>JAMPIV010008974.1:0-290000 GCA_024509875.1 Oreohelix idahoensis | reverse complement strand
GTTTATCAATTTTGTAGCAGACATCTTTCCATGCCATGATGTCATACTATGTAATATCTTTTCTCTTTGTCGTCATATATCTCATTTTTTCTTAAACTTTTCATGTTGTCACTATATTCAATTGTTCTTCTTCTCACGGCATGGCCGAAAGAGGTATATTGCTTTCTTCTAACTTGAGCAATAAGTTTGTTTTTTTGCGCATTAGTCTCTTTAAGGACATCCTGTATATGTAGCCGGGTGCGAAGTACAGGCGATTTTATACATGTTTAAGAAGACTTTAGATGATTTAGTAGAAGATATAGAACGACAATTATTTGCACTAATTAGCATTTTAAATAAAAGTATGCAGTTAGGTTACTGCAGTACAAGCAGATCCTTATGATCCGCTATGCGTCAAAGTGATTAATAGAGAGGTCGCACTAAGTGACTGAAAAAGTTCACATCAGCAGTGGTTCTCAAAAGATATAGGAAAGGTCCCTAACTTTTGCATGATGCTTGTAACTGCAGTAAATTTAGAAGCATCCATACGAAATTCTAAAATAATGCAATCAGCATAAATAAAACATAGCGTGAGAAACGTTAACATCAAATATAGGAATGTAAATACCGAGATCATGTTGACAGAAAGAGAGTAGGATGTAGAGATGAGACAGAAGCAGCAGTGTCAGCAGCTAGTAGAGTTGCATTTTAGACACCATTCATCAAAATTTTAGAAAAGATAGGAAGAAATTTCTCCAATATTTCTTAGACAAATCTTCTACATCACTACTACATCGTTTGAGTGAATTTTTCTGACAAGGAGAGGTAACAAGTATCAGTATATTATTAGAAGTGCTGGTCAACATTATGCTGAAAAAACATTTAAAATCTACTGAACAACTTTATGTCGTGTAATCTCAGTTTCACTGACAACGCAGATCATTACATCAGGAGAAACACAGTATCACAAGAGGCCTAAAAGAGTAATTTTCCAACTTGAATCACAAGAAATTGTATAAAAGTCCGCTTAGGAAAACAATCAACAATGTACTACATAATGTCAACTTGAGAACCCACTTGAAAAGAACGAAGAAATTGTTTAACGGAATTTTCAGACAATAAATATATAAAAGACATATGGATTTTGTAAAATTTTATACGTATTTCTGTTGTGACGTAGAAGAGATAAATGTCGTCAAGTTTTATCGTAGTGGACTGTGTTGGTGGAAATTTGTGTTTGTGAAAATTATCTATACTCAACAAATTGACTGCCATTTGGCTGCTCAGGGAAAGAACCTGGTAAAATTGGGTTCTATTATCTCCTCAACCACACATACAACCATAATCACAACAGGTGTTAACCTGCTACCACCTGAACCACTAAAAGCAGTACAATCACATATGTAAAAAAAAGTAACAGATAGGAGGGTATCATTGGAAGATATTAAGAATCACTGGCAAAATGAAATTTATGCACACAAGAGTATCAGCTTGATTCCCCTGAATCCAAATTACAGTATTTACTACCAAAGAACAACTTTTTAAACAAATACTAAACAACTTATACATTAACAAACGCACCAGATGGACAAATCTTCAAATGAACTAAAACAACCAGGCAACAATCAAACATACTATACGACTACAATTAGTCTTTATCCATTAATCAAATTAGTCTCATTGTACGGAATGCCCGAGGATGCAGTATTATCTCTTTGTCTCGTCTGAGACCAGCGGGAACTAAACAGGACATATATATATATATATATATATATATATATATATATATATATATATATATATATATATATATATATATATATATATATATATATATATATATATATATATATATATATATATATATATATATATATATATATATATATATATATATATATATATATAAGATATTTCGTAACGTGAATAGAATCTTTGTAAATTAGTTCAAGAATGTTCTAGTATTGTACGTTGTATATACAACATATGCTTGTTCCGCATCGTGTCAAGCGCAGACATGAGGAAACCTGACTAACCAAACGGGTGTACTAGACGGCCCTGGGGAATGTCCTTATCGTGGCGCGCCATAACGTCTCTTGGTGTCGCAAGAGTTAAGTCCCGTGGTGCCCCATCAGTGCACACGCCAACGACCTTTGCCCACTCAAACTCTTTGCCAGCAAATAAAAGCCTCTAACAACCACACATATCGTATGCGTGGTCAGTTCTGGTCAGATATTCCGAGAACAACTGTTCCTCTTTCACAGTTCCCGTTCCAGGTAAAGTTAGCAGTTACCGCCGTAGGGGCAGGAAGTGTTCGAGACTTCAGTATACTGGGTCTCAACGTTATGGGGTGGGGTGTTCATTTCTTTACTCGCTGCTTTTGCCTTCTTAGAGGTATGTACCCATTTACAGCTAGGTCGACTGGAACGTGTCACTACCAGGTTTTGAACCCGTTAACTTTGTCACGATAGGCAGGCGCTCTAACCACTTTACTAATCATAAGCTCACTTTTCATTTAGTGAGTGTACACATACAACTGCACGCAGAAGACAACATCGGTTGATTGTTTCAACTAAAACTCAACATAAAGCAAGACCGAGCGTGTTGGAGAGGGTTGGCTGAGTAATTTGGGCAGACGGTTATGAACGAATCTTCCCAGAGTTAGGGCACTACTTTCACTACGAAAATTTTCACTACATCTCTCAACTAAGCTGTCACACTCCTGTCAACTGTACGTCATCTCTTTACCCCATGAAACAGAACGACTGATCCCTTCCAGGGTAATCACCCCAATGTGAAGAACTGTTGTTATAGTGAGTGGAATAACAATAACATTCAACACAGTCACAATTTTAGGAAATGGCTGGAGCTATACGTGCACTCACACATAGAAAGAAAGAACGAAAGAAAGAAAGAAAGAAAGAAAGAAGAAAGAAAGATAGAAAGATATATGCCGACACATAAAATGAAAAATCATAACATCCGTTTAAAACCACAAAGCACAGGAATTACCTTAACGAAAAGATCATTGGAAACCGTCTGGCAAACAATTTTAATGACTCTGCTCGAACAGTTAGAACAGGTTATAATAAAAGACAACGCAACAACAACAAAAGAAAGGAAAAATCAAATCTCTGAGAAAAATCTCGAGATGGTATTATATTTCAGACTCACACATACAAATATTCAACAATCTTCAGGGAGGTCTTGCCGTAACTTCTCTATTTGAGCGTTTGAATTGCGTGTGATTGTTTGTTTGTTTGCATATTTGTCTGTTTTATTCTGTTTGTTTGTTTTCAGTTTGCTTTTTTTCATTACTTTCTTTAAGTTTTTAAACATACCTGTAATTAAATTTTGATTATGACCGGATACTACTAATGTATGCTGTTACATTATCTTTATAATGTTGCACGTATTTAATAATGCTTAATGTACATGTGGGAATGAAAGGATACAGTATGCATGATGAGAAAGAGAGACAGAGCGAGAGAGAGAAACAGAGAGAGAGAGAGCGAGCAAGCAGAATGTTAGACAGGCCTGCGTGACCAATTCTTAACCCTTGGAAAATAAAGTTCGTTCGTTCGTTCAATCGTTCTCCTGTGATCCAGCTTCTCTTGTGCGACACACTCCACGTCATGCCCGTATAAATATCATATCAATATAATGCCAACAATTTATTCATAGGAACACAGCACAGGAATCAACGAATCATTACAAAAGGGCCATTCCCTTACCCGTTAGGACAGTGGAGAAAATCCAGCTCCATAAAATAGTCAAAGTCCGCGCTTTGGGAAAACTAAGGTTTTAAAAGGCAACGGTAACAACATAACGGGTGCTGCCGTTCGGGTATGAAGTGTTAGAGATTTCACTAGTACCACTTGCTTTGTTTGTGAAAATATGTGTAACGCGACACACACAGAGAGAGATAAGGGTGAAGGGACAACGCGGTGGGACTTGCTTTGAAGTGACGGTGGCTGAAAAATTTGCGTTTTGCCTAAGCCGAACAGCATTGGGGAAAGTGAAGAAAGGAGCGAATATATGAAACATGGCCGACCTTAAAAATTTGCATTGGCAGGAAAGAAAATCTAAAGCTACAAGAGCAAGCCTGGTTGAAAGATATTAAAACTAAAATAATTTACATAAGGAGATAAAGTATGAGTGATATCCAAAAGGATATTATTCAACTATAAGTAGTTTTAAAAATAAATTAATATTTTTCATCGTCATCACATCTGCTAAAAGTTAGCTCATAATCTTTAAAAATTTATTATAAATACATACCTAAACGGATTTCTATAAAACTTGAATAGAATGAAAGCTTCATATGTAGAAAATGAAAGGATACCTAGGAAGGAAGGAAAGATATAAGTGTGTAGTGACAAGAAGAGAAAACAAGTACAGAAAAAGCACAGATCGCCTCAAACCAAGAGATTAAACGAAAATCTAAGCGGACTTCAGACGGTGCTTTCTCGTACGGGAGAATCGCCCAAATATAACGACAGAGCGACCAGTTTAAAAATCACACACACAAAATCCAGACGCCAGAGTGAGAGACTGGAAGACATTATCTGCAAGAAAAGTTTTTTCACGCTGCATGCAGGGCAGATATACTTCAGCAAATTCAGCCTCACCGTGCGCTTATTAATCCTAGAAGGTATGTAAGTTTATTAAAGATATCTGTGTGACTAATATCATTTTATTTCAGATTTTGTTTACGATTTGATTGTATCAGGCATAATAAAAAGGGTATACAGGAAGCCAATGACGCTAACTAAGGATAACCTCCACCGGCATTGTCAGGAAGCATAACAATTAATTGGTTAGCCAAATATATCATGGCTAGTTCTTGCCTGGAAGCTTACGACATACCACCAAGTACATAAGTTACTTGGCATCCATAAGTGGAAGGCAAAGGTTATATCATACCCGTGTATCATAACATGTGATTTATTCATGTATTTTGTTATCTGATTTATTCATGTATTTTGTTATCTTCTGCACAGTAGACATTATCTTATCATGCTATCTCTGTAACATACTACCATGAATCATTCATTTATATACAAACACTGAAGACATGGTCGCCTCATGAACATCAGTGGTTAGTGAGATTGCTGGAACACCATGGCCACCTATTACCTTTTGTTCCAGGTTTTACGATCGTTCAAGATCGAGTTCGTGATCAAGTATAAACTAAAGACTTGAGGACATTTGATCCTGCTAACTGGAGCCTAGTGGTCAAACAATCTTCAACACCTTAGTCCCCCGTAGTTATAGGGCGGGCTGACGGAAAGTCTTCCTGATTACCAGTGTGTCTCAGGAACCTCGAACAGACGTGGCGAAATGCAAGATGAGTTTATATGTATCCAATCCTACACACACTGTGAGCGGTTTCAATAGCGCCTGTCAATGACGAAAAAGGCTAGAGACTAGATAGCAAGAATTATCAAACTACTGTGACAGACTTTATAATTTCATTGGAAGATACATCCAAGATTTTTTACTATTATTTATTTTAATTTGTAAATATAAATAATCATACATTTTACCATCTTCCAACACCCATTTCTCATTACAAGGCTAGATAGATGTACATAATAAATTATGAAATTGTACTCATTTGACTTGGTAAATTTTTAACTGTTAAATTTTGAGTTACTGTTTCTAATTTAATTATATTATCACATAGGGTTACTATAGCGAAAGTGGCGCAGTATACTTCTGAACCTAAATCTATTGTCCAGCTCAGAGTATTCACAGCCGTAACTCAATTGTGATACCAGTGTACTTCTCTGACACTGGGACTTCATACTTTCTAGAGAGAAATTCTACTTCTTCTCCACCACTATCATCACACCAGGAAAACCTTACGCTACAGGTGGTAGGTTTATGAGTTGGACTGACTGTTCCCTTTCTTGTTGCTTTTACATTGATTTATACAGAGCAGAGTTGGGTAACCCAGTTTAACTGATGGATAGACTGGAGTGTGACACGATCAGGTTTCGAACCTGGTCCTTTTGGCTCGAGAACAAGCGCGCCATCCTTTTTGCTACATAGGAAACTCAAAGGTAAAGGTAGTCTGACAACAGAGGGAGTGAAATATAAGAGCTCTCGCTTATGCCCACTGGAATCTCACATTGTCGAAGAATGCAGCTCAGCTTTCTTTTTTGCTACACTCAGATCTTCTTCTTCTTCCTTTTCTTCCTCTCTCTTCTTCTTCCTCCTCTTCCTTTTCTTCCTCTTTCTCTTCTTCTACCTCCTCTTCCTTCTGCACTTCCTACCCCTCATCCTTCTCTTCCTCTTCCTCTTCTTCTTCTTCTTCTTCTTCTTTTTATTCTTCCATTTCATGAAATATGTCTTAAGTTCCCTTCTCCGTGTCTTCCTCTATCTCTCCTATCCTGGGGGATTCCAGAGCAAAATTCGTCGGTGTGTGTTTTATCCATCTCCAGCGTCTTCTTCTCATCTCTTGTTCCACTGGCGCTTGTCTGGTTCTTATCCTCAGTTCCACACTGGCGCTTGTCTGGTTCTTGTCATCAGTTCCACACTGGCGCCTGTCTGGTTCTTGTCATCAGTTCCACACTGGCGCTTGTCTGGTTCTTGTCATCAGTTCCACACTGGCGCTTGTCTGGTTCTTGTCATCAGTTCCCCACTGGCGCTTGTTTGGTTCTTGTCATCAATTCCACATCAGTGATCTTGTGATACCGGTTCAATCTTTCTATTCCACACAAGCACCCATTAATGAAAGTCTGTAGCTTTGTGGTTGATGTTTCCGTTGTTCTCTATGTTTCACAGCCATACAGTAGGGATGACTTGATATTTAAATTGAAAATTCTTATTTGTGTGTTGGACCTGATTTCTCTTGATCGTCATATATTTCCCAATAGAATGAAAGCTCTGCTAGATTTTTGTATTCTTAATTTAAAATCATGTATGCCACTCCAACTGTATTTATACTGCTGCTAAAATATGTGTATGATTCTACATCTAGTAGGGGTGTTTCTTCAAGCTCAATCTTGTGATAATTTCCGACATTTATTCTCATTACCTATATTTTATCCTTTTGTATTTTCAGACCCACTTGCTGTGATATCTCATCAAGTAGTTCTTGGCGCCAATATGCACCATCGAAACAAGTTGTCACTGAAGCACTTCTTACAAGCCACTGAACTAATTCAACATCAACATCGTTTCCCTTTAGCTACTTACAAGTCACCGAACTAATTCAACATCAACATCAACATCAACATCAACATCATCATCATCATCGTTTCCCTTTAGCTACTTACAAAGCACGGATCCACCACTGCAGTTGGCAGCCTTGCAGGAAGCTCGTGTCAAAGCACCAAATTTTTACAGTGGTCGCATCTCATCATCATCATCATGTGACGTATTCTCTCCAGAACGTTGTCTCCATTACAGCTGCTCTGAACGTATAACGATTCTGGGAAAGTCGACCTGCATCATCCAAAGATAAGTTCAGACCCTCTGTGATGTCTTCGATCCACCGTCGTCTAGGTCATCCCCTTCCCCTTTATCCAGTGACCATGCCTTCCATTACTAATTTTTTTCAGGCTATTCTGTCTTTTTATATGACCGAAAAATTTCAGCTTCCTTATTATGATGGTATTTAGTAGCCAATTGTCCTCTTATTTAGTGAGTGCAGTACTTCTCTGTTGGTCTTTCTTCCTGTCCAGGGTATTCTCAACATCCTTCTGTAGCGTTTCATTTCGAATATTGTAATCTTTTTTTGCAACTGCTTTATTGAGTGTCCATGTCTCGCAGCCGTATGTTGCTACTGGGAATATACATGCTCCGATCAGTTGTAACTGATAGTCGCTTCTGTAACAATTTATTTTACATAACAAAGTTACCACCTCACATTAATTGGCCCTTACGACATGCATGAGCGAGCAGCAGCCCCGTTCCTTATCAGTCTCCTTCAATACCCTAAGGAAGTGAACTTGGCAATTTATCAAGATCACATGACTATCACGAGCCACTTTTTAACTATGGCGGGAGGGGGGGGGGGAAGGTCACATGACCCGGTCGTTCGGCTATTTCCGACCGGCTTGCCTTGTCACTAACAAGCAAGCAACCACAAAATAGCGCTGTGACAATGACTAACCTGTATAGTTGTGTCGCTTGAGCCAGGTCCCACAAGTCCAACTATGGGCTTCAAGTTTTTGTTGTCAAGACACGATTTGCTTGCTTCTTTTACCTTCGACGATGACGCAGATGACGATATTGAGGAAGGGGTGTTGGGAACAGACGAAGCGGGAACTTGGGGGCTGTCAGAATTGCTGTGTCTGGACTGACTGGCAATGGCGTCTTTGATGAAGTCGATGCTGTTCTCTAGAGCTATGGCTGAGTACCAGCATGAATCCCTGATATCCCAGCCAAGTGTGATACTTGGTAGGATAGTCGTATCTCTGAAACAGACATAAGACATTCAAAATACAATGAGCAAAGCAGATACGTAAGCCTTGTACTGTATACTTCTCATTCAGCTACAGGCAGTTATTAAATTTTACTCTAGCACCGACATGAATGCCACATTTTTGTCCATAGATGATATTTTAAAACAAGCAACACACCTACACATACACATACACCTATATATATATATATATATATATATATATATATATATATATATATATATATATATATATATATATATACACTCTCACACTCATAAATACACACTGACACACACTCATATATATATATATTGTCGTGAATTAATTGAGAATTAATAAACAAACAAACACACAAAATCCAAACTCTCATACAGAGAAGTTACAACAAGACCTCCCTGAAGATTGTTGGATATTAGCATGTGTGAGTCTAGAATATAATACCATCTAGAGATTTTTATTATTGATTTTTACTTTCTTTTGTTGTTGTCGATTTTTGTTTTACTATAACCTGTTCTAACTGTTCGAGCAGAGTCATTAAAATTGTTTGCCAGACGGTTACCAATGATCTTTTCGTTAAGGTAATTCCTGGGTTTTGTGGTTTTAGACAGATGTTATGATTCTTCATTCTATGTGTCGCCACATCTTTCTTTCTTTCTTTCTATGTGTAAATGCATGATTAGCTCGAGTGGTGCGCTACGATATGGTAAATTATTCTTCCAAGAGCCGCCTGGTACGTGTATTTGGTTAATGTTAGATTTCCTCATGACTGCACTTTACAGGATTTAGACCAGAAGTATTTATTGCAAGTACGATGTATTATTCCAGTTTAATGTTAACTCCAACCAATTCAATTCGATACTACATATATTACTAGATATTTCTATATATATATATACACACACACATATTATTGATCTAAATTCATATTCAATTTGCAACAACGACAAAAACATTACGATCCTGAATGGAAAAAGCTGTTGCCATTGTAGTAAAACGCAATGGTGTGTGTATGTGTGTGTGTGGAGAGAGAGAGAGAGAGAGAGAGAGAGAGAGAGAGAGAGAGAGAGAGAGAGAGAGAGAGAGAGAGAGAGAGAGAGGATTGGGGCAAATAGACACAGAAAAAAGCGGGGAGAAATAAAGTAACAACATAACGATAAGACTCCGAAGAAAATAAAGAGTGTTGCATTAAAAAGCTCCATCTAAAATGAGACATGGCCAATGGGAGAAGATCGGATACCACGACAAGCATGGGAAACAAAGAGCCAAGGATCCAGACCCCGAGGACGACCCAGAGTCCGCTGGGAGGACAACATTAGACAATCTTTGAAGGATCGAGGACTAGAATGGAACCAGGCCAGGAGGAAGACAGCCGATAGGATAGTCTGGCGCTCTCTCTTCCAAACCTCTACACCTCACGGTAGAAGGGGAACGACTAAGTAAGTAGTAAGCATTAAAAAGACATGGGCGAAATTTCATGAAGGAGTTAGTAAGAAATCGTTATCAGTATTCGTCCTAATATAATGTGTGCTTATGCAGCCAAGTCTGGACAAAACGTGTCCTTGGTTACATGTGGAATAAGAACTGAGGGAAAAATAAAGCTGTTACCAGAACTCAGTAAATTCACATGGTAATGCAATGAAGGAAATTTTAAAGTACCCCGTTTAGGGATCTATTCATAACTGGAAATACTGTTTCTATCAATTCTTTCATTAGTACTTTTCGCTTCCTAAGTATCCTGGAATCACCATCGCAGCTGGCTCCTAGGAAAGTTGCACCATAGCAATCATGTAGTCTTGCAGCGGTAACATCTGTAGTAATTTGATTTATTAGATGGAGCTGCCACATACATACACAATTCATTTTAGATGGAGCTGCCACATACATACACAACTCATATTAGATGGAGCTGCCACATACATACACAACTCATATTAGATGGAGCTGCCACATACATACACAACTCATTTTAGATGGAGCTGCCACATACATACACAACTCATTTTAGATGGAGCTGCCACATACATACACAACTCATATTAGATGGAGCTGCCACATACATACACAACTCATATTAGATGGAGCTGCCATATACATACACAACTCATTTTAGATGGAGCTGCCACATACATACACAACTCATTTTAGATGGAGCTGCCACATACATACACAACTCATATTAGATGGAGCTGCCACATACATACACAACTCATATTAGATGGAGCTGCCACATACAAACACAACTCATTTTAGATGGAGCTGCCACATACATACACAACTCATATTAGATGCCTCATCGCATGCTTGAGAGAGCAGTGGTTCTACACATTCTATGTTTCCTCAGAGACCCCTGGCTCATCTTTCTATTTATTTATCATCAGCTGCTCCATCCACATTGATGGTCGTCTGCAATGGATCTCAGATGACCTCTATCGCTTTTCTTAATGGTGTCCTCTGATAAACTCTTTCCCGTCCATCTCTTGATATAATCTTCCCACTTATATCGTTGTCTTCCTCTTGCACGTTTGCATTCAACTCTGCCTTCATTTACGGTCTTCAAAAAGGTGGTATATCTTTTTAAATGAGCAAAATATTGTAGCTGTCTAATATTGATCTCCTTCATTAATTCTCTTTTTATTCCTAGATTTTCAAGAACCTCTTTATTTGTTTTCTTCCCTTTCCATGAATTGTGTCCCATTCTTCTGTACACATATTTCTGTTAGGAATCTCCAAATTCAAAGTAACTGCAATGTAGTAAAAATTTGTATTTAACTGTTACCGACGCATTTTCTGTTCTTTTGTGTCTTAACATTTTATTTCCCGAACTAATTACTCGTTACACACGTAACTACTACGTTGGTCATAAAGTATTCAATCACACGCGGAGAAACACATGCATTCTATAACTTACACGCAAACTAACGCCATATTCCAATTACTCACTCGCTCATTCACTCCCCCCTTCTTTCATGTACTAAATCGCTCACTCAGTTAAGCCTCCCTCCCTCACATATTCAGTCAATCACTCACTTACACCAAACACTATTTGACGGCTTTCTCCTTTATTCCATTCACTCATATCAATCTGCAATAACTCATTCACATTTCCTGTTTTCTGCCCTCGGCGCACCCTCCATTCTGACTCTGTTCCCGCGTCCTATAACTCGTTGCGAAATCAAGTTACAAATGTCTCCATTTCCCCAGACGCGGAACAGCGATTGTATCCAACTCTGAACGATATCACATATCATCTTCGTCATTTTCGTTGTTAAAGTCAGTCGCTCAATTATCATTCCGCTAATCATGATTAGCATCAGTTTAAAAGAATTCGCATCGTTACAATCGTGGCCATTAACATTATATCATTACTAGCGATAATATCATCATCATCATCACCAGTGGTAAAGTCATCTTCACTAACGATATCATCATCATTAACATCATCAGCTAGTGACATCATTATTAGTGTTGTTCAAAATCAACATCACTGCACACGGAGCAAACCCATATACAGGGGTCGACAAACAGTCGATTCCGATCTCCCAGTGGAGGATTTGGTAGATCTTTAGGCGACGGGAAAACAGTTTTTAAACTAAGGAAATTTCGGACTAGACCTCTCCCACCAGCATTTAAAATAGGGATGTTCCCGGGATTAAATGTACTTGTTCCGCATTCCACATGAAAATTTCCGAGCTGGCAATTAAAATACAAGGGGATTGAAATAAGTCTTGGGCCTGACCATGAAGGAGTCACAGGAGGAAGATGAAACCTGGCACATTTAAAGGTCATCATATTTGCACTGAATGTGTAAAGTACGCGTTTGTTTCTTCAATGCGTTTTCCCGCTACGGTGCACGGCGCAATGTACCCTATTGACCGGATCTGCTGCTCCAAAGATTTGACAAAACAATGGAAAAGAAGGAGGCCAGAGCTGTGATAAAATTTCTGATGTTTCAGGGAAAAATACCTACAGAAATACACAGGGAGATGGAACCAGTGTTTCGTGATTCTTGTCCTTCATATACTTCGGTAAAAAAAACTGGTGTCAACAGTTTAAGTGCGGCAGCTCAAATGTTGCTGATCTGCCAAGATCTGGTAGACCAGCCTCAGAGTGCAACGATGAAAATTCAACAAGAGTGAAGAAAATCATTGACCAGGATCGAAAAATGACAATTGTGGAGATAGCTAGTAGAGTAAAACTAAATGAAAGAACAGTTTATAGAATTTTACACAACAGACTGAACATGAGAAAAGTGTGTGCACGCTGGGTTCCGCGACTGTTGACACGTGAACAGAAGCAAACGAGGGTAAATTGCTGTCAACAGTTGCTCAAAAAGTGTCAGTCAAAAAATTTTTTGGAGACGATGGTGACAGTAGATGAGACTTGGGTACACCATTATGACCCCGAATCCAAAATTGCCAGCATGCAATGGAAAACCCCGGGCTCCCCAACACCTGTCAAGCCGAGAGAGCAGAAATCTGCAGGAAAAGTGATGCTGACTGTTTTTTTGGGACGGCAAAGGTGTCCTTTTGAAAGATTATCTGCCTCGTGGCAACACAGTTAATGGACAATACTATGCAGATCTTCTCACCAAACTAAGAAAGGTTGTGACCAGGAAACGAGGGATAACGCGCACTCAAAATCTTCCTTTTCTTCAAGACAACGCGCCCTCTCACAAAGCACGGCTTGTGCAGCTAGCAGCCAACGATTTGAATATTGAAATTCTTCCACACCCACCATATTCTCCAGATTTGGCTCCATCAGACTTTTTTTCTATTCCCAAATCTTAAAAAACAGCTAAAAGGAAATCATTTTGACAGCGATGAAGAGGTTAAACTGGCATCTGATGACTGGTTTAGTTTGAAAAATAGGGTGTTCTACTCCCAAGGTCTTTTCAAGGTCAAGCAGAGATGGCAGAAGTGTGTCAATTCAGACGGTGGCTATATTGAAAAGGAATAAACACTATACAAAATTTCAGCTCTCTGTGACATGTCCTTCATGGTCAGGCCCAAGACTTATGTCAATCCCCTTGTATATTTGTGAACTGTACAAGGTAGGAACGTGATCTTATCTTTGCAAGATTCATCATCTCTCCCCCCCCCCCCCCCCCCCGAAACAATTTTACTTACACATATATATGTATATATTCAATCATTTATTTATAACCCTCTGCTCCCCAAGGAGCATAGGTCTTCAACAAACACTTGCCAAGTCATCCTGTTACGTGCCATCATCTCAAGTTCTTTCCACGTTCTCGTCATCATTTTCACCTCCGTTTCCAGCTCTCTTCTCCGTGTGCTTCTTGGTCTACCTCTGCCTCTCTTGCCCTGGGGGTTCCTGAAGAAGGACTGCCTTGTAATGCTATCAACAGGTTTCCTCAGTGTGTGTCCTATCCATCGCCATCGTCTTCTTCTCATCTTTTGTTCCACTGACATTTGTCTGGTTCTTGTCATCAGTTCCACATCGGTAACCTTGTCATACCATTTAACTCCTTCTATTTTATGTAAGCACCCATTTATGAAAGGCTGTAGGTTTTTGGTTGTTGTTTTTGTTGTTCTCCATGTATTAGAGCCATCTAATAGTATTGACTTGACATTTGAGTTGAAGAGTCTTATTTTTGTGTTGGACCCGATTTCTCTTGTTCTCCATATGTTTCCCAATGCAATGAAGGCTCCTCTTGCTTTTTGTATTCTTATTTTGATATCACTGTTAATCCCTCCAACTTTGCCTATATTGCTACCAAGATATGTATACGATTCTACATCTTGTAGTGATATTTCTTCAAGTTCAACCCTGTTGTCATTTCCTGCATTTATTCTCATTATTGTTGTCGTGTCCCTGTGTATTTTCAGACCCAATTGCTTTGACCTCTCATGTTTTCATTTTATCCTGCTTCTAATTACTGTTATGGGACAGGACAGCCAAGTCATCAGCAAAATCTGGATCATCTAACTGTTTAGTCAGATTCCACTGGATTCTATTTGTATTGTGTGTCGTTGATGTTTTCATAACCCAGTCTATTGCTAGTAAGAAAAGAAAAGGAGACAAGAGGCATCCCTGTCGCACTCCCGTTCTTGTCCCAAACGGTTCTGTAAGTTGTCCTTCATGAAGAACTCTGCATGTCATGTTTTCGTAAGTTTTCTTTATTAAATTAATGATCTTGAAGGGAACTCCATAGAGCCTCATCAGTTTCCAAAGTTATTCTCTGTCTACGCTGTCAAATGCCTTTTCGTAGTCCATAAATCCAAAGTATAGTGGTGAATTCCATTCCAGACTTTGTTCAACTGTTATTCTCAATGTTGCTATCTGGTCTGTACAGGATCTGTTTGGTTGAAAACCTGTTTGTTTATCTCTCAGTTTCTTGTCTATGGACTCTTTTAATCTCTCAAGGATAATCCTGTTTAATACTTTTCCTGGCACTGATAGTAACATTATTGCTCTATAATTTGTGCACTCTTGTAAATTTCCGTTCTTAAGCAACTTAACCAGATATCCTTCCTTCCATTCTACTGGTATCTCTTCCTTTTCCCAGACTTTACCAAGTAATTTATATAACATCTCTATAGCCGTGTCAATATCTGCTTTGATGGCCTCTGCTGGAATGCCACCTGGTCCAGCCGCTTTTCCATCTCTTAGAAGTTTTATGGTTTTTTTTCTTTATTTCTTCCTTCGTTGATCTTTCACAGTTAATTTGTAGCTCTTTTTCTGCTGGTTGGATGTCTGCGGGGTTTTGTGGAGCTGGGCTATTGAGAAGGTCCTCAAAATATTCTGTCAACCTCTTCATTTGCTCTTGTATATTGCTAAGCAGTTTTCCATTCTTGTCTTTTATGAGGCAACTTGCTTGCTTGTATTTCCCTGTTAGCTTCTTTGTGCTGTTACACAGTTCTCTCATATTTCCTTTGGCTGCAGCATCTTCTGCCTCTCTTGCCAACTCCTCAATATATTTCCTCTTGTCTCTTTTGAGGCTTCTTGTTACTTCTTTGTTTGCTTCTGTGTACACTTCTTGAGCCTTGGCTTTGGAACTTCTGGTTTTGCTTGTGTTTAAATCTGCTTTCTTGTTTTTATGTCTATTATCTTATTGATGGTTTCTGTTGTTATCCATGCTTTTTGTTGTCGTTCCCTTTTCCCCAGTATTTCTTCACATGTCTCACTACATAAAGTTTTGATTCGCTGCCAAGTCTTCTGTATTCTCTACATTTTCCAGCTGTTAGAGCTCTTGGTATTTGTTGGATATTGTGACCGTAAATTTGTCTCTTGTTTCTTGATTTCTTAGATGTCCTACATTAAATTGTTGTCTATAACTATGCATTGTTGCATATCTCTTGAGTTTAATTTTTACTTTGAATATCAGATGGTGGTCTGATGCCACATCTGCTACTCTATATACCTGTACATCCTGCAATGATGATCTTAACTTCTTGTTTATGTATATGATCAATCTGATTTTCTGTTCTATGGTCTGGTGATATCCATGTTGCCTTGTGTATTCTCTTATGTGGAAACATGCTTCCTCCTATAGTCAATTGATTTGAAGCACAGAAGTTTGGGAATAGTTCCCCATTTTCATTTATTATTCCTAGCCCATGTTTTCCCATGTTTTCTTCAAAGCCGGTTTGACTGTACCTATCTTTGCATTCATGTCACCCATCAAAATTGTGATGTCTCTTCTTTTTATTTTATCTGCAATGTCTTGCAGCAAATGCTTCTTTCACAGACTTTTCTTTGTCATTGGTTGGTATATGAATGTATACATATAAATACGTGTATATACCTACCAAATACAAAGAAGAGTCTGTGAAAGAAGCATTTTAAACAGCGCAGCATGGATAAGCAGAAGCCGCCTTGGTCATATAAAATACTTCAGCTTATCCGAAATTCTGCTTATCGGGAGTTTCTAACTAATAAAGAAGACGTCTGCCCGGGACCTGCTCAATTGCTTCGACATTACTGAAATTCGACTTAAGCGAGTATATATATATATATACATTTACGATACATCTTTAGCGGGCTCCGAGTTATTGAAATAGGTCCCAAAAGCTTCTAGGTTGCCGACCCGTACTATATGTGGTCAGTCTCCATTCATAAAATGGCGAAATATATGAATGCTTATTATCCTTGTAGCGCGCTGGTTGTGTACACGACTTTTCCATTCCATCATAAGTCCATATCTGGTAGTTTGACGTTTGTGGTCAAATTCCATCATTACTTCCGACATCCCTATTACTAACTATATCATAGTCATTACCACAAAGAAAAGAGTTATCATCACCAGCGAAACCATCATGGTCAGTACTAGCGACATCATCATCACCATAAAATCCTCTTTGCCGTCATCGCCAGCGATATCATTACAACACTAGCACCATCATTATCTCTAGCGACGTCGGCATTGTATCAATAGGAACATCATCTTCGTTATTATTACCAGCAATATCATTTCATCACTAACAACATTATTATCACTAACGACTTTACCATTATATCACTAACAATATCATCAGTGTAATAATTACTTGCAATAACACATTACTGGCGATTTTCTTCATCGTCATCAACAATGATATTATAATCATTACTAGCAACTTCATCATCATTATTATTAGTAGTATCATTATAATCGTTATTAGCACTATTATCATAATCATTGTTATCATCACTATAATCACTAGTGCCCCCTGTGCCAAGAGAATCAGACACTGAAACATGTGCTTTCGTCTTGTAATGTGTCATTAGGGCAAAGGCAGTACACATGGCGCCACAACAGTGTACTAAATGAACTGGCCGCTACAACAGACCTGGCAAAGGTGAAGGCGAATAGCAAAGTCAGACCGAGTACCCTAAATACATACTTTCTGATAGCACGAAAGTCAGCACATATCAAACCAAAACGCAGTTTACCATCTATCCTTGACTGTGCAAATGACTGATAGATGGCAGTAGATCTACTTGGGCGAGGGAGATATCCGGAAAGCATTAGGAGATCTCAAAGACGGCCAGATAAAGTGCTACATTCCTCATCATCACACCAGATTTTAATGTCTGAGCTGACCGTGCCAAATGAATCCAGATTGGACGAGCAACAATCGTTCAAAGTGGCCAAGTATAATGATCTGGTTACGGACTTGAGACACTACGGGTTCACTGCAAGGGTCATGGCTGTTGAGGTGGGTGCAAGAAGTCTAGTTGCTGCCTCAATGTACGATCTGCTGAAAATTTTGGGTTTGAAAGGACAGTCAAGATCAAGGTCACTTAAGAGACTCAGTGAAACTGCGGAAAAGGCATCATGCTGTCTGTGGAACAACCGGAACGGGCTATGGAATTAAGGACAATAATTTATTTTCAACATAAGGGTTACTTTTACAATGGCTTCCAGCTGCCAGAAAAACAGAAATGAACTTGAAAGCTGCAACCAAGATAGAGTGAAGTAAATTATCTGCACATGAAAACAGGAGGCTGACACTTGGGAGTCATGACAACAGGAGGCTGACACTTGGGAGTCATGACCCAAGTGGACCCGCCCCCCTTTCAGTGTAAAGGAGATTAAGGGGCCGAAACACTTGATCGACCGGGTGGGGGGTGGGGAGACTACTTCTGATCATCAAATTTCCTCCTGTTGTGTCGCTCTATATAGAGTATCCTATCACTAGCGATATTATCATTAATAAAACTAGCAATATGGACATTATCATTACTAGCAATATCATCATTACATTATTACGGATATAATCATTACTAGTGATACCACTATCATTGGTATAACAACATTACTCATGTGGAACTGATGACAAGAACGAGACAAGTGCCAGTGAAACAAGAGATGAGAAGAAGACGCTGGCAATGGATAAGACCCATATTGTGGAAACCTGTTGATAGCATTACCAGGCAGTCCTTGTTCTGGAATCCTCAGAGTCAGAGATGTAGATGCAGATCGAAGAACACATGGAAAAGAGAACTGGAGACAGACATGAGAATGATGAGGGTGGCATGGACAGAACATAAGCTGATGCCCCGTGACTGGAGGTCACGTGTTTGGCATGTGTTTGCTGAAGACCCACGCTCCTTGAGGAGTTAAGGAGTATTGACTAATATCACCATCATCATCCCTAGCGCTATCATCATCGTTAAAATCAATGACGATATCACCATCCACTCAAAAGATATCGACAACGTCACTGGCTACATTTTTATTATCATCATTAAGGTTATCACGATGAACATGGTCATCATGATGTTTGATCATCAACGGAAATCATCATCATCAAGGTTATCGCGATGAACATGGTCATCATGATGTTTGATCATCAACTGAAATCATCATCATCAAGGTTATCACGATGAACATGGTCATCATGATGTTTGATCATCAACTGAAATCATCATCATCAAGGTTATCACGATGAACATGGACATCATGATGTTTGATCATCAACTGAAATCATCATCATCAAGGTTATCACGATGAACATAGTCATCATGATGTTTGATCATCAACTGAAATCATTATCATCAAGGTTATCACGATGAACATAGTCATCATGATGCTTGATCATCAACTGAAATCATCATCATCAAGGTTATCACGATGAACATGGTCATCATGATGCTTGATCATTAACTGAAATCATCATCATCAAAGTTATCACGTTGAACACGGTCATCATGATGCTTGATCATCAACTGAAATCATCATCATCAAGGTTATCACGTTGAACATAGTCATCATGATGCTTGATCATCAACTGAAATCATCATCATCAAGGTTATCACGATGAACATAGTCATCATGATGCTTGATCATCAACTGAAATCATCATCATCATCAATGTTATCACGATGAACATGGTCATCTTTTTATTATTACTAGCAACTGAAATCATCATCAACACTTCACCCTCACCATCGTCTCTGCCATCATCAACATAATTATCAAAATAATTATGCTACGAAAAAAAAAATAGTCAGTAATAAATCATATTTTTCATCGTTGAGTACAAACACAAATAGCTATAACAGTATTAAGAGAGCGTGAGAAAGCTAACAAATACATTAGTGCAAAAACAAAATGTATTTACAACTAAATGTTGGACACTGCACAGAAAAATGAATATTCAAGTAACCTTTAAAAAATATCTATCGAAATGCGCAACATGAAAGTCACGAGAAAAGAAAAAGAAGAGATCTAACCCGGGTGTTCGAATCGCAGAAAAGGTTATTTCTTATCTATCTTTTGTCTCATCTTGTCGGTTGTGTATATAGTAATTTTAGTTTTCTTTACCATCTTCCATTAGTCGCACGAGTCCTAAGCCTCTGGTTTGAGAATTTTCAGAAAAACCAATACTTAAAAATTATGGGTATGTTGAACTGAGTGTAGTTAACATTCATGACCAGGATTTCTTAACCTGTTATTCACGGACCCTTTGGAAGTCCGTGAATGGATTCTAGAGGCTCCATGTACATAAAACCTCAAGTTTAAAATGTAAAGTTTTTTATTACGCTTTTTATGAACATTTCTTTTCAATAAGGGACCCGTTGCCTTCATCGGACAATCAAAGAGGTCCATATCCTTCATTGGACAATATGAGGGGTCTATAGCCTTCATCGGACAGTCAAAGGGGTCCATAGATTTCATCGGACAGAGGGGTGCATAGATTTCATCGGACAGAGGGGTGCATAGATTTCATCAACAGTCAAAAGGGTCTGTAGCTGTAGTGGTTTTTGATGGTATTGTATGGTTGTGATGTTACCTAATGTAATGTATGAGGTCAGCTGTGAAGGCTCCTGAGATAAATGTAGATGTGAATTACAGAAGGCCCTTCTTACTACCACTTACGACCTCAAACATATCTTTTTTACTATTATGAATGTAGCTACGTTAAAAAGTCTAGGGTACTGAAATGTAATGTGTTGTAGTAGAATATACAAACACACACAGATAATTAATAAGTGTAATAATATTAATAAAATTCTATAACACACTGAACTAACTCAGGCTGTTTTAGTTTAAATATTAAAATTTTCTTTAAATTTATTTGTTCTGAACCAATGTTTTATTTTGGTCAGAACATATGAAATGTTATGGAGTTATAAATGGAATGCATAAATATATGGCATAATAAAAATGGAATGTGTATACATAAGTATTTTATCAGACTGGTTAATATTAATTATATTTCTAATGTCTCTGGGAAACTATTACTGGATGTGCTGTTGGGGTGGTGTCATCACACCCACTCTGTGACTAGAACAAGCTTTGTCCATTGTTTTATGAACTTTAATAAATGTATCTTTCCCAAAATTCAGTATATTTATGAGGGGAGATATTTATAAATTCTTTAGGAGTATGGTGAATCCTCAGCAGGCCACTAAATCACTCATCTTGTCTGCGAAGATCTAATGCTGGATTCCGGTGGCCCACTCCTCTCGGTAGCTAGAATACAATGGTAGACTGCACCGACACACTGTTTGGCTGCACACACATCTGCTTGTGCAATCTTGATTACTTATGTGGCACTACCTTAGTGCCACAACAGAAACTCACAATTCTGAAACAAAATTTGTGCGCTGTGTCAGTAATCTATTTACTGCACCACTCTTACACACAGCACAACACATCAACAATACACAGAATGGGTCAGATCTCTCTGACAACACAGCACATCTTACCCAGTTGTTTTCATATAGTACTAGTTCCCCAAGACTGCATTGCATCTGAGATATGCTCAATAGTTTCCTTTTATTCAATAAGATAGGTGATATGTTCCCACTGATCTCAACAATAGATCCGCCTTCCATAGTCTTAGTTAGGCGTCCATATATTTTGTTTGTCTCTAGACCCTGAACTTGGGCTGGGGACCTAGAGCGAACACTTACTTGTCGTAATCATTTTATATGATATGGCAGTATCAATCACTCGAAATATTAAAATATACAAAATAAATACTTTCATTCTTACCAGAATTCAGAATTGAGAACACAGTTAATTGCTAGCAAAACTCAGCTGAGCTGCTGGCTATATGATGGCGTCCCTCTAAATGTATGTACTATCTTCTAGGAACAACACCACAGGCAATAACCGACTGTGTCCCTGGACAGTATTGTATCAAATGGCAAAATGCGCATCTCTGTCCCGCTAATATGATTACATTTGCCCAATCACCGACTTCCCCCCTAACTTTTCAAATCTACAACCAAAAGTCAAATTCAGTCAGATCTCAGTCAAGTGTGTATTATTGTCTGTTGGTCCGTCTGTCTCTACTTGGTTTTTCACAAAAACACACTTGGTTCTACAAGCAATACCCTACACAAATCTGCCTCCTAAGTTATTTTTAGCCACAATTCTCCACCTTCCCCCTCTCTTGCATTACAGCTTGATTTTTGCATTTGCGTGTCTCAAGGACACAAATTTGAAACTTTAGTGAAAGTATGGACAGTACAGTCGCTAGTCTGATATGAACAACACAGTCTTTTGTCAATATCTTCCTTGTTATCTATCCGTCTGTATAATTTAAAGTATATTAGTTCTCTGCTTAAGATGGGCTATCAAACTAGCTAGGTTTTATATTCGTAACTCTATTATTAAGAAAAAACATATTTTTTCTCATGTTTAGTTTTTTTGAAATTTGTTCGAGAACCTTCTCTACGGCGTTTGCCGCTGAATTCAAATAAAACAACCAAGTATCGAAAAACGTCCAAGAAATGACTGTTGCGAATAAGAGCTAAGGTCTTTTCTGTCAATTTCCTTACATTGTGTCAACTAGTGACGTGAATTTTTTTCCTTTTACCACCAATTGCGTCTTTTTAGCCTTGCTAGATTCAAACACGTGTTCAGTCATATTTTTCCTTTTTTGATCTCCGTTTCCCTCCCGTCTACAAAGGGCAAACCGTTTCGTCTGCACGTCTAACTAGTTAGTTTAAATGGCGGTAGGAAATGCGGGCATGGGCGAGCATGTCTCCTAGTATCTTACGCATTATTTTTATCCCTACATTTTATCTTTATATTGGAGATATTTTAACGTTGTATCACGGTAAATTCATCACAGTAGCTTTCATCTGAAAATCAAAGGGGTCTATAGCCTTCATCGGACAATCAGAGCGGTGTATAGCCTTTCATCGGATAATCAGAGGGGTCTACAGCCTTCATCGGACAATCGCTAGGTCTATAGTCTCATCGGACAAACAAAAGGGTCTATAGTCTTCATCGAACAATCAGAGGGGTCTACAGCCTTCATCGGACAATCAGAGGAGTCTATAGCCTTCATCGGACAATCGCTAGGTCTATAGTCTCATCGGACAATCAGAGGGGTATATAGTCTTCATCGGACAATAAAGGGGTCCAAAGCCTTTAACGGACAATCAGAGGGGTCCATAAACTTTATCGGACAATCAGAATGGGTCTATAGCGTTCATCGGACAATCAGAGGGGTCTATAGTCTTATCGGACAATCAGAGGGGTCTATAGTCTTATCGGACAATCAGAGGGGTCTATAGTCTTCATCGGACAATAAAGGGGTCCATAGCCTTTATCGGACAATCAGAAGGTCTATAGCATTCATCGGACAATCAGTGGGGCTTTCATCGAACAATAAAGGGGTCCATAGCTTTTAGCAGACAATCAGAGAGGTCCATAGCCTTCATCGGACAAGCAGAGGAGTTCATAGCCTTAATCGATAAATTAAATGGTTCCATAGCCTCTATGTGACAATAAAAGGGGTTACGGTGTGGGGGGGGGGGGGGTGGGTAGAGGAAAAAAAAGGGGGGGGGGGGTAAAGTAACCCCTGGTCTAGACCAACGGTCGGCATAAGATAAATCCCAATCTACCGGTAAATCATATGGGATGATCTGGTACATCTCTAGCTGACGGAAGAAGAAAAGTGAAATAATCTTAAAGGTAGAGAAATTTCGACCAAGCCCTCTCCCCACGACATTTGAAAGCATGATACAACCGGGATAAAAAGAACTTTTTAAAATTCGTGAAAACGCACGAGCTAGTATACAAAACTTCTTTTTAATCGTGAACTGCAGGAGACAGGAACGCTTTGAAGTGAACTTAACATTTGTAAAACATCATTTTTATTTCGGTGTCGGAGTGGCTAAGGGGTATGGCGTCCTCCTCGAATTATAAAGGTACGGGTTCGGCATAATTTATGAGAAATTGTGTGTGTGTGTGTTTTTTTTTAAATATACAAACAGGGATCCTAATGATGTCTTACTCCTCCCTGGTCTCCTGGGTAGTGAGATCGGTGACTAGCCTTATCGGATAAGGCCGAAAAATTAGGAGGCCCCGTGTGCAAGTTGCGCACGTTAAAAATTGCTCGGTCAGTTAGAAATCGTAAAGAGTAAGCCATACGACCGCTGTTAAAAATTAGGAAACTTACCCATATACAAACATTGGGATTCTCGCAAGTGGATGCAGTTACAGGAAGCAGATGGTCTGGCGTAGATAAACGTTACTTTTTCCCAGTCCCAAATACTTTAATCTGAAACCTGAATACAGACACGATTTCATCAAGGTAAATATTTAGAGAGCTATGTGTTTCTAACTTAGATCCCCAGAGCTCCTGGCCTGCCTACCGTTGGCCTTCTTTTTCAGATTCTTCTATAAGCACCATCCCGTGTGGCATAGGCGATCATGATTCTCCACAACTTCCTGTCTCCAGTACCATTTATAAATTCTGTGCTTGACTTCTGTCTATGCCATGATGTCAGACCGTTCAGTATCTTCTCTCTTTGTCTTCCTCTCTCTGTCTTTCCTTCAGTCGTTCTTGTTATTTCAGCTTTCCTTCAGTCGTTCTTGTTATTTCAGCTTTCCTTCTCTCATAACATGCTCAACGAAGGTAGCCTGCTTCATTCTAACATGAGGAATAAGCTTCTTGTGCACATTGGCCTCTTTCAGGTCATCCTCATTACTCTAGACCAGTGATTTTCAACAGGTGTGCCGCGAAGGGTTCGCAGGTGTCCCGCGAAGGGTCCGCAGGTGTGCCACGAAGGGTCCGCAGGTGTGCCGCTAGAGTTTGAGGGAAGGTTAAAAATAAAATAAAAAGCGAGAAAAAAATTTCAGGAATAACTAAAATCATCGAGGTCAATTGTACAAGTACTGTATATTTTTCATAACAGGTCGATAAGAATGAAAACAATAAAAGTTACAAATGTAGTATTCAGATTTTTAATCACTCGGCAAACTATTTTATTTAAATCCTGATTTTTCATTATTGCCAAAGAGCAAACGTGCGGTTGTATGACACAGAGAGAAAAAAGTGCGGTTGTATGTCACAGAGAGAAAAGAAAGGGGTCGCTTTTTTTAGGCCAGTTGAATACGTCACAGGATTTTTTGTTATAAATGACATCTTTTCAATGATATCTCATTTCAATAACATGGAACAATAACAAATATGAATATACAGATGGCGTGCCTTGACAATTATAGCACCTTGTTCAGTGTGCAGTGAGCTGAAAAAGGTTGAAAATCGCTGCTCTAGACCGTTGGTCACTATAGTCCAAATAAACGACATACATTAATCTGGCAACTTAAAAGAAGTAGATGAGTAATTAAAACAAGAAAGTCGAAATAACTCCAAGCAAACGACAACCACAGCTGTAACGACGGTAAATCAGCACAGGAAAAATGCAGGAAAATCGCGAGCAGACGGAACAATATCAGAATGCAAAAAAATTGACGCGCGAATTTTTTTATATGCAAATGCGTGCATACATTTTTGTGAACGTTCTATAAAGGATGTGACAAACTGACTTGTGTTTATGGCAAGTCACAATTTTCAAGCTGCCCGGAGATTACGGTTAGCGTCTTTACATGTCGTATAAGCGGCGCTAGAACGTCTGCTGTGAGTTTGTTTACTGGTGGTCTGCAGAGCGTCATTTGAGAAACGGCAGACGAACATTCAAATTTAAACGTACACCTTTAAGAGAAATTCCTACTTTTATTTATGTTGTGAAGCAAAGCTGGCAAAATCGATTACTGATTTCCGATGCAATCCATGTACTGTGGCCTGGTCGATTGTGATTTAGTTTTTCTTTATAAAGATGTATGTCAACCCTTCGGTCTATTTTCGATGCTATCTCCATTTCTGGTCACTTTCACTGTGATCTTATAAGTCCTGATTTTACGGGTGATGTGATGTATTCAGAGAAGATATTAAAATCAGCTTTATTTCTAAATATATTCTTTTAATTAGTAAACAAGCAGGGCAGTTTCTAGACGTCACAGAGTTGCAATTTGCAGAAGAATGTTAAGAGGATCACGGACTGCTAAAATGGTCATGCAGATGTCCTGAAAGAAGCCAGAACACAAAATAAGAGTATTACTAAAATTACAAGGTTGCAATACACTTTTTAAAGCATTTTTTGAACAAACAAAAAGGTGGGGGAAAAAATATCGTGACAACAGAAAAGACTAACGGAAAACGATTTAAGACGACAAAGAAAGAGGATATTGGACACTCTGACACCGTGACACTGAAATAAGTTACCAAACATAATCCATAAACATCACTAACGACATGACATTGTGGAGAGACGTGATCAGCTACGTCAGCAGATAAGGTACTTGAAGAAAAGGAAGAAGATATTGCTTTGCTGGTGTAAACCCAACGATACCCACTGACCATTTCACTACTCTTTAACTCTTTGAGTCTGCAATTATTTTCCACCCTGTGCTGTAATTTTAATTCACGATAGACTAAAAACAACGCTCAGAGAGCTATTTTGGCACGGGTGTCAAATCTGACCAACGCTCTGAGCGTTGTTCCGGAGTCAAAGAGTTAAATTAAGTCTTGTCTTGTTAATTTTAGATGCGAACAACGAAATCTCATAGCAGACATTACCGTAGGGAATTCGCTATACTAGATCTAGTTTTATGAGATGGGTAACCTGATCAATATGCCATATAACAGAAAAGTTATGTGACAGAAAACAGCTTTATGATTGGTTGAGAGAATCAGAGGTACACAAACTCCTGAGTAAATTGACTGAGAAGATGTCCTCTGTTCTGATATGGAAAGTTATTTTGAAATCCGACTGGTTAAGGATAGGAGTACTCGTTTCTCGCAGCAAAGTTATCGAGTTCCGTGCTAGAAACCTGGCAGCGATACGCTTCATTCTACCAAGCTGTCATTGGGTACCTGACTCTGGCTTTTGACTTAGGGAACGCAAAGGCAGCGAACAGGTCACCCAACCCGCAAAAGCTGTACCTATTATAGTGAAGTTTCTATCACTTCAATCTCCTACTGCCGTATCTGCTATCGAACTACCTTTCCTTTCACATCGAAGTCGAAAATCTCGCTGTGCTCGAATAGACTCACATTTCTTATGTATTGTGTCTTCCGTCTTTCTTCTCTAATTAAATGTTGCCAGTCAGAGACACAGGGTGATTCGCTTGTCAAGAAAGGTTTCTTTGGTAATCGTTACATCATCTATAGGTTGTTGTTCTTGTTGTTGTTTAACTAGGGATGTTGAGGTTCTCGATCTTTCGCAAGCAATATCAAGATGAAGACTCCTTGGTATTATCTACACTGTAGATCTAGTTTTTGCCTGTGGCTTTCTTGCTAGTCTTAAAGGTGTTGAGTTGAAGTCATGAGCTCTAGTGTCTCCAGCTTGGCTAGCATGCAAAGGACAGTCACATCTGATCCCAAGCTAGGAGTAAGAAGTGCTTGACATACTGTACATTTCTCGTCATTCAAGGGGGCTCTACAAATAGGCAGAGCTAAAATACTGTGTTCTGGTTCTGGACTCTCTCAAGGAATTGTCACGTCCTGCACAGAGCCACTTTTCAGCTACTCCTGCCTATCATGGGCCCAGAGTGAGATTCCTCCGCATGCAGCCAACCAGGTGAAAGCCAGAGTTACGTCTGGGGCTCAAGTGACTCCTTCGAGCTTAGTGTGCAATGCTGGGTTTTCAACAAGTTCCACCACAATGGGAATCCCTGGAAGTGTGTGGATTATTTCAAGAGCCAATTAGTATGTAATTAGCCGCAAAGACAGAGGTTCACTTCCGCATCTGTAAATAGGAGCATTGTGCTTATCTGGTGGTCATAAGGATGGATGCAGATATGCCGGTATGCAAAGTCACCTAGAAGTGATACCGTTATATCTTCATTTTCTTGCATGTTTATAGACAATTTCTCTTGCCTGTTCCAGTAACTCGGTCAAGCTCTGTATTTTTCCCCTCAGACAATATCGTGTATTCGTTACACGATGGGTCTCACGGAGTCCTAACCAGAAGTCTGGATTGCAAGTAATTGATTTTCCTATCACTCTCAAAAAGTCCCTCTATCACTCCGATGGTATCTGGACAATCCTGCAGAGGCATTACGTAAATTACTTGCGAAATTATGGGAGAGAGAGGGGAAATACTAACAGACAGGAAGGAAAGAAGGCAGGATATCTCATCACGCTGCAAAGAATAAATGAAGATTTACATGAGCGCACACATTACAAAGGAATAATGCTATTATCTATCATTATTTGAGCTACATGCCGTATATTAGATGTTATCCTGGCTTTTACATCGCAAATTATTATATAAGAAACGTTACATGTTTCATAACTACACATGCATGATCAGCACTTACCAGGTGCCTTACTAGCCACTGTATTCCAGTTTTCATCATCATCATCATTATCCATCACCGTACCTTGGAGCAGAGGCCTTCAACAAATACTACCAAGCACTCTTGTTTTGTACCGTCTGCTCAAGATCACTCCATATCCGCTTTATTCCATTCATTTCTATCTCCAGTTTTCGTCTCTATGTGCTTTTCAGTTTCATTCCAACTCTCTTAACCGGGGAATTCAGAATGAGGACGGCCTTCTAATGTTATCAACAGCTTTACTCAGTATGTCCATTATTATTGAAGTTTATCTTGCTTAGAATTTATACACGATCTCGTAGCTTATGCACAATCCTCCTTTGTTTACTTTTACGACAAGCATGGTAAATTGCCGTGTTACTATTCCTGGCTTTCCTTTCGAGCCCCAGTAAATCACGATTAGTCACTGGTTCAGACGTGTTACATTTTTATTTTTGACAAACTTATATTTTTTCAGATTTTTCTCCGTCGTGTTGTTAAGCGTTTTGGGATTGTTTCCCAGACGTATGTGCACAATTTGTGTGGTCTTCGCGAAAGTGAAAACTTTTCTATAATAAACACGCCCATTGATACAATCTGTGTTTTGTTGCACTTTAATTTAACTACATTTTCCTGGCTTAAACTCCGCCTAGGCCGGTCCCAAGCCGGCTGAAAAAGGAGTAGTTTAATTATATACAATGTTCTTAAGGAATTTGTGAAAGGGAAAAGGAGGTTAGTAAAGTTTAGAAAGATTGTTATTAATTTTTCTTTTTCATTATTTAAGATTGCTTTTTACGCTTAGCCTCATAGCTAAATGTGCGAAAGACTGTTTTTCCATTACTTCTATTAGTTAGTAATTAATTAAATAAAAAATGTTTCCTCTAGAATAATATAATGAAGTAACTCATTTTTATTTACTTCACTTTCATCTAGATTGTTAGATTACCATTACAGAATTACATGAGCACACACTTTCATTGTCAGTATATATAACACTTGTCATGTGCGCTTCACGTCATGTATCATAATAAGAGAATGAAAAACAGAATGATCAATAGGAAGAAGTCATAGTGAGGAACAAGATAAAGGAAAGTCAGCTATTGATATTACATGTGAAACTTATGAACACCGCGCTTGTGTCTTCAGACCTGCAAAAGTCTGAGTCTACACATTAAGTGTTTGGCGTTTAACCGGAAAAAAGCTGGCAAAGCGTACGTCAGGATAGCAGAATTTACAAGATAGGATAGCATACACTTCCTAAGTTACACAGAAGATCTCCATGCCTGCATTTGTAAACGTTGTGGGGCAGCATTTATTCACCTGTTTCTCAAGTGCTCACAAGTTGATTCGCATATACACATTTCAAGTTCAACTCACTCAGCAGCTTACGCCACCAGAGTCAAGTTAAAGCACGCACAAGTTGATTCTCAAGTATATCACGTTCAACGCACTCAAAAGCGTATTTCCTGAATCATGATTGCATACTCACAAGTTAAGTCTATATTTCAAGATCATTTAGTGTCAAGGTGATTCGCTAAGATACCAAGCTCAAATCACCAAGTTCAGCTATTCACTATGTCAGTGCAGGAATATAATTCACCTACTCTCATTGTTTATTGCATTACGTAAATTCACTTAGGCAAGCGTTATTGTACGAAACCCACTTGTTACCAGAAGATCATTTCGTGAAGAGCTACAATCTAATCAGTGCCTTTTCAAGATCAGATAGCAGACATTTTGCTGAGACAAATGTCAACGCCTTGTCGACGCTAGAGATTTTTAAGCATTGAAAGACAGTACTTCTTCCAAGTTCTCATTACTACACGTGCAAGGCTTTTCGTCAATAAGTCCTCGTCTTGGAGATAACCCACACGGCATAACAAAAATCTACATTGGACAGTCTATACATATCTGTGTATAATCATACAGTGGAGGAAATGTTGAGAAACACATAGACATAGTAGATTTGATATCAGTGTAGTAACCCTTAATAAATCCATCATCGTTTCACTATTTACTTATGTTCACTCTCATATTTAATTAACAACAGTTTTTACATTTTATCTGTGTGTGTGTGTGAATTGTCTTTTTTCACCATCCTTTTCACTTTTTACTAATCTTATATGTGTATATACTTAATTAATAAACGGTATAGCCGCGTTGATCATTATCTAGTTCGTTAATGTATCACTGGTGCTGTCTGTGTTAAACATTTACATATAGGTAAAATGCTTCATTTACATAAAGTTGGGGCTCTTTCTTTATCGACATCTGAGGGCAGAAGCTAAGGTCGTAGATGCGTAGAAAAGTTCCTTGATATATACCCTTCAAAAGAAGTTAAGGGTACAAAGTGAAATGAAAATGAACAATAAAAACACAGCACTTCAAAATATAACATGACAAGATTATCAGTGACAATCAACACTATTTTCATGCAAGCCTCTGAGCGACATTTCGGACAGTAAGACCTTCCTGCAACCACGCAATGGCTCTTCCTTTATGCACAACACTCAGCTTTCGTCGTTGAGGCATATTGTTGTGCAATGGTTATGCAGCACTTGTGTTGCTTATAAAGACAATCTTGTGAGTACAGCTCAAGACCAACACTATAGTCTCCCACATACATCACGCATTTTTGGAATAGCAGGTATTTTTTTCATGCTCAGACATCATTAAAAACACCCACATTTTGGCGTCTCAGAAGCATTTTTTCAGCCTACTTGCTGAGCTGAACCCTAGCTACACGGTATGCTGGTGGCCCATGCAGCACGTGTTGAATGTTTGTCGTTCGAGAAAAATCAATGTCAGATTAATTGCTTATGAAATGTAATTTTTATAATTTTTATTATTTTTGGGTCATTTTCACCTACTGATCCTTAACTTCTTTTGAAGGGTATATTAGAAAACTCTATCTAATGGAGAGTATTTGCCTTCTCTTCTTCTTGTCCTTATCTCGAATGTCTCTTTTTTATGAACGAGCCAATTTCTGGAGACCTTTTTGACAAAATTCAATAGGCCATCCCCATAGACGACTACTGTTGCAGTTGAATACAATACGACACGATACGACACTCTCTTTCTCTCTCTCTCTTTCTCTCCCTCTTCACTCTTAACATTAGACCAACATCACTCTCGTATAAATTCAAAGAAGACAAAGCACACACACACAAAGAGTACCTGTTAATTTTCTCTAGTGTCATAATGAAGGTCTCCACTCTCTGAATCCCATAATGCTCTCTGATTTCTCCGCACTGTCTGTTGTAAGCTGTCTTCTGAGTAGGCGCGTGGTGCAGCGGGAAAAGAGCCCCAATAATGACGTCTCCCTCTTCTCTTGCCCTGATGTTTCTGTTGTTGGTCGCGGGTGGTGTTTTTAAAGTTGTCTGTCGCTGATGTCTGGAAAGTTCACTAGCACCCTGAGCAATATTTACAACGTGACTATTATTAGCATCTGTGTTGGCAAAATTGTAAATTGGCATTTTGGAGATCGACGAATTTCTTTGTAGGAAAGTCTGATTATCGAGTTTATGATAGTCCAGTGATTTCAGAAAACTTTTCGCGTTCGATACGTCCCTCTTACTTAATCTGAAATGTCTCGAAGTGCCAATTGTGGACATATTAAGACCCACATATCCTTTACTAGCGTTGTCAGTTGCAGGAATAGACGCGGGCGTATTATCTTTTAAAATATTTTTCGACAAGTCAAATGTCAAATCTGTGACATCCGCATACACAAACTCCGGTTCTATTTCACTGTTTCCGTTAACCCTTTTATTGTAATGACCCGACCTTTTAATCTCTTTAACCCCGTTGAGAGTTTCATCAATTTCATTTGGATCTGTAAATGATAAATATGGCTTTTTAGTTTTTATGCCTTTCTCATTGTACTCTTTTGGTGCTTCTCTTTCTTGCTCACGACCGGCATCAAGAAAGCCTGATTCAGCTGAAACGAACTCATTTCTCAAAAAAAGCTTTTTCTTAGCGGCTTTGACGTTTGGATTAAATTTTGTCTCGTGACCATCGATCTGTGCTGGTGTTTTGGTGTGATCAGGACAGTTTCGGCGGCCATCACTGTGAGCTAACGAGTCATCATGGTCTGAACTGGTAAATTTGTTGGGGTCCGGCTGCAACCGGTGGGCGAAGATAACATTAGCGGGGATGAAAAGAACCAGAAGAGTGGCCCACGCTAAAGCTTGGAGACTTATACGCATTTCAGACTCCAGGAACAATAGAGGGTCACTCATTCCCAAGCGTCATTTGTGAATAGTTTTATTCTTTTCTTTGCGAAAGTACAGTAAAGGTACTTTTGCATAATTCCGTGAATATTGTAACTAGTTTACATTACTTCACCACAAATTGAGCCTTTAGTTACGTTATGTTATATTACATTACCAACCTGTTCAGTATTTATTTACATTACATTATGTTACTTTAAAGCAGCCTTGTATTTATTCAGATAATAAAACCTTATCTTAACTAAAGCAACTACTCACTCCAGTTATATTTCTTTACAACAACTTTGGCATTAAGTTAAATTACATTACATTACTTTTCAACAGCTTATGAAATTAAACAATAATGCGGTTAATTTACACTTCTTTACAACAGATTAACATATTGATTACGCTAGCTTAGGTCTATATTATTTTACCACAGCTTACGTATTTCGCAATTTTCCAAAGTAGGCTTCAATGTAACCGTTTTTTAACATTATATTCCAGTTGACCGCACTTGGCTGTAATCGTGAACAAACAAGAACTACCCAGAAATTTCTCGCTCAAGTTTTATATTTAGAAATATGTCCTACCCACACGGGCGATCATTTAGCAACAACAGAGCTGAAAATTGTACAACGTAATTCACAAATCTAGTAATACAGAATAAGGCTCACTTTCCGAATGAATGATGCTGACCACAAGAGAAGTCAATATCAATTGATTTCCAGTCAGAAATATCATTTGATGAATCACATACAGGTCTAGTGTCACGAAAGCATTGGAAATAAGCAGCTTGGAAAATGTGCGTAAAATATGTTAGCGTTGGTCAAAATTTACAGTACTCAAATACGAGAAATATGCGTTGTTAACGCTAGATAAAACTTTCAGTGTGGGTATATTATATCTTTGGGTTTAGGCAACATGAAATCTTTTGTACACAGTTTTGATAATTTCCGTGGATTCGGCGGAAATTATTTTATTCAAATGTAACAGAATGATCAGTGTAAAACTTGAGAATAGCAGTTGGGAATCTTGAGCTTAAACAGCATTCAAAATTGTGTTAAACAGTTGAAGGTCATCAGTGTAAACAGTTGACAATCTTCAGTGTAAACAGTTGACAATCCTCCGTTGAACAACAGACAATTTGCCGTAAACTGGACACAATCGTCTGCTACAGTTGAAAATCGTCTATATAAATAGTTTACATTCTTCGACTTAAACAGCGGTAGAATCTTCGAACGGAACTGTTGAATCATCTTTGGTGTAAATACCTCTTCACCTTGAATGTAATTAACGGCAAATATTCAGTAAAAACAGTTGTGAAATCTTCAGCGTCAATAGCTGCTAATTGGCTTTCTGCCCGTCCGTTACGCCATCATAGTCTATTGTTTTCTTTGTCCTGACAACATAGGGGGAAAACTGGCCCCAGTCCCGTCATTGTAGACAGCAGATTAATGTAACGTATCTGTGAAAGAAAAAACAATACACAGTCAATGAATTGATAGTAATAACGTTATAGAGAAGTTGATGTTAGATCCTGAGAAACTTCTTCCAAGAACTGCGCTTAACGCCTCTTAGCTGTTTTTGTTTCGAATGTTATTTTGGGAAGACTAGGGAGTACACAAGTAATCATGGATTGGATTGGTTTTAAGGACTATCTTCATTGCACACGGACAACTCCATCAGTGCCCCCTATCTCCTCCCTTAGATCACACAAGGAGGATCTCAGCACAGTGCACGAACTCCGTAGCACCGGCAAGAATACCAATGTGTGTATATAGGAATCACACATTCTATAAATATTTTTGTGGTGGGGATGTTTCTAATTTTTTAATTTTTGCCAGGGCAGCGGCCCGATAGGCCTACTCTTTACGATTTCCAACTGCCGTGAGATTTTTAACATGCGCAATTAGCACACGGGACCTCCTATTTTTTCGCCTTATTCGAGAAGGCTAGGCATCCGATCTCACTACTCAGGAGACCGGGGAGGGAAGGGGGGGGGGGAGGGAAGGAGAGTATGATAACATTAGGACCACTGGTTTGGAAAAAAATTTCCATTTATTATATTCCCTCTACTGGGAATCGAACCCGGTACCTCTAGAGTTCGAGGTAGACACCATACCTCTTAGCCACTCCGACCCCCAGGTAAGCATGGGAAAAAGGTTAAGTCCACTCACTACCCGACAAACTTAAAGTCCACTACCTGATCTACAAACATTATGTGCACTGCATACCCTACAAACATTATGTGCACTGCCTACCCGACAAACATTATATGCACTGCCTACCTTACAAACATTATGTGCACTGCCTGCCCTACAAACATTATGTGCACTGCCTACACTACAAACTTTATGTGCACTGTCTACCCTACAAACATTATGTGCACTGCCTACCCTACAAACATTATGTGCACTGCCTACCCTACAAACATTATGTGCACAGCCTAACCTACAAACATTATGTGCACTGCCTACCCTACAAACATTATGTGCACTGCCTACCCGATCTTGAGCTGATGGCACGGGACTTGAAGATTCGGCATAAGTTTGTTTAAGGCTTTATAGTCTTTGGGTAACTGATGGGCGATGAATAAATGAATGAATGAATTTAGAAGCTTGTTTTCCACCCGTGTGTTACCGAGAACGGAAAAGAGAGCAAAGAATAATAACTCTGTAACCCTACCATTCATACGAGCGTCCTATTGGCAGCGTGGTTAGAGCGCTAGTCTCTCGCGGCAAAGGTGCCGGGTTCGATCGCGGTACCACCACGATCCAGTCTACCCAGCTGTAAATGGGTAACTGACTCTGCTCTTTGAGTTACGGAAAGGAAAAGGCAGCGAGGAAGGGAACTGGTCACCCCCACCTCTCGAGGCTGGACCTAGTATGGTGAAGTCTCTAACACTTCTCTCCCCTACGGCAGTATCTGCTACAGGACTACCTTTGATGTTGTAAAAAGTGACTACGGCGAGTTAGGAGTGGGACCAGCTAACCATCCTGTAGAAAGTTGAGGTCCCAAAGACTTGAAGAACAATATTTTGTTAGCTAACTAAAGACAAAATCCATAACCAAGAAATTACCGACTTTCATAAATGGGTGCTTGTGTAGAATAGAAGGATTGCAGTGTTATGGCAATGTTATTGGCAGCCCCATGCATAACCGTATAATTAATTAGTTGCCTTCTACGACATGCCTTAGGGAGTAGTACTTCTGTTCTTTCTTTGTGTTATAGAACCCCCCCCCCCCCCCGAACTACCTTTCTTTGTGTTATCAAAGACCTCCCCCCCCTTCCCCGGGAACTACCTTTCTTTGTGTTATCGAAGACCCCCCCACCCCGAACTACCTTTCTTTGTGTCATAGAAGACCCCCCCCCCCCGGGAACTACGCGGGGCAACATGTACATGTGGAGAGAGGTATAATATAAATTCAAGGAAAAACAGATGGAGAGACGCATTGTGCGGAGGTAAGACCAAAATAAAAACAGAGAGAGAGAGAGAAATAGATAGAGAGAGAGAAAGAGAGAGAGAGAAAGAGAGAGAGAGAGAGAGAGAGAAATAGATAGAGAGAGAGCGAACGAACGAACGACATTTATTTTCAAAGGGTTGAGAACTGGGCACGCAGGCACGTCTGACATTCCGTCCTTCCTTTCTCATCTTTTATACTGATTTAATTGTTTTCTCATATGCATATTACAAATTAATTTGAAGTAATGCAACTTTGTTAACGTAAAATAACAGCATACTCGCATTCACAGTATCAAATTATAATTAGGAAAAAAAATGTATTAAAACCATCACTGAAACCTGCATGCCAAATTGTATTTTTACTTGAAAAAATAATCACATTGGGGGGCATGTAATCAACATTCATAAGGTATCCGTAAAGCCTACAGTTGTATGTATAGGCGTAATTGTTAAGATCATGTGGAAGACTGTTCCAAAGATGATTAGCAGATAAAGGTAAGCTTGTCTTGATTAAGTCAAGCCTAGGCTTGGATACTTGCAATTTGTTTAATTGAGAGAGAGAGGGAGAGAGAGAGAGAAAGAGAGTGAGAGAGAGAGAGGCAGAATATAAATCAAGGGAACACACTCATCGAGACAGAGAAACAAAATATAAATTTAAAAAAAAACGCACAAATGGATAAATGAAGTTTTATACTTCCAAGGAAACGCAGGCATAGAAATTCTGCCTCTGGTCTATACAACCAAAGCTTCGTAAACACATCAAGTGGATATAAAGGACATTGATTGATTGTTAGGACACCATTGTTGCCGGCGAGCTGTCCCGATTTCCTGGCTGTCTCCATAGAGCAAATATAAAATGGACTATCAGTCATATCCAATATTTTTCATGCGTAAATAATTAATTTTTCACGTTATTTAAGTAGACCACATATCATCAATAAACTAAAACTTTTAAGTATTTTTCTATATGCAGTGCTGCTGTGTGGTTCAAAGACAATGAAGTATTAGAACAAACAGTGGATACTTGAAAATAGATGTCACAGCAAGGTAATAAATATAAAGTATTGGAAAAAGAAAAGTAACCCGTTTGCGCCCCTGCATGTCTGTGTGACTAGTCAAATCTTCGATCGTTACATTTCACTGAGACCTCCTTCAACTCTCTTCTGTCTGAGCCCTTCCTTTACTTTTTTTCTCACCCGCTCCTTATCGCTTTTTTTCGCTTTCATCTACCAACGTTATTTTATCATATCTTGTAGCTCCCTATGGATACCTGACCGCTTGACCTCTTTTGCAGTTACGTCGAAATGGATGTTTGTTTAATCGTTAACCAGACGCATAAGGAGCTTATATTCAGCGATATTCTTATTGTTAACCCAGACTTTGTGTCGGAGAAGGTAGATAACAACCGTTTAATTCCTGAGCATAGATGGAAGAAATCGCCACGAACCCATGTTGTTTGCGTTTTCCAATATGGAGATAGGTGTTAGTCACACACATGACGTGCCCAAAAACCCGGCCGATTTCACTGGGATGTCAAAATATAATTAGTTTGTTAAAGATTAAGGCACGGAAGGTGATTAAACACTTCCTTCACATTCACTTCGTTGAAATAATCAATTACAAGAAAATAACATCTTGGAGGAGATTATCAGCGATGTCACAAAATTAACCATGATACAACGTTAAAATATCTCCAATGATACAACGTAGGGATAAAAACTAATGCGTAAGCTGCTAGAATACATGATCGCCCACGCCGCGGGTCATCACCCGCCATGGAAATTAAATTGTTAGACTTGAAGGCAAAACGGAACGGGATGAGAACGGAGATCAAAAGGAAAAATCTGACTGAACGCGTGCTTGAAATTAGCAAGGCTAAAAGACGCAAGTGGTGGGGAAAGGAGGAAAAAGTCACGTTCCCCAAGTTGACATAAAGTAAAGAAATCGACAAAAGGGACCTTGGATATTATACGCCACAGTCATTTTTTGGACGCTTTTGCGATAACTTAGTCCGTTTATTTGAATGCAGTGATGAACGCATTCCAGAAGATTCTAGAAAATATTTGAAAAGTAACTTTTCTTAATAATAATGTTAGGAATATAAAACCTAGCTGGCCGGATGGCCCATCTTGAGCAGTGAAATAATATGCTTTCATTTATACAGACGGACAGATAATAAGAAAGATATTGACAAAAGACTGTGTTGTTCATATCAACGATCGTCTGCATTGAAATAAAACATGTCACTAATTTTCAAAAACGGACCAACAGACAATAAGGCATACTTGACTGAGGTATGACTGAAATGACTTTTTGGTAGGATATTTGAATTTGAAAAAAGAAAAGGCAGTGATTGGCCATAGATGAATATATTATCGGCGCTCAGACGCGCATTTTGTGTCATTCATTATAAGTTGTCCTAGTAGACACAGTGAATTATTAAGTGGTGTAATTCCCAGAAGCTATTGAAATATTTAGAGGGACGCCATACTAAGGCCAGCAGCTCAGCTGAGTTTTGCTAGCATTTAACTGTGTTCTATATTCATAATTCTGGTAAGACTGAAATTATTTCTTTGTACATTTTAATATTTGTTTAAGGTTTCGAGTGATTTGATACTGCAATAGCATAATCTGTCCCTTACAACAAGTAAGGATTCGCTCTAGACCCCCCGCCCCAGTTCAGGGTCTAGAGACAAATAAAATACATAAACTCCAGCAAGGATTATGAAGGACAGATCAAGTGTTGAGATCAGTGAAACATATCACCTATCCTATTCTATGGCAGGAAGCTAATGAACATATTTCAGAATACGTAGTCTGGGAGAACTTATCCTATGTGAAACCAACTTGGTAAGATGTGTTGTTTGGTCAGAAAGATCTGACCCGTCTATGTGGTGTTGTTGTTGTGTAGTGTTGTGTCCAGAAATGGTTAGAGGATGGAATTCTGACACATGACTAATACTTTGATTGCAGAACTGTGAGTTTCAGTTGGCACCAATGCGGTGTCAAATGAGTTGTTGAAAATTACAAGAGTGGACCCGTGCAGTAACATTTTGTCAGAGCAGTCTATTATAGCCCCCAAGCACGGAGAGGTGGGGCCACCAGACTTCTGATATTGCCCCCAAGCACGGAGAGGTGGGGCCACCAGATCTCAGCACCAGAGCTACACCTTCAAGCTACGTGAGCGCCTGGTCGGCTGAGAATTCACCAACTCAACTTATTTGCTAACACACCCATAAAAATTCCATCCAATAACTGGACAATGTGTAGTTACCATAGACAGGGAGTGATGAGGCCACCCCAACAGCACATCCATTAAATGTTCTCCCAAAATAGATTACAACTATAAACAGTAATAATATTAACTAGTCTAGTAACATATATACGTACACACCTTGCATTTATTATGTAATATTCATGCATTTCTTTCATAATTGCAAAACCTTTCATATGTTCTGACCAAATTAAAACCTTGGTTCAGAACAAATAAATTTAAAGAAAATTACTATCAAAATTTTACACACTTGAGTTAGTTCAGTGTATTATAACATTTATTAATATTATTAGACTTAGTAAATATCTGTGTGTGTATGTAAACTACCACAACACATTACATATCATTACCCTAGACATTTAACGTAGCCACATTCATTAGTAAAAAAAGATAGGTGTGAGGTCGTAGTGGTAGCACGAAGGGCCTTCTGACAATTCACAGTTACATTTTATCTCAGGAGCCTTCACAGCTGACCTCATGCATCACACTTAGTAATATCACCATCATACAATACCATCAAATCCACTACATATATTGGGGTCTCTTTGTCCCGGGATAATTAGCCCATTAAGTATATTAGGATCTCCTGGGGGGAGAATTAGATTAGGGGAACACATTATAAAAATTAAAAGTGTCCCTGAAAATAAAAGTTGGTGAATCTTCACAGCCAGTGGTAGTTAATTAATTAATTAGAATTATTTAGACTAGAGTAATTAGAAGTACTTTAGTGGTTGGAAATTTTATCCTGCACATTGCTAGATTTGTTTAAAAAGTATGGCGGAGCTGGCCAAATTCAGATCAGCTGCTGTGCTGACGGCAAAGGAGATGGGAATGGATGGTCAGAGTTTAATTCAATATGTAACGGCTGAATGTGATAAGTATATTGAACGGGAAGAAAGAAGATTAGAAAAAGAGGCTGAAAGAAAATTAGAGTCTGAAAGGTTGGCTGAAGAGAAGAGGTTAGAGGCTGAGACTAAGAGGTTGCAGATTGAGGCTGACAAAGAGGCTAAAGCATTGGAGGCAGAAGATAAAAGGTTGACTGCCGAAAGGGAGGCAGAAGATAGAAGGTTGCAAAGGGAGCACGAATTACGACTCAGGGAGCTGGAGCTACAAGGCCAGGCTCCTGAAAATGGTGCCAGCCCTCTTGCCTCAGATGCTACGCCCAGTCTGGGAGCCTCAAACTCAGCTATGGGGTATCATTTAGACCATTTTGTTGAAAAAGACGATGACATAGAGGGGTACCTAGGACGTTTTGAGTTATTAGCTACTACATATGGGTTAGAGAGAGAGAGAGGTGGAGTTTAAAGCTATCACAGGGACTGAGAGGTACTTCTTACGAAGTCTTCGCAAAAATGAACAGAGAAGACCAGGAGAATTATGACATGTTAAAGCAGGCTTTGTTATTGAGGTACGAAAAAATGGGGAATTTTATCGTAAGAAATTTAGAAATGCCAAACTGTTGTCTGGGGAGACATACCACCAATTCTCTGCCAGACTGGAAACCTATTTGGAGACATGGACTGCTCTGGGGAAGACCCAAGATCTTAAAGAAATGATCATGATTGAGCAATTGAGAGAGTCCATGGCTCCAGACATGAGAAAATTTCTCATGGAACAAGGTGCAGAGAAATTGGGAGAGGTTTTAAATGTCGCTGAGAGGTATCAGGCAGCCTAGGCAGAGGTAAGTGGTGCTAAAAAGAAGCAATTTTAAAGCTCCACAGCAAGTTAATAAATTTGATAATAGAGAGCAGGGAAATAAAGGTAGGACAAACTTTGAACGGCCAAGAAATGACTACCGAGACAGAAACTCACAGTTCAATGACCAAAATCCAATGAAAGAAAACCGTTTAACCAAGGAAAAAGATGGTGTAAATGGTGCAAGAAAGATAACCATAACACCGAATTTTGTAGAAGGAAACCTTCAAACATTGCTGCAATGAAGTCGGGGACTCAAAGATTAAAGGTTAATCCTAAGGGACAGCAGGAACCTTATCACCCCCAGTTTGTGAGGATGTTATTTGTAATGGGGTCACCATAAGGTGCCTTTATGATACAGGTTTGGATTATGATTCAGTTGTGAAGTCTAGCCTAGTGGACCCAAGTCAGTATACCACAGAAACAGTGGAAATACAAGGGGCAACTAAGGACATACCACTCATGACACTTCCCATCGCAAGGATAACGGTGAAAACTCGCTATGTGGAAGGAGAAATCAGAGCAGCAGTGATAGATGAACCAATCTACCCTCTGATATTGGGGTGTAGATACGTCTTCTTGGGGAATCCCGAGAGACCTGTGATCATGGCGACAGTGCAGACCAGGTCACAGAAGAAGGAGGAAGAAGGTGAACCTATAAATGCTCATCCAGAGGAGATGAGGAAGGCGTAGGCTGAGGATAGGACACTCAAGCCATGTTTTAAAAAATTGCCCAAATGCCACACACCTCCGAGCAAGGGGGAATATTTTATGAAGAACAAACTCTTATACAGGAAGGCCGGAACTGGAACAAATGGTCACAACCAGCTGGTTCTTCCCACTTCATATAGGGATAAAGTGATGGAACTCGGGCATGCGATTCCCTTCAGTGGTCACATGGGGATCAGCGCCACAGGACAGCGTATAGCTTGTCATTACTTCTGGCCAGGGATAACGGAGGATATAAAAAGATATGTCAAATCCTGCCCAGAATGTCAAAGGGTAGCTCCAAAGCACTGGACTGCTCCTGCAACTCTAGGGGAAATGCCCATAGTGGGAACACCTTTTGAGAGGGTTGCCGTGGATATTGTAGGACCTCTCACTCGGACCAAGAGGAGGAACAGTTACATCCTTACTCTGGTGGACACTTGTTCTATGTGGGGAGAGGCGGTAGCCCTGCCATCAATTGATTCAAAACATGTAGCAGAGGCACTACTTACAATATTTACCCGATTAGGATTCCCGCATCAAATCTTGACGGATAATGGTTCTCAGTTCAAAGGGAAACTAACGGAAGAAGTTTTTAAGCTATTTCAAGCCAGACACTTTCATTGTAGTCCGTACCATCCGCAAGGGAACGGCCAGGTAGAGAGGTTCAACGGGACTCTCATTTCTATCCTGAGAAAGCTGGCACACGAAAAACCGGATCTGTGGGATCAATTCCTGCCCGCCGCATTTTTTGCGTATCGGGAGGTACCACATAGTTCAACCGGGATGGCTCCCGCAACTCTGCTATTTGGGAGGCCAATAAAAGGTCCACTAGAAGCGCTATTAAGGACCTGGACAGATGAAAAGGCGGAAGAGACTGTTACCTCATCTTATCAATACGTGAACGAACTGACCACTCGTTTGAAAGCTGGATGGAAACTGGCAAATGATAATTTGAAACAAGCCAGGAAGAAACATGCAGCATATTTTAATAGGAAGACAAAGGACAGAGAACTGGCAGTGGGAGAGAAGGTGCTGCTTCTACTACCCGGTAGCCAGAATAAATTACAAATTGGATGGCAAGGTCCATATACGGTTCTAGAGAAGGTGTCTAGAACAAACTATAAAATTGACAAAAAGGGGAAGGAGAAAGTTTATCATGTAAACCTGTTAAAGAAGTATCTGGACAGACCACTCCAGGAAAGCACCCCCTTACTGACCTTAGCTATCGCAACTCAAATGCAAAAGGAACCACTCACCTCACATGAATACCCATTACATCCTTGTGAAACAGCAGCACAGGTAAAAGTCAGTAAGCACCTGACTAAAAACCAGAGGGAGAGAGTTCAACAGGTTCTGGAGGAACATACAGATGTATTAACAGATAAACCAGGCCATACAAATTTGCTACAGTATGACATGAAACTGGTAGACTCAAACCCAATCTGTATGAGAGCCTATTCTATTCCGTTCGCGAAGGAGAAGGCATTGAAGGAAGAAATAGATTATTTGTTTAAGGAGGGGATTATTTCACACAGTGAATCATCTTTTAGCTCTAGTGTCGTATTGTTGAGAAAACCGTCTGGGGAACACAGACTGTGCATAGATTACAGGAAACTGAATGCTGTCACAGAAGGACAAGTGGATCCATTACCAGACACAAAACAGTTATTTGCCAGACTGAACAAGGCAAAATACTTTTCAAAGGTGGATCTTAGTAAAGGCTATTACCAGATCCCAGTGAAGCCTGAAGTGAGACCTTATTTGGCTTTTAGCACTTCGGATGGACATTATGAATTCAACATGCTACCATTCGGACTGAAAAAATGCTCCGAGTGTATTTTCAAGGATGATGCGCAAATTGTTGGATCCCCTGAATAACCCATGTATCACGAATTTCATGGATGATATTCTCGTCGCCACAGAGACATTTGAAGAACACATTGAAGCTCTAGAAATGTTATTTAATAGGCTTAGGGAGGCGAACTTAACTGCTAGGCCAACAAAATGTTGCATTGGATGCAAAGAGTTGGAATTCTTGGGACACACTGTATATCAGGGTAGCATGACCCCTGATCCCAAGAACTTGGAAAAACTGCAGAGAGCACCTAGACCACAAACAAAAAAGGATGTGCGATCATTCGTGTCGTTATGCGGATTTTATCAAAATATATCAAAGATTTTAACTCTGTTTGTGCTCCTCTGACTGATCTGACTCGCAAGGGACTTCCAAGATAAAATTAATTGGACTGCGCAAAGTGAATTAGCGTTCCAGGACTTAAAGGAGAAACTCACTAGCAAGCCTATTCTCAAACTACCTGATTTGACACAGGACTTTGTCTTAAGAACCGATGCAAGTAATGTAGGACTCGGAGCGGCTTTGTTGCAAAGATCATCTTCACCTGATGGGGAACTGAAACCAGTCGCGTATGCAAGCCGCAATTGAATAAGGCGGAACAAGGATACTCCACAAGCGAAAAAGAATGTTTAGCGTTAATCTGGGCAATAAAGAAGTTTCAAATCTATCTGTATGGTAGGACTTTTGTGGTCGAGACGGACTATCAGCCTCTCGTATTCTTATCTCAGGCTAAGCATGAAAACGCAAGATTGCTGAGGTGGTCTTTATTGCTTCAACCTTATCAGTTTAGTATCCAATATATCCCAGGCAAATTGAATGTCGGTGCAGATTTCCTCAGTCGGCACCCCTGTGATCAAAATTAGAGTAATGGCAGTGTTACGTACATTTATTACCTAAGGGGGTAGTCTTCGGTCCTGCCAAATGTACGCACCAGTTTTATATATTTTATTATTTGTGCGCTCGATTGATTCACGCACTGACGTGCACAATGCAGTGTGAGTTGCTTTGGACGCACGTGTAACCTAGTTTGGGAGATAGTGACGTCATGTGAGTTCGGGGCAGTACGGACTGTGTTTATGTCCGAGGTATATTTCTTGGAATATTTTATTGGCAAGTTTGGAAGAAGCCATTACTTTTGCATGATCTCTACTGGTTCATGATGCAGCCAAGAGTAGAAGTATCATGTAAGTGTCGCCCCATGTCATTGAATGTTTATTGAGTAAATTAATGTATAAGGCCGCTCATAGTTCTGATCTAGCGGGAAGTCATCACAGTATGTCCTTCCTAGAATGGACAGACGGAGTCGTTAGCCCTTTTGAATTACCGTAGAGGGGAGGATTCCTACGAAGAAACAAAGTTAATTGATTTGCATACTTCTTATGTTTATATGCCGTATTTTCGTAAATGCCAAAGTCGTGGCATGGATACAGAGAGGTTGGTCAATACAGAACTCTAACCTGGTCGTATTGTTGTGGATGACTTTGTTTGGATTGTTATATATCTATGCTACCTAAATATTGTATGAAGGAAGTCTGGAATTAGTGCGAGTATGACAAGAAATATTACTCAGTGAGAATTAAATCCGTTGGTCATAGGATACGTCCTTGAGAGAAGGTCAACGGACGTTACTACAATACATATGCTATGGCAAAGGAAGTGATCGATCTTTAGTCACTTGAATGAGAGGACTTAATTGTAGAGGATCTTCATAAACTTGAAAAGTCAATGATCAACATTTTGATGTAATGATCTTTTTGCAACTGTAAATATGACCGTCTTGTTCAACGTCGTATATGTCACGTTCAATAAAATATATGTACAATCATCACAGCCTTGTGTGCTGCCAGTCAATAACCAGTTCATCACTACTTGTTGGTGTTCGTGTTGAAGAACATTTATGACATTTTCGTTCTATCAAAACCATTCGCGTAAATAACACTCTTGAACGTTAGAAACGAACCCAACAGTAATTGGTGGCCAGTGTGGGGATGGAAGTAATTTCAAATAAACGTACCCATCCAAATTATCGTTTGAAAAGAAGAATTTGTACTTTCAAGGCGACATCATCTCAATTTGGATCCTAGCGTGATAATGAATCAAAATCAACTCAAATGCTCAAGATCATCAATCAACCTCCACGTCAAGTTCTACAGTGACTGACTGCCTTGCTCACCTCTTCGTCAGTATTACGTGCGAGCTGGTTTTATATACGCAGAGCGAAGTATTGTATCCTCTGACGTACATCCACGGAGACGAGGCACCTTGTTTTTTCCCGGCACACGCGAGCTAAGTATAACTTGTATCCGTTATACATTTTATTATTATTAGCTGTCCCTTAATTGTTTATGTCCACCTTTATATTTTCCGTGTTATGTTTTATATGTTGTGTATTCTTTGTGGGAGGTAGGGTTTGGAGACTCACGGAGGATACATCCCAGTTTCACACCAGGGCCTTCGTGACTGTTCTTTAGGAATTGTTTTGCAGACTTCCCTCAGTGGAATGTTCCTACGCGTGAGCGTAGAAGGATTCTAGGTCCACTGTGTCTGGTGGTCTGTGACACCTGACTGTTTAGCTGTAGTGTCAAGTTTTAATTGTTGTTTTCGTATTTATTTTTATTCGTAATTTAGTTTTATGATGAATTTTGTTTGTATTTTGCGTCCATCTCACCTTTCCTGTCGTTCAGTTTTTTACAAAACCTATGTTTTTACACTGTGTTGTCTATTGTCTTGTTGATTATTTGATCGCAGTTATCATCGTAACTCTTTACGACATTCTATTTTTAGTTTCACATTTTTATTTTTATTGGATTTCTGCGACTGTTTTCTATCGTCTTTGATTATCGTGTCTTGTCGGTATTGTTTCTATTGTTTGTCACGTTATTACTTTCATGACATTTCATTACATAAATAACTGTATTGATTATTAACATATTTCATAACTATATGATAACAAGATACCGTTCTAGGACAGGAACGAAGAACACTTGTTACAGTAACAAGGTTAACTAATTTATATTGATTAATTATCATTTTAAATATCTAGAGTACTGTGACTACTTATATAGAATAATGTATTCACTCGATTATTTCATTAAGCAAGCAAAAGCTTTGCAAATACCTGCTGAAGAGGTACGACAATTCGCTATGTCGGAATATAAAGAATCTCAAAGGTTGGAAGCTCAAAGATTGGAAGCTGAAAAGTTAAGATTGGAAAATTTGAAATTTGAGGCAGATCAAAAACGGATTGATGCTGAGGAACATGAAAAGAAGAGGAAATTTATAGCTGAGGAAGAGGAGAAAAAAATGAGATTAGCCTCTGAATTAGAAGAGAAACGATTTCAGCGAGAGGCAGAACATAAGCAAAAGGAGGCTGAAAAAAGAAAGATTGGGAAAATAAACAAAAAGAAATGGAAGAGAGGAGATTAATAGCTGAACAAAATGTAAAACGACTTCAGCTTGAGATGGAAGAGAATGAAAAAAAACGACAGCATGAACTGAAATTAGCAGAGTCAGAATATGAGAGAATTAGGTTTACTCAGGAAGCTAATTCTCAGAGAACTTTTGAAAGCCAAACTCCATCCAGACATGATTATTTTAAGGAAATTAACCTTAAATTACCTAAATTTAATCCCCCCGTCGGATGACGTAATATTTTTCCTAGATAGATTTGAGGCCACTTGTAGGTCTTACAACGTGGATAAAACACTGTATTGCACATATTTATCCAGGTTACTTACTGGGGATGCTTTGGCAGTTTATCATACCACCAGCATTGGTGAGAAAAATGACTATAATGCTCTTAGAGCAGCACTTCTGCAAAAATTCCAAATGACAGAAGACGAATATCGTTTAAGATTTCATACATTACTACCTCAATCTGGCAGAAATTTTAGTGATTTTCTGTCACAGATACGACTAACATTAGAAAGATGGATCGAATTATCCAAAATTGAAAAATCATATGAAGGTCTCTTCGATTTACTGATGCGCGATAAGGTACTTTCGTCTGTAAATCCTACATTTCTCGCATTTTTACACGAAAGGAAACCTTTATCTATGAAAGGCTTAGAAGAACATGCAAAAAATTTTTGTACTGCTCACCCAAACATGGATCTAAGTAACGCACAGATTAAGAATGAATTGCCTGTTGCTTTTGCAGCACAACAAAACAATTTTTCACGAAATCGTTCCTTTAGTGCTGATAGGTATGTCAATAAGGGAAATAATTACAATTTTAACAATGATAACTTTTACAAAGGGAAGCAATTTCAACAATCTGCTCCATTTAATGTTTCTTGGAACCAAGCTCACAGATCGCGAGATTTTGGTAACAATAATTTTAAAAATAATCAAGAACATTATAATAAACAAAACTGGAGATCAAAATCTCAGGGTCCGCAAAACAGACAAGGTTCTTGGAATAAAAATTTTAAAAAACAGCATAACTTTAATTATACAAACTATCGGACTCGTCCAAATTTTAACTCTAGCAGAAACGACAATTTTGGCAATTTTAATGACAATAATCAAAATCGATCGCGTCGCAGAGATAGATCGTCAAGTAATACGGTTAGACATTCTAATGTCTCTTTAATTGATACACAGGCTAACATTGAACAGGGTAAAGTAGCTGAAACTCACAATGCTATGTCTTGTTCTCTTGATTGTACCCAGGTGAAAGACTGTCCAGAATGCTCGACTCTTTTCCAGCCTAAGGCGATCACGACGCTGCGTTGCGGACATACCTTGCCTAGTCTACCTGCAGTCTGTACGGCCACTGCTGCGTCAGTACACCAGGGACAGGGCTCTCTTAAGTTTAACAAGGGATTTGTCAACAATATTTCATGCTCTCTTCTATTTGACTCAGGTTGCAGCACTGTGGGCGTCCGGACTTCGCTGATCAACCCAAGTTGTGCCACGGGCAGGGTTGTCAAGTGTGTGACTTTTGGTGGCACCGTCGAAACATTTCCCACTGCTATTATTGATCTTAATACACCATTTTTTTCAGGAAAGATCCAAGCTTAGTAAATATCTGTGTGTGTATGTAAACTACCACAACACATTACATATCATTACCCTAGACATTTAACGTAGCCACATTCATTAGTAAAAAAAGATAGGTGTGAGGTCGTAGTGGTAGCACGAAGGGCCTTCTGACAATTCACAGTTACATTTTATCTCAGGAGCCTTCACAGCTGACCTCATGCATCACACTTAGTAATATCACCATCATACAATACCATCAAATCCACTACAAGCGATAGATCTGTGATGTATAAAAATAATAGCCCCTTGTTGCACACATATTCTTTAGTGTGACGCACAGATTACTGTTGACACGCATACAAATGTAAAATGTTTTTATTTATCTGATAAAAATATATTTATCTTTGAATTCACGATTCTCAGTCTAAGGGACAGAACTCAGATTAGTCGATGTGTATTCATTCTATGAGTTATCTGTTCTTGTATCTTTCCTGAATATCGAACTTGGCGTATGAATCTAGACTTATGTCATATTTTGTGTCTGGTATAGCCAGAAACAGATTATTCTTGCTGAGGTTTATGCAGGGATGTTTATGATCCGAATCTATGTTTACTCCTTGTCTGTTTGAGACGATTCGGTCTTATATCGTGTTATCTTTGTATGTCTATGTCGGACTATTTTCCTTGTACTGTACTTTGGGGTCAACGACTTTCGGCGTATGAAGATACGTTAGAGTGTGCTTCGGTGATGAAGGAGCCTGGCGGGATGTCATGGCTTTAGACCTGTCCTAAGTCTGTGATCTCTATGATTTATTATGGGAACGAAGATAGTTTCTTCTAGGACTGTTAGGTCTATGAGTTCACCAGTGTTGATTCAGTGACGCCAGGAGAGCGTTTGTGTTTGCTAGTGTATTTCCTATGCCCATGTAAAAGAACATTTTACTGAACTTTTTCGTCCTAGGCTTAATTGGGCAGATGTCTACATTAGGATTAGCCATATCCAGATGTCGGGATGATATGTTACCTAGCAGCACTGTAGATGATTGTATGCAGCATTTAAGACGAAAGAATATGCTGATTCTTGTAGAAACATTTGTGTTTATGAACAAAGCTTCTATTGAAGATTTGCTATACATCTGTATAGTGAGCGATGCTCAGAAGGGAACCAGAAGCCATTTTGGATTCTAACTTTTTGTCGATCATCAATCAGAGAACGGGGATGCCCCCTTATTATCAGGTGATGATTAAGAGATCACAGTTATAAAGAAAACCCAATACTGGTGGGTTAACATTATCTTCAGATAGATTTGCTGAACTTTACCTAACGGAATCTTCGCTAGAAAAGAGGTTCTGTTTAGGAGTCATACTTGAACAGTATTTATCAACTGACACGCTTGGTCAGTAAGGCCTGATGATTATATTGAGAAACAGTGGAAATCTAAGTGCTTGTCTATTGATGTTCACACTCACCCATTGCATCGGAATATACGCACTTAACAGTACACCTTGTCAGGGCCCCAACAGTCGGTAACTTGACCCATTTACAGAACATTGTGACTGGACGAGCAATATCACAAAAAACCAGTCCATGTCAATTTGGTGCAAGAAACAAGTTTTATCAATGTGGTAGGCCAGCTTTCTGGGTCAATCGGCACATTGGACACTTTGGGAAGTCAGCTACTGAGACCAGACCGTTTCCTGTGGCCTGATACGACACACCAGCAGTACAACTCTACAGTCGATGTCAGCATGACCTGCCCTATCGATCGTATGCAGTAAATAGGTCAGCGCTCGTTGAACAGACGGTGTTTACATAAAACAAACAGCATTACACATCAAAGTTGGAGCATATATTTGACTGTGTTTGCGAAATGTACAGTGCAACTGAAGCGAGAAGTCCTACTTGTGATTCTTAGGAACTGTAAACAGTGGATTTTCCTGCACTGCCATAGTTTGTGTTGAACTTTAATAATTTAGGCCAGAGTGAATTGTTTAATAAAGTACCATAATACAGTACCATTATAACTGAGCCTCCTATTTGCAACACATTCTATCTGCAACACATTTCATTATATTATATGTATTTATGCTATATGTATATTTATGTTTACATGTTTATATGTGATATTTGTGTATATTTCTGTGGTGAGGTGATTAGTATAGGGTATACCGAGTCATATTGGTCCTATATTAGTGTTCTGTAGGGAGCAATTTTCTTAATTGAAAATTTGCATGCAACATCTGTTGCTATTTTTTGTTAGTTGTTAGTTGTTTAGTTAATTTCGTAATATTTTTTCTGTTCTTCAGTTGTGTTTTGATTTGTTCGTATTTGTAAATCTACCCTTTCCTAAAATTTAGTTCTATACACATTTATATTTATACACTGTGACGTCATTTGTTTTGTTTATTCCCTTGCAGTTGTCATCACAGATTCTGTGATTATTTTCATTGATTTCCCTATTTGATTTATTTGATTTCTGCACATGTTTTCGTATTGTCTTTCTTATTTGTACTTTATGTATGTGGTTGGTTGACATATACTATAAAATATACTTGATCATACACTACTAGCTGTGTAGTGAACTTATTAGAAAGAATCAGCTGAGGATTAATTGCTGTTACTTTAGGTACACAGTTGATTATACAAGACCTTATTTAAAGGCTTGTTTCCCACAGAGATTGGGATAAAGGAGCTGATTATTCAAGCTATTAAGAGCTTGTTTCCATTTATTTGGAGATAGATTTCATTATTGCTATTTCAGGTATCTAGTCACATATTAGTATACATTATGTCGACTTTAGATTACTTCATTGAGTTAGGGAAATCCCTAGGCAAGACTGGTGATAAGTTAGAGGAGTATGCTACCACTCAATATGAAAAAGCACAAAAATTGGAAATTGATAAACTGAAAGCTGAAGAGAAAAAACAAAAAAGTGAGGATAGAAGATTGGAATTAGAATTTGAACAAAAGAAATTGCAGATGCAGGTTGAGGAAAAGAGATTCCAAATGGAAATGGAAAAACAAAACAAAGAGGCTGAACAAAAGAGATTAGACAGTGAGGCTGAACAAAAGAGATTAGACAGAGAAGCTGAACAAAAGAGATTAGAAAGAGAAGCTGAGGCTGAACAAAAGAGATTAGACAGAGAAGCTGAAGCCGAGGAGAGAAAGGCAAAAAGAGAACATGAGGAAAAACTGTTAGCATTTGAGTTAGAAAAATTGAAATTGACAAATATGGGTATTGCTAATCAGTCAACTGGTAATAATGGTAAACCTTTTACTTATAAGGTCAAGGTACCACCGTTCAATCCTTCCAGTGACGATATTACATTCTGGCTGGATCGTTTTGAACGTTCTTGTCGAACTCATAATGTGGATAAATCACAGTATGCTAATCAGTTGTCAGAAAATTTGAAAGGTGATTCTCTTACAAGCTTAAGTTTGGTTGAAGAGACTGACAAAGATAATTATGATGTTATCAGAGCAGCTTTATTGAAAAAATATCAATTAACAGAGGAAGGTTACCGTATTTTGTTTAAGAAAATGGTACTTGTATCAGGGGTAGAATTCTCAGAATTCATTGCTAGGACACGTCTTACATTTAATCGTTGGATTGAGTTGTCCAAAACAGAAAAGACATATGAAGCCCTTATGGACTTGTTGCTCAGGGACAAGATTATGTCAAGTATAAATAAACCATTCCTTGAATTCCTACATGAGCGTAAACCCAAGACACTAAACGAAATAGAAGAATATTGTACCCAATACGTCACGGCACATCCGGACGTAGCTTTTAGCAATGCTAAGGTTAAAGAAAGTATGCCAGTTGCATCAGCAACACCATACAACCCTAATTACTCACACAAATTTCAGGGACCACAAAACATGTTTGATAAAAAAGGTAACCATAATAGTTATCAAAACCAAGGTAACCAATCATTTCAGGGTTCTTCTGCGAAGTACTGGAGACGAGCCGACAGCCCTCGATTCAGGGGTGGTCATAATTATAGAAATTTCCGCAGAGGAAGTCATTATAGGAACTATCCAAGTCATCCATCATGGAGACAACAAGACCATAGTTATAGAGATACTCATTATAATGAATATGATAATGGTAACCATGAGAATTATGACTCAAATCCAAATAGGGGTTACAATAGAGGAAACAATAATGATTACAGAGGCAATAATAATCGAGGTAGATCACAATACAAAAAACATAAATCACATTATCAGGCAAACTCTGCACAGCAAGAGTCACATGAAGCCTATAAACAGACTAAAGATAATAATGACGCTAATAATATGGCATGTTCCGCTTTTGATTTTGGGAGAGCATCTCAGTGCCCCCAATGCAAAACATTATTTGAACCAACTACGGTGTCCACTTTAAGTTGTGGCCATCCTCTTCCCGCTCTTCCTGCGTCAGTCGCGCATGATGGAAGAGGTTCTCTTGTCTTACATAAAGGTTTAGTAAATGACAATCCAGTCTCAGTTCTTTTTGATTCTGGATGCACCACAATTCTTGTTAGGCAATCACTTGTAGATCCTTCTCGTGCCACCGGAAAAGTAGTCAAATGTGTAACATTTGGCGGCACCTTAGAGAAATACTCTACTGCTATCATTAAGATTGCTACTCCTTTCTTTACAGGAGATGTACACGCATGTCTTCTGCCGAATCCGATCGCTGATCTTATCATCGGTCGTATTCACTGAGTCAAAGAATGCACTCCGCAACAAATTTCCGTTTGGGAAAAACAAAATATGCAAACTGCTAATGCTGTAGTCACTAGAGCTCAGGCTCTTAATATGCCTCAAACTTCATCTACTGAAGATAATGAAGTGCATAACCAAGATGATCCCTTGGTAATTTCTCGTGACTCGTTTATAAAACAGCAAGAAGATGATCCAACTCTAAAGAAATTCTTCACTCTTGAAACAAAAGGTGATCCGAATAAAGATACAAAGCGTAAATCTTGGATTACAATGAAGAATGGCGTACTTGTACGTATGGTGCAGGACTCCGCTAAGTCAAGTCATTCTCAGATTCTTGTTCCCAAGAATTTGAGAGTTAAAATTTTGCAGCACGCTCACGACTCTCAGTGTGCTGGACATATTAGTTTTTCCCGTACAAAGTCAAGAGTTCTTGCGGCTTTCTTTTGGCCTTTTGTGAACAAAGACATACGGATTTATTGTCGATCTTGTAAAGTATGTCAAGAAGTCAAATCCAAAGGTCCACGCCATGCTGCACCTATTCAGGCTGCAGACATCCCTATTCGACCATTTCAGAAAATGGCGATAGACATCATTGGTCAATTTAAGATCAAATCTGCTAGAGGACATCAGTTTATCTTAACGTGTGTGGACATGTGCACACGTTGGCCAGAGGCTATTCCTCTGAAGAGCATTACTACTGCTGACATTGCAGATGCTCTTTGGCTTATATTTTCTCGTCTGGGATTCCCCGGAGAAATATTATCAGACCATGGCACCCAACTAATATCGGATACCATGTCTCAAGTAATGTCTACTCTGCAGATAGAGAGATCTTTGAGTAGTATCTATCATCCTGTGTCCAATGGGATGGTCGAACGGCTAAATAGAACACTCAAAAACTTACTAGGGAAGATAACTGAGGATCATCCTCAAGATTGGGACAGGGTTTTACCCGCGGCCCTCTTTGCTTACAGAGAGGTTCCCAATGAACATACAGGATTTTCTCCCTTTGAACTTGTCTTTGGTGCGCGACCGCGCGGCCCTATGTCTTTGCTTCATGATCTCATAACCGCTGATAATATTACCGATGACACAAAATCTTCTTACGAATATGTCATCGCGCTGAGACAATAAGATTATCGAAGCATGCAAATTGGCAACTTCTTCTTCTGAATTTGCTAAACAGAAGGCAAGACAATTTGCCAATAAGAAAAGAACCTTACGACAAATTTGTCCTGGTGACAAAGCATTTGTTTTGCTACCGTGTTGGAAAACAGACTTCTTATTTCTTGGAAAGGTCCGTACGATATAATCGCGAAAATTTCCGATGTTGACTACATTGTCGATATTGATGGAAAGCATAAAACCTTCCACATCAATATGCTTACGGAATTCCATAAACGTCCGGATTATTTACAGCCTATTTTCCAGGCAACGGACGATTCACCAGTCCAACATGGTCATTACTCATCACTGTCCGTAATACAGGATGAGGAAACAAGTTTTTCGGATGTTAATCTTCCGCTTCCGATGGTTCCACTTCATTCTAGTGAATCATGGAAAAATGTTACTGTCTCTCCTGATTTATCTCTAGGAAAACAGCGACAAGTTTCGGCGATGTTACAAACATTTCAGGATGTCCTTACTGACATCCCTGGACAAACTCATGTCATTGAACATGACATTATTCTAACTGACCATAATCCTATTAGGGTCAGACCTTATCCTATCCCTATACATTTTCAAGCACAGGTTGAGAAGGAGTTGGATGAGATGATAGATTTAAAAATAATTGAACCATCCACTTCTGCATATTCTTCGCCGATGGTTATTGTTCGAAAAAAAGACAATAACATACGTCTTTGCGTTGACTATCGCAAATTGAATCAAGTTACGAAGTTTGATGCTGAACCTATGCCTTTACTAGAAGAGCTACTTACTAGGCTTTCTAAATCTCATTTTTTCACTAAACTAGATTTGTCTAAAGGATATTGGCAAGTTGCTTTATCTGAACGCGCCAAACCAATTACGGCTTTTTCTACACCTAGAGGCCTTTTTCAATGGAATTTCATGCCTTTCGGCCTTATGAACGCACCAGCTACATTCGTACGCATGATGCGTCGAATCCTATCTTATCGGTCAGATGTCATCGCGTACCTAGACGACATCTGTCTTTTCAGCGATACTTGAGAAGATCACTATTCAGGGTTAGTTGAATTACTATCTACTCTACACGAGTATAACCTGACAGCGAAAACCTCTAAAGCCTACATTGGTTTTAGCGAAATTTCTTTCCTAGGCCATCGAGTTGGTCATGGTTTCCTAAAGACAGAGGACCATAATTTTACTAAGATGCTTAAAATCTCTATTCCTAAGACTAAAAAGCAAGTACGAAGTCTCTTAGGTCTTATTCAATTTTATGGAAGATTCATTCCGAATCTATCCTCTATCATGGCACCTCTTTCTACACTACTGAAGAAAGGGTCGCCTAATATGGTCCACTGGTCACAGGAATGCCAATCCTCTTTGGATAAGATTAAAACATTGTTTTCAACACCACCTATTTTAGTGTTACCTACTACAGATAAAACATTTGTTCTTCGTAGTGACGCTTCATCCACTGGGATTGGAGCGGCACTAATGCAAGAGTACTCTGGAACACTGCATCCTGTAATGTATATCTCCAGAAAACTTAATGCTGCAGAAAGGAATTATTCGGTTTTAGACCGTGAAATATTGGCTATGGTTTGGTCAATACTCAAACTACAAAGATTCCTTCTAGGCGCACATTTCATAGTAGAAACCGATCAGAAAGCTCTTACGGCTATACAGAGTAAAAATTTGAAGAGCTCGAGGTCTACTCGATATGCAATTGCTCTTCAACCTTTTCATTTTTCGGTACGAGCTATTCGTGGATCAGATAATGTGATGGCAGACATTTTGTCTAGATGCCCACATGATTCCACCTAACTGTTGGGTCTTGGACTTCTTAACACTTCCAACTCTACAACAGTTTTTCTTTTCTATATCAAGATAAATACACATTGTAATTTGTAATATAGTGATTGTATCACTACTATCACTACGTTCATTGATATATATATTCACCGATACTCGTTGATGATTTTTCTTTTTTGTCAATCATGTACTTATAGTGCTTAAATATGAAATTGTTATATGCATTGTGTCAATGCCAGCATTGTAGTATACATTGGCGGCACCTCCCTGGAAACATTTATGCTTAAGAGAAATGCTTTCTCTGAGAGGTTGAGATGTATTCTCACCAGTCGATCTATATTTCGACTTTGCCTTAATTTGGCTTATAAATTCCAGATATTTCTCATCTGCGCAGTATTTGTGCGTTGTGAGCCTATTGTATGTTGCTCTCAGATGAAAAAAAAAATGATTTTCATTTTTTTTCCCGGGGGGTGTGGTAGTCTGTTGCGCACATATTCTTTTGTGTGACGCACAGATTACTGTTGACACGCATACAAATGTAAAATGTAATTATTTGTCTGATAAAAATATATTTATCTTTGAATTCACGATTCTCAGTCTAAGGGACAGAACTCAGATTAGTCGATGTGTATTCATTCTATGAGTTATCTGTTCTTGTATCTTTCCTGAATATCGAACTTGGCGTATGAATCTAGACTTATGTCATATTTTGTGTCTGGTATAGCCAGAAACAGATTATTCTTGCTGAGGTTTATGCAGGGATGTTTATGATCCGAATCTATGTTTACTCCTTGTCTCTTTGAGACGATTCGGTCTTATATCGTGTTATCTTTGTATGTCCATGACGGACTATTTTCCTTGTACTGTACTTTGGGATCAACGACTTTCGGCGCATGAAGATACGTTAGAGTGTGCTTCGGTGATGAAGGAGCCTGGCGGGATGTCATGGCTTTAGACCTGTCCTAAGTCTGTGATCTCTATGATTTATTATGGGAACGAAGATAGTTTCTTCTAGGACTGTTAGGTCTATGAGTTCACCAGTGTTGATTCAGTGACGCCAGGAGAGCGTTTGTGTTTGCTAGTGTATTTCCTATGCCCAGGTAAAAGAACATTTTACTGAACTTTTTCGTCCTAGGCTTAATTGGGCAGATGTCTACATTAGGATTAGCCATATCCAGATGTCGGGATGATATGTTACCTAGCAGCACTGTAGATGATTGTATGCAGCACTTAAGACGAAAGAATATGCTGATTCTTGTAGAAACATTTGTGTTTATGAACAAAGTTTCTATTGAAGATTTGCTATACATCTGTATAGTGAGCGATGCTCAGAAGGGAACCAGAAGCCATTTTGGATTCTAACTTTTTGTCGATCATCAATCAGAGAACGGGGATGCCCCCTTATTATCAGGTGATGATTAAGAGATCACAGTTATAAAGAAAACCCAATACTGGTGGGTTAACATTATCTTCAGATAGATTTGCTGTACTTTACCTAAAGGAATCTTCGCTAGAAAAGAGGTTCTGTTTAGGAGTCATACTTGAACAGTATTTATCAACTGACACGCTTGGTCAGTAAGGCCTGATGATTATATTGAGAAACAGTGGAAATCTAAGTGCTTGTCTACAGATGTTCCATTGTGATGTTATTCAACATGAATGCTAACTTAAGATGGTAGACCATTGATCAACAATATGCTATTTATGTCGACCTATGTTGCTGTAACTATACACGTACTGTCTAAGTGTGTGCGTCCTATTAAACAGTATGAAACGACCACAGTAGTCCAGCCCTCCTTGACTTCCACCTGTGATTGGAGTGAGTGTCCTGTAAACCTGTCGAACTGTCATCCATTCGCGTTTTGTCATTATTGATGTTCACACTCACCCATTGCATCAGAACATACGCACTTAACAGTACACCTTGTCAGGGCCCCAACAGTCGGTAACCTGACCCAGTTACAGAACATTGTGACTGGACGAGCAATATCACAAAAAACCAGTCCATGTCAATTTGGTGCAAGAAACAAGATTTATCACCCCTTCAGTCATAACTGACTTTAGGAATGCGCCTCTGAGGTGACATCCCTCGGCTGGTTATTTTTCTGGTGTTCCTTTCGACGTTTTCTACTCTCTTCTGCTTGTTGTGTGAGCTTCTTTTACCTCAAACAGAGGTGGCGCCGCAGATAGCATCGCCACTTGGTGCGATCGGCGGCTTCATCCTCCCAGGTTGCTGGATTTATGTCCAGTGCCCTCATGTCTCTCTTGCCCACATCTTTGAATCTCAACTGCGGTCACCCAACTGTTCTTTTGCCATCTGCCAGTTGTCCGTAGAAGATATCTTTCCGAATGCAACCCTTTTCCATGCTGCGGACATGGCCAAGCCAGCGTAGTATGCGCTGTCTAAGCAGTATATACATGCTTTGAAGGCTAGCACGTGACAACACCTCGACATTTGTCACTTTATCTTTCCACGAAATGTCGAGGATGTGGCGTAGACACCGTAGATGGAAGGCATTGAGACTTCTCTCTTTCTTAGTCCATGTCTCGCTACTACATAGAAGTGTGCTGGTGACGCAGGCGTTATATGCCGCAGCTTTTGTCTTCATTGTGAGTTTGGAGTTTCCCCAAACACGTTTTGGGAGGAGGGAAGAGGTAGCTGCAGCTTTGCCAATGCGGCTGTCAATTTATGTGTCCAGAGAGAGTTTGCCATTGATGGTAGACCCCAGGTATGTGAAGTGGTGTACCACTGCCAATTCATAGTTATCGATAGTGATAACTGGTGCAGCACCAACCTTCTGACTGAGCATATTTGTTTTCTTTAGACTTATTGTGAGGCCAAAGTCCTTGCATGTTTGGGTAAAGCGATTCATCAAGCTCTGAAGCTCCCGTTGGCTTTGAGTGACAACTCCACTCTGTGATGTTGTGAGTTGTTAAACATGATAAGTATCAACGGAAGTGGCAAGATCGTATATGGTCATGGAGATTGAAAATACCATATAAAGGGCAATATCTTACGTTGTCATCTAGTAAAGTTCTACATGAGAGGGTGGGGGATAAACCCCTACCAATATCAGACGCCTTGATGATGTTTGGTTTGGTATGAAAATGCTAAGATAGACTGGTCCTGATTGGATCTCTCCTCCACTGATCAACATGGATGTATGAGTGAGAATTTCGTTTGTAACAAACCGCTTTATAAGATTACTTCACTGACTTCCATTTTCGTCAATGAGAAATCATAGACAGCCAGGAACACGGAATATAAGGATACCAATATAGAAAGGCCATGGGACTGGAGGTGAATTCTAAGATTAGAAGGGAGTAACTCCAGAGACATCACATTGCGCTTTAAGTTCTAGGATCCTACTTCAAGTGCACTCAGTTAGACACCTAACACACCTGAAACATACGGCATCTTAATCAGTTGCCCGATAATATTCGGACGTTTCCTCTGCAAAAAGTATGATGTCGCCCGATAATTGGGGTAAGTTGTAATTTGTACATTTTATCATTTACAATTTGCATTTTGACATGTATAATTTGCTTGTGGATGTGCAGTTGCATATGTGGTTGGCAACCTCATCACTGCAAATAACTTGTCGTCTTCCGCTGCCCAAAAGCACGTTCATCCAATTCACTGGGTCTAAAGTTAGTGCTCAGGGAAAGTAAAAATTCTGAGGAAGATGAAGTATTGGATAGAAGCGAAAGTCGACTGATGTTCATATCAGGAGATCCACTACTTAAAAAGAGGCATATGTTTCCTCTTAGTTTGCAGTACACGTTGTCAGCAGTCGGCGCTAGACACCAACCTCAGACATCCTTCGTAGTTACCCCAGCCTTACTGCTCTACAGTCACGAGATTTAACTATTGAAGAGAAGGACCACTCCAAGGCACTTGTGGGAACCAACAGCGGCTGAAGCAGACACCAACCGACCCCACACCGGCAGCGAAGTACATAACAGCCTATTGACACTTACAATTTCGTTTCTTAAAAAAATTCAATTCAAATTTAGATAGTTTAATGAGAAAAATATCAGTGCTTCATTTTTTACGAACAACTTTATCTTACATTGTTAAACCATTAGTGATTATTAAACCTGTAAATCTATAGTTGGATTAATCCCTATTGAGTGAATTGTATGTCTGCACGCGTATGACTCATATTGTGTTAAATACATTAACATATAGAACTATTAAATTAATAGTTGCTGAATCATCTTCAGCTTGGGACTCAGAAAAAAAAAACGAGTCAATATTTCCTAACAGAAGGGGCGGGAGAATAATAAGTTTATGACAGCTTAGATGATCTCAGTTGTTTTGCTTACTTTTCTTTAAAATCATGTGACGCTCCCTTAAATAGAAGCACCATTCTTGTACATACATCTCTGCCAAGAATAATCTTGAACACAGGTTGATACATTTAATGACCCTCATTTTTATTCTCTAAGTTTGGGCAATATTGGACCCCTACGGCGAAGCAGGAGAGAAAATACCGTCATAGTCTAGCAAATCAAAATAAATCAAGTACACTGATGAAAAAAAAAAATTAATCTTCAACTGAAACATCAAATGAGTTCTAGTGTTATTTTGGTTTGGTTTGAAGGATTATCTTCATTGCACACGGACTACTCCATCAGTGATCTGATCGCCTCCCTTAGATCACACAAGGAGGATCTCAGCACAGTGCAGGAACTTCGTAGCACCGTCGAGAATCCCAATGTGTGTATACAGGAATCACACATTCTATAAATATTTTTGTGGTGGGTAGGTTTCTAATTTTTAAATTTTGCCTGATAGGACTAATCTTTACGATTTCCAACTGCCGAGGGAATTTTAACGTGCGCAACTTGCACACGTGACCTCCTATTTGTTCGCCTTTATCCAAGAAGGCTAGGCATCAGATCTCACTACCCAGGAGACCAGGGGGGAGTATGACATCATTAGGACCACTAGTTCTGAAAAAAATTTCCATAAATTATATTCCTTCAACTGGGAATCGAACCCGGTACCTCTAGAACTCGAGGCGGACACCATACCTCTTAGCCACTCTGACCCCATTCTATTGTATGGCGCTGAAATATGGAGAGCAATAAAAACAACAATACAAAAAGTACAGACTTTCATAAATAGGTGCTTGCGTAGAATTAAAGGATTGAAGGGGTATGACAAGATTACTCATGACGAACAGATGACAAGAACTAGACAAGTGTCAATAGGACAAGAGATGAGAAAAAGACGCTGCCGATGAATATGACACACAATGAGCAAGCTTGTTCTTAGGATTATCAGGCGATACTTGTTCTGGATTACCTAGGGTAAAAGAAGTAACAGTTGATGAAAAATACGTGAAGAAGAGAACTGGTGACAGAAGTAAGAATTATGAGGAAGTCATGGGCATGCCCTGAGCTGATGACACGTGACAGGAAGTCATGGGCATGCCCTGAGCTGATGACACGTGACAGGAAGACATGTTCATGCCTTGAGCTGATGACACGTAACAGGAAGACGTGGGCATGCCTTGAGCTGATGACACGTGACAGGAGGACATGGGCATGCCTTGAGCTGATGACGCGTGACAGGAAGACATGGGCATGCCTTGAGCTGATGACACGTGACAGGAAGACATGGGCATGCCCTGAGCTGATGACACGTGACAGGAAGACATGGGCATGACCTGAGCTGATGACACGTGACAGGAAGACACGAGCATGCCCTGAGCTGATGACACGTGACAGGAAGACATGGGCATGCCCTGAGCTGATGACACGTGACAAGATGACATGGGCATGCCTTGAGCTGATGACACGTGACAGGAAGACGTGGGCATGCCTTGAGCTGATGACACGTGACAGGAAGACGTGGGCATGCCTTGAGCTGATGACACGTGACAGGAAGACATGGGCATGCCTTGAGCTGATGACACGTGACAGGAAGACGTGGGCATGCCTTGAGCTGATGACACGTGACAGGAAGACATGGGCATGCCTTGAGCTGATGACACGTGACTGGAGGACATGGAATGCAGTTTTTTTTTAAGGCCTGTACTCATTTGAGAGCTGAATGTTGATGAATGAAGCCCTACGAGAGTTTACAGTACAACAATCATGTTTTTAAGATCAACGCATATTTTACAACGTAAAATGTTTATTAAACTTGACAGGCCCTGAGCTATTTACGTAATGACTCTATATGAAGTAAAACGTAAGGGTGGTCCCATTACAGATATAGTATTAGGGGATTGAAGTGTTAGAGACTTCACTATACTAGGTCCAGCATTGAGAGATGGGGTGACCTGTTCCTTTCCTCGCTGCCTTTTCCTTCCCTTACAAGAGAACAATCAGGTACCCATTTACACCTGGGTAAACTGGAACGTGACGAAACCGTTTATCAAACCCGGCACTTTAACTGCGAGACACCAGTGACCTGACCACTCTGCCAATCGGACACTCATAAATGAAGTAACGGACAGTAATACGTTTTTTTTTTTTTTTGTTACAAATTTTAATATACAATCATAAGTAGAGCCTCGATTTTGATGATTTTGCATCTATTTTTTTTTTTTTTTTTTTTGTGGCTTAACCAAAACGTTGCGCAGTTGAATATAAATGTGTTTCATTAAAAAAATGTGGCTGATTTAAGAGCTTTTGTTCTGGCATTATTTTGACATTTTTTTGCCATTTTGACACGTTAGGACATTTTTTTGAGATGTTTCGGTCATTGTACAGCAGTTTTGTGTATTTTTTCTGTCATTATTCTGCATATTTTGACATTTTCAATAAAATGAGCATGTTTTCGTGTTGTCGTACTTATTGTTTTGTTTGTTTGTTTGTTTGTTTATTTTTTTACAAATTACTTCACTGTTTTCCTCATGCTGTTTAATCATTTTCACTAAATCCCTGAAAACAAATGTTGCTGGTAAATTTTCCTACATAAAGTCAAATTTTGGATTTCTGCCTGGGGCCATTATTTTTTTAGAGAAATCAGCAGTTCTATTAATGGATCAGATAGATTTGATGAAGAAAATAGTGAGTGACTTAGACAGTGTGAATGGGAGACGTGGGAAAAGCTGCGTAAAAGAAAAGTGAACACATTTTTCAAACAAAAATGTCGGATATGAAAAGCTGTGCTTAAATTCACACTTTTGTCTTGGTGAATTTTCAGCACACTTAGACACATCTCACGTAGCTCATTTTAAGTATGCTTCTTTAAGAAGTAGTAGTAGTAGATAGGAGCTTTTCAGTGTTTAAAGCTTTGTTGGCAGACATTAGAAAGTTATTCACTTTTGAGAATCTATTAACCAGACTACAAGGTCTTTTACGTTTGGTTATGCGCCTTAATATAAGTGATGGACCCTGTGTCTAGGTTAAACGGTGCTCGCCTCGCCAAAACAGAGCAAAATTTTATTTAATAATATTAAAAAATTTTATTGTGAAAATCTGCACATGATTTCCATTGTACATTGTAATAATGAGAATCAGATTGATCACACATGCATATGTAAGAAGTTTAGGTCGTCATTTGCATGATGAAAAAGTATTTAGAGGACCAGGTGAGGTATCAGACCACCATCATCTATTGGCTTAAACAAAATTAAAACTCAAGAAATTTACAATAGTATATAGTGTCGTGAAATGGACTCAAATAGAAAGAGAGAGGGGCGAATGAAAATCAGGAACGCATGCAAAATTAAACACGCGTCTCACTATTAATGCCACCCCCAACAAGCGTAACGCGATACACAATTACTACTATCACGCGTATAAGGCCACATGCACTAACTTTTTTTTCAGACGGACAGTGATAAAAACACTAACCTTCCCAGAGTTAGGTTTTAAAATCCTGAAAAACGCTTATTAGAAAAGATGACATTAGATGGGTTTACGTTTGAAAACATTACAGTACCCAGACAGCACATCTTCGAAACAGGAGGTAGAAGAAATTGCATATTTTGAACAGCTCTTTTAAATTTGTATATTTGGGTTCCTTAGGGCTTGCTGACAAAGAATATGTAAAACGTTACGCAAATAGTCTAGGAATTAACAAGTTATAACCAAAATAAAATAGTGGGGATGCCTGACAGCATGAAATCATTTCTGCTCATAAAATTTTTTTATAACGTGTTTGAAAAAACCTTACGTACGGAAATAGCCTACCATGTAAACTCCAAATTGATTGGAGCGCAACAAATATAAGACTAAACACGATTGGTCGGACTATAAATACTATCTTTGGTTGTTAGGGGAGACGTAGGAAGGTAAAATTTTTTCAAACACTTGTCGAAACGTGGCTCATTGGCCAGACTCGCTGATATAATCACTTAGGAGCGTTAGTTCGAGACCACTAGTTCAAATAAGCTTGATAAAGCAACAGTGCGTTGAAGCCAGCTCATATTTTTGCTAAATAAAAGCCTGGAACATAAGCAGATGGGAATTGGTGCCAGTATTTGTGCCAGAATTCATTGCTAGTCAACGTATCTGTGTTTTTTCTATGAATTGTGATAAGCTTGATATATTCAGTATCTTTTAATGAAAATTGAATGTGAATTGTTAATTTATGCCTGTATATATGTGTAGTTCAGTAGCAAACATGATGTAAAGCCTATAATGCTCCAGCCTGAACAGAAGGTGTCGGAGGAAAGTAAAACGGCATGGAATGGCCAAACAGTACACTGACACCTAGATGATTGACTAGAAAGAAATAATGCTGGAATTGCAGAGGCGTAGTAACCATTAAGGAGGTTAATACTGGTATAAAGTATTTCAGATGAAGCTGACAGTTGGCCTAACGCTCTGAACTCAATGTACCCCCATCTTAAAACAACATTGTAACATAAACTTAAGAGGGGAAGTAAATTGTTTTAATATCAGGAACTGAGAACATCTCCAATACTAGTTCCAATAAAGACAAACTATTGAAGTCATGATGACAAATACCAACAGAGCTTGAACAAAACAAAACCAGTATTACCTCATATTACTACTACACAACTGACACACATAGGATACTTTTAATAATATATGTCACTACAATATTCATATTGATAAATTCTGTACATATAACTTGTAAGTAAAATTGATTGTGATTCCTGGTTCCCTTTGTATTTGAATCAGGTGTACACAGAAGCAAACAAAGAAGTAAAAATAAGTATCAAAAGAGACAAGAGGAAGTATATTGAGGAGTTGGCAAGAGAGGCAGAAGATGCTGCAGCCAAAGGAAATATGAGAGAACTGTATAACAGCACAAAGAAGCTAACAGGGAAATACAAGCGAACAAGTTGCCTAATAAAAGACAAGAATGGAAAACTGCTCAGCAATATACAAGAGCAAATGAAGAGGTAGACAGAATATTTTGAGGACCTTCTCAATAGACCAGCTCCACAAAACCCCCCGGACATCCAGCCAGCAGAAGAAGAGCTACAAATTAACGGTGAAAGACCAACGAAGGAGGAAATAAAGAAAGCCATAAAACTTCTAAGAGATGGAAAAGCGTCTGGACCTGATGGCATTCCATCAGAGGCCATCAAAGCAGATATCGACACGGCTACAGAGATGTTATATAAATTACTTGGTAAAGTCTGGGAAAAGGAAGAGATACCAACAGAATGGAAGGAAGGATATCTGGTTAAGTTGCCTAAGAAGGGAAATTTACAAGAGTGCACAAATTATAGAGGAATAATGTTGCTGTAAAGTTTATTTCTTTCTTTCCACTCTGTAAAGTTGCTTTCACACACACACTGGATGCTCTGTAAGGAAGAGTAGTGTGTTGTTGAGATCAGGCATGCTCCAGTCTACCCAGCTGTAAATGGGTAACTCGCCCTAGTCCTGAGTTAGGGAAGGCAAAGGCTCCAGGGGAAGCAGGCCCTAAACTTGGTCACTTCAACCGACGCAGGATGGTGTATGTATGAAGTAGAAATGTAGAGTGTGATTGACGCGAATGGTGTGCTGTTCGTGTGCTGACCAATATAACCACTCATACACTTGTGTCTACAAGGCACCAATGCAGACTGCTGGAATCTTTGTTTACTCAATTTATTCAGACGTACACACTGGGACATACGAGTACATCATGGTATGTTGACATATCAATTTGTAGGTATACATAGCAGATCTGAAGTCATGACACATTCAGAAATAATGGGCAGTACATCAAAAGTTCACTGTCATGATACATTATGGCCGCATCCCCTTATCTGACTAAACGCGTCAGTGAAGGCGGATCGATAAATAACGAAAGTTACTTGACGTCCATAGTTTGTAGTATATATTATGAAACCACCAAGGGGGTTTCTAGCAAGATTGAGATCTCCCTGTCACTGTCCGATAATAGGATAAATAATCTGTTCTCTTGGCAGTGATCAAAACATATGCTGACCGAAATCCAACATGGCTGCCTCCCTGAGTTGTCGTTCACTCATTCATAGGAAGGAGAATATAAGCCAGAGTTAATTTATAATGGGTATATAAAGGATTTCATAAATGTTTCCATACAGCTCTACGGTGATCAAGTTAATTCACGTAGCCATAACCGCTGCAGGAAAATCTGTCATCTTCGTCGATACAAAACACGACACTAGCATAACGAAGCACCAAAAGTCAAGCTAGGCCTAACCGACGAGAGATCATCAAAAATAGGAGCTGGGTTTACCTGGAGTCCGAATCATCTATATACTGACATGAGGAGAGTCTCTAACACAAACTATCGTAGAGACACCATCTCCTTCAGAAGAAACCACTTCGTAAGACATTTTTTTTCTGACGAAAGGACCAGCTCTAGAAAAACGTACCCCGCCATTTGTAAGCAGTACATCGGAACTCCTCACGACTTGTCAAGACAACTCATACTTCCGCTAGACCGGAATACAAGAATCTAGTCCCTCCTACCAATCCAAAATATACAATATAGGACTGATTCTACTTGTACTAATAATATGTAATACATATGAATTCAGGCCATAAACACAATAAGCAAATTAATATATTTTCTGGCCCTAAAAAATAAGTACAAACGCAAGCGCAATATCCTTGCGCTGGATCAGTATCCAGAACGATTACTCCTATAATCAAAAGTGTGAATCAAACATGGATTATCTCGCTTTTACCATAAACAGCATTTTCATACACAAATAAATGAATGTCTATATTTTTCCCATATTAAATAGCCATATCGATTTTTGTAATATGTGCGTCAAAATATGCACGCAACAGATTACCACACCCCTCGGGAAAAAAAAAAAATGGTACATTTTTTTTTTTGAAATACATCTAGGAGCAACATACAATAGGCTCACAACGCACCAATAACAATGCGCAGATGATAAGCATAAGTTTTATGACCTTAGAGAAAGTACTTCTCTAAGTATAAATATTTCCAGAGAGGTGTCACCAACGCATACTACAATATTAGCAATGACACAATTTTCACATTAGTTTATACATAAATTCCATCTAAGATATCTTAACATCATGATTATCAAAGACGAAAAACATTGAAAGATCAGCGGTGAATACATATCAATGAACCGCTAAGTAGTGTTACAATCAATATATGATATATTACATATGTGTACACATTTCAACATAGAAACAACTGTATCAAAGTTGTATAACAGTTATGAATCATGTGGGCATCTAGACAAAATATCTGCCATCACATTTTCTGACCCACGGATAGCTCGCACCGAAAAATGAAATGGCTGTAGAGCAATCGCGTATCGCGTTGATCTCGCGCTCTTCAGATTTTTACTCTGAATAGCCGTAAGAGCTTTCTGGTCAGTTTCCACAATGAAATGCGCGCCCAGAAGAAATCTTTGCAGTTTAAGGATTGACCAAACCATAGCCAATAATTCACGGTCTAGGACCGAGTAATTCTTCTCTGCGGCATTTAATTTCCGAGAAATATACATCACAGGATGCAGAGTTCCAGAGTACTCTTGCATTAGTGCAGCTCCAATCCCGGTGGATGAAGCGTCACTACGAAGAATAAATGTCTTATCCTTAGAAGGTAATACTAGGATAGGTGAAGTAGAAAACATAGTTTTAACCTTATCCAAAGAGGATTGACATTCTTGAGTCCAATGGACTACATTAGGAGACCCTTTCTTTAGCAAGGAAGAAAGAGGTGACATAATGGAGGACAGATTCGGGATGAATCGTCCATAAAATTGTATTAGACCTAAGAGACTTCGTACTTGCTTTTTAGTCTTAGGAATAGAAATGTTAAGTATCTTACTTGTATTATGGTCTTCTGTTTTTAGGAACCCATGACCAACACGGTGTCCTAAAAAAGATATTTCGCTAAAACCAATACATGCTTTCGATGGTTTCGCTGTCAGGTTATGCTCGCGTAAGATAGACAATAGTTCATTTATACCATTATAGTGATCGTTCCAAGTATCACTGAAAAGACAGATGTCATCAAGATACGCAATGACATCTGAGCGATGAGATAGGATTCGACGCATCATGCGTACAAATGTAGCAGGGGCGTTCATAAGACCGAAAGGCATGAAATTCCATTGGAATAGACCCCTAGGCGTCGAAAAAGCAGTAAACGGTTTGGCGTGTTCGGATAGTGGAACTTGCCAATATCCCTTAGACAAATCGAGTTTAGAAAAGAAGTGAGAATTCGATAGTCTCGTAAGTAGCTCTTCTAGTAAAGGCATAGGTTCAGCATCGAATTTAGTCACTTGATTCAATTTGCGATAATCCACGCAAAGACGTATGTTATTGTCTTTTTTCCGTACTATAACCATCGGCAAAGAATATGCTGATGTGGATGGTTCAATAATTTTTAACTCTATCATCTCATCTAACTCTTTCTCTACCTGTGCTTGAAAATGTATCGGGATAGGATACGGTCTGACTCTTATAGGACTATGGTCAGTAAGAATAATGTCATGTTGAATGACATCCGTTTGACCAGGAATGTCAGTAAGGACATCCTGAAATTGTTCTAACATAGTAGAAACTTGTTTCTGCTCTCCTGGAGATAATTCTGGAGAAATTGCAACATCTTTCCATGATTCATTAGAGTGAAGAGGAATCATTGGAAAAGGTAAATTTACATCCGAGAAACTCGTTTCCTCATCCTGTATTACTGACAGAGATGAGTACTGTCCATGTTGGACTGGAAAATCGTCCGTTGCCTGGAAAACAGGTTGTAAATAATCAGGACGTTCATGGAATTCCGTGAGCATGTTGATGTGGAAGGTTTTACGCTTCCCGTCAATATCGACGATATAGTCAACATCGGAAACTTTTGATATTATATCGTACGGACCTTTCCAAGAAATGAGAAGTCTATTTTCCCTACAAGGTAGCAAGACAAATGCTTTGTCACCTGGACAAAGTTGTCGCAAACATCTCTTTTTATTGGCAAATTCCCTTGCCTTCTGTTTCGCAAATTCAGATGAAGCAGTTGCCAATTTGCATGCTTCAATAATCTTGTGTCTAAGTGCGATGACATATTCATAAGAGGATTTTGTGTCATCGACAATATTATCAGCAGTTATAAGATCATGAAGTAAGGACATAGGACCTCGCGGTTTCGCGCCAAAGACAAGTTCAAAGGGAGAAAATCCTGTATGTTCGTTGGCGACCTCTCTATATGCAAAGAGAGCCGCGGGTAAAACCCTATCCCAATCCTGAGGATGATCTTCTGTTATCTTACCTAGTAGGTTTTTCAGAGTTCTATTCAAACGTTCCACCATCCCATTGGACATAGGATGATAAATACTACTCAGCGATCTCTCTATCTTCAGAGTCGACATTACTTGAGACATGGTATCCGATATGAGTTGGGTACCATGGTCGGATAATATTTCTGCTGGAAAACCCAGACGAGAAAATATTAACCAAAGAGCATCTGCGACATCAGCAGTAGTTATGCTCTTTAGAGGAACAGCCTCCGGCCAACGTGTGCACATATCAACACACGTCAGAATAAATTGGTGTCCTCTAGCAGACTTTATCTTAAATGGACCAATGATGTCTATCGCCATTTTTTGAAATGGCCGAATGGGAATGTCTGCAGCCTGAATAGGTGCATCATGGCGTGGACCTCTGGATTTAATCTCTTGACATACTTTACAAGATCGACAATAGATTCGTATGTCCTTATTCACAGCAGGCCAAAAGAAAGATTGAAGAACTCTAGCTTTAGTACGGGAAAAACCCATATGTCCAGCACACTGCGAATCATGAGCGTGCTGTAAGATTTTAACTCTCATATTTTTAGGCACAAGGATTTGAGAATGAATGGACTTAGCGGAGTCTTGTACCATACGTACAAGTACGCCATTCTTCATCGTAATCCAAGATTTACGATTTGTATCCTTATTCGGATCACCTTTTGTTGCCAGAGTAAAGAATTTCTTTAGAGTAGGATCATCTTCCTGCTGTTTGATAAAGGAATCGTGGGAAATCTCCAAGGGATCATCTTGGATCTGCGCATCATTATCTTCAGAATGTGAAGATTGTGGCATATTAAGAGCTTGAGCCCTAGTGATTACTGCATTAGCAGATTGCATATTAACATTTTCCCAATTAGAAATTTGCTGTGGAGTGCATTCTTTCACTCCATGAATGCGACCGATGATAAGATCAGCGATCGGATCCGGCAAGAGACATGCTTGCACCTCTCCTGTAAAGAAAGGCGTAGCAATATTGATAATGGCAGTGGAGTACTTCTCCAATGTGCCACCAAATGTTACACATTTGACTATATTGCCTGTAGCTCGAGAAGGATTTACGAGTGATTGCCTCACTCCAATGGTAGTGCACCCCGAGTCGAAAAGAATTGATACCGGAGTACCATCTATTAGGCCCCTATTAAAGACAAGAGCACCCCTTCCATTATGCGCAATTGACGCATGAAGAGCGGGAAGTGGGTGACCGCAGCTTAAAGTAGACACTGTGGTTGGATCGAATAATGTTTTGCATTGCGAACACTCAGATGCTCTAGCAAAATCGAAAGCGGAATTTGCTACACTATTGGAGTCTTTTTTTTATCATTATTCTGATTATCGGTGTCGTGAAACTCCTGTTGTGCAGAGTTAGCCTGGTAATAAGATTTACCATGTCTTTTGTGTTGTGATCTACCTCGGTTATAATTGTCTCTATAATTATTATTGCCTCTGTTATAACCCCTATTTGGGTTTGAATCATAATATTCATGATCATAATCATCATGCTCATTATATTGAGTATCCCTGTAATATTGTTTCTTTTGTCTCCATGAAGCACTTGGGTAGTTCCTATAGCTACTCCCCTTCCGAGAATTTCTAACATTATGGGAACCCCTCGCGTGTCGAGGACTATCAGACCGATTCCAGTTCTTCGAAGAAGAACTCTGATTTGAGCGGTTATCTTGGTTTTGATACTTATCCCAATTAACCTTTTTATCAAATTTATTTTTAGCTCCTTGGAATTTGTGTGAGTAATTCTGATTATATTCTGTTGCCGAAGCAACTGGCATACTCTCTTTAATGTTAGAGTTACCAAGAATCATGTCAGGGTGTGCCGTGGCATACTGGTCACAATATTCTTCCATTTGCTTTATTGTACCAGGTTTACGCTCATGTAAGAACTCTAGGAATGATTTATTTACAGAAGACATGACCTTGTCTCTTAGCAATAAATCCGTAAGACCATCAAATGTTTTCTCTGTTTTGGATAATTCAATCCATCTGAAAGTGTAATTCGTGCTTTTGAGATGAAATCTGAGAATTCTACACCTACCTCAGGTCTCATTGTTTTAAACAAAAGACGGTAACCTTCCTCAGACAGCTGATATCTCTTTATCAAAGCTGCCCTAACAGCATCATAATTATCTTTGTCGGCCTCTTCAACAAAATATAACTTACTCAGAGACTCCCCTTTTAGATTTTCAGACAACTGATTCACATACTGTGATTTGTCAACATTATGAGATCGACAAGCCCGTTCAAATCTAGAAAGCCAAAATGTTATGTCATCACTGGTAGGGTTAAAACGCTGGTACCTTGACCTTGTATACAAAGGGTTTACCATTACCACCAGATGCCTGATTAACATTACTCATACATGTCAATTTTAATTTCTCTAATTCAAACTCATGTTCTCTTATTGCTTTTCTCTCTTCAGCTTCTCTATCTAATTTTTTTTTGTTCTGCAGCAGCAGCAGCTTCTAATTTTTTCTGTTCTGCAGCAGCAGCAACTTCTAATTTTTTCTGTTCTGCAGCAGCAGCAACTTCTAGTTTTTTCTGTTCTGCAGCAGCTTCTAATTTCTTCTGTTCTGCAGCAACTTCTAATTTTTTTCTGCTCTGCATCAGCTTCTAATTTCTTCTGTTCTGCCTCAAATCTCCTTTCCTCCACTTGCATCTGCAATTTCTTAAGTTCAGCAGCAGTATCAGCTTCTTTTTCTAATCTTTTTTCTTCAGCTAAGGCTTTCCTTTCTTCTGCAGCAGCTTTTTTTTTCTTCTATTTGAAGTTTTCTCTCCTCAGCCGCAGCTTTTTTTTCCTCAGCAGCAGCTTTTTTTTCTTCTACAGCTAATGCTTTGTCATATTGAGCAACAGCCCATTGTTCTAAGTCTTTTCCAGTCTTATCAAGAGATTTTCCTTGTGTAATGAAATAATCTAATGTAGACATATTGTCTTCTTAAATCAGAAACCTGAAAAAGTAAATAAATTACCCTCTTTCAAGTTAATGGGAGACAAGTCTATACCATAGACTTAGTCTTAGTCCAAACTTGTATGGTTTATAATAACCAATGATAACTTGAGTACCTGTGGACAACAATAACTGTATCTCAAATACTGTGGGGGACAAGCCTTACAAAGGTCTTGTATACTTCAATGTAATCAAAGATCACTTGAGTACCTGTGGAAAAAATATTTCCCTTTACCAATCACTTTGGGAGACAAGCCTTACAAAGGTCTTGTATACCTCAATGTAATCAAAGATCACTTGAGTACCTGTGGAAAAAATATTTCCCTTTACCAATCACTTTGGGAGACAAGCCTTACAAAGGTCTTGTATACCTCAATGTAATCAAAGATCACTTGAGTACCTGTGGAAAAAATATTTCCCTTTACCAATCACTTTGGGAGACAAGCCTTACAAAGGTCTTGTATATTTTGTTTTATAACAATAACAATCATAAAGTACTGATCTGTACTATACTATCAGTGTATACCACTATACGTCATATGTCAACTAAAGACATTACAAATGACAAACAAGAAAAGACAATCTGAAAACATTTGCAGAGATCAAATTAAATCAAATAGGAGAAATGAAAAAAATGATCACAGAAACCGTGATGATAACTGCCATAAGATAACAAGACAAATAACGCCACAGTGTATAAACATAAGGGTGCAAAAAACTGAAATGAAAGGAAAGATGAGACCTACAATTATACAAACAAATCAAACAAAACTAAGGAACACAAAATTATTAACAAAAACAACGAAGAAAAGAACACCTCATCACAACTAACAGAAATAGCAGCAAATTGTTGCTAACAAATTTCCAATTAAGAAAATGTGTACCTATCGAATACTAGTACCAGACCAATGTAACTCGGCATACCTTGTATTAGTCACACAGAACATAAATTAATTTAATACATAACAAATAACATGTAAGCATAAATAGCATATAGCATACAATATAATTTATGTCATGAATGGAATGTGTTGCAGGTATGGTGTTGTAAAGCAGGCACAGTTTATTTTAATTCTAATAACTTGCCACTTTATTGAGTAATAGATTTAATTCTAAACTATTACACTGTCAATTTTTTCTCTTTTGAGCATATGAAGATCCAACGATGAACTATGCACTTTATGTTCAACAACACTGTGATTCTTCTGTACGTTGAGAAATGTCAACAATACTGCTCCAGATATTTTCTACACTTGATACCACTGTCCTGTGTAATACTGTCTGTACAGCGAAAAACTGTCAACAAGCGCTGACCTAGATACAGCATCCTATCGGTAATACAGGTCAAGCTGACATCGACTGTATAGCTGTCCTACTGGTGTTGATGTGTTCAAACAAATGTTCTTTCAGCTGTAAACTGTGATTCTCAACACAAAACTGCGTAAGCTGGACCCAGGAATCTGGCTCGCCACTGTAAAGTTTATTTCTTCTTTCCACTCTGTAAAGTTGCTTTCACACACACACTGGATGCTCTGTAAGGAAGAGTGGTGTGTTGTTGAGATCAGGCATGCTCCAGTCTACCCAGCTGTAAATGGGTAACTCACCCTAGTCCTGAGTTAGGGAAGGCAAAGGCTCCAGGGGAAGCAGGCCCTAAACTTGGTCACTTCAACCGACGCAGGATGGTGTATGTATGAAGTAGAAATGTAGAGTGTGATTGACGCGAATGGTGTGCTGTTCGTGTGCTGACCAATATAACCACTCATACACTTGTGTCTACAAGGCACCAATGCAGACTGCTGGAATCTTTGTTTACTCAATTTATTCAGACGTACACACTGGGACATACGAGTACATCATGGTATGTTGACATATCAATTTGTAGGTATACATAGCAGATCTGAAGTCATGACACATTCAGAAATAATGGGCAGTACATCAAAAGTTCACTGTCATGATACATTATGGCCGCATCCCCTTATCTGACTAAACGCGTCAGTGAAGGCGGATCGATAAATAACGAAAGTTACTTGACGTCCATAGTTTGTAGTATATATTATGAAACCACCAAGGGGGTTTCTAGCAAGATTGAGATCTCCCTGTCACTGTCCGATAATAGGATAAATAATCTGTTCTCTTGGCAGTGATCAAAACATATGCTGACCGAAATCCAACATGGCTGCCTCCCTGAGTTGTCGTTCACTCATTCATAGGAAGGAGAATATAAGCCAGAGTTAATTTATAATGGGTATATAAAGGATTTCATAAATGTTTCCATACAGCTCTACGGTGATCAAGTTAATTCACGTAGCCATAACCGCTGCAGGAAAATCTGTCATCTTCGTCGATACAAAAACACGACACTAGCATAACGAAGCACCAAAAGTCAAGCTAGGCCTAACCGACGAGAGATCATCAAAAATAGGAGCTGGGTTTACCTGGAGTCCGAATCATCTATATACTGACATGAGGAGAGTCTCTAACACAAACTATCGTAGAGACACCATCTCCTTCAGAAGAAACCACTTCGTAAGACATTTTTTTCTGACGAAAGGACCAGCTCTAGAAAAACGTACCCCGCCATTTGTAAGCAGTACATCGGAACTCCTCACGACTTGTCAAGACAACTCATACTTCCGCTAGACCGGAATACAAGAATCTAGTCCCTCCTACCAATCCAAAATATACAATATAGGACTGATTCTACTTGTACTAATAATATGTAATACATATGAATTCAGGCCATAAACACAATAAGCAAATTAATATATTTTCTGGCCCTAAAAAATAAGTACAAACGCAAGCGCAATATCCTTGCGCTGGATCAGTATCCAGAACGATTACTCCTATAATCAAAAGTGTGAATCAAACATGGATTATCTCGCTTTTACCATAAACAGCATTTTCATACACAAATAAATGAATGTCTATATTTTTCCCATATTAAATAGCCATATCGATTTTTGTAATATGTGCGTCAAAATATGCACGCAACAGTTACTATCAGTGCCAGGAAAAGTATTAAACAGGGTTGACCTTGAGAGATTAAAAGAGTCAATAGACAAGAAACTGAGAGATGAACAAGCAGGTTTTCGACAAAATAGATAATGTACAGACCAGATAGCTACTTTGAGAATAATAGTTGAACAAAGTCTGGAATGGAATTCACCACCATACATCGGGTTTGTGGACTACGAAAAGGCATTTGACAGTGTAGACAGAGAATCATTTGGAAATTGATGAGGCACAATGGAGTTCCCCTGAAGATCATTAATTTAATAGAGAAAACATATGAAGACATGACATGCAGAGTACTTCATGAAGGACAGCTTACAGAACCGTTTGGGATAAGAACAGTATTGCGACAGGGATGCCTCTTATCTCCATTTCTTTTCCTACTAGCAATAGACTGGGTTTTGAGATCATCGACAACACACAACAGAAATGGAATCCAGTGGACTCTGACTAAGCAGTTAGATGATCTGGATTTTGCTGATGACTTGGCTCATCAGTCCCATAACCGTAATCAGATGCAGGACAAATTGAAAACACTCGATGAGAGGTCACAGCAATTGGGTCTGAAAATACACTGGGAAAAGACCAAAATAATGAGAATAAATGCAGGTAATGATAACTGGGTTGAACTTGAAGAAACACCAATACAAGATGTAGAATCGTACACATATCTTGGCAGCAATATAGACAAAGTTAGAGGGACAGACAGCGATATCAAACTAAGAATACAAAAAGCAAGAGGAGCTTTCATTGCATTGGGAAATATATGGAGATCAAGAGAAATCGGATCCAACACGAAAATAAGAATTTTCAACTCAAATGTGAAGTCAGTCCTATTGTATGGCTCCGAGACATGGAGAACAACAAAGACAACAACCAAAAAGCTGCAGACTTTCATAAATGGGTGCTTGCGTAGAATAGAGGGATTAAAATGGTATGACAAGGTTACCAACGTGGAACTAAGGACAAGAACTAGACAAGTGCCAGTGGAACAAGAGATGAGAAGAAGACGATGGCGATGGATAGGACACACACTGAGGAAACTTGTTGATAGCATTACAAGACAGTCCTTGTTCTGGAACCCCCAGGGCAAGAGAGGCAGAGGTAGACCAAGAAGCACACGGAGAAGAGAGCTGGAAACAGAGGTGAAAATTATGAGGAGAACGTGGAAAGAACTTGAGATGATGGCACGTGACAGGAGGACTTAGCATGTGTTTGTTGAAGGCCTATGCTCCTTTGGGAGTGGAGGGTTATGAATGAATGAATATAGGGGTTACATTTATTATGTTTCAGGTTATATCCTATAAACCCAACTACACATAATAAAGTCATCCACTACTGATGGAACTCCTGATGCAAGTGCCTTTTGAGTTGAGGGCCAATCAGCTAGTACCTACTGCCTGGAGAAAGATCATTAACTTTACTCCCAGGACCAAAGTGGAACCAGCTTCATTCTACAGATGAGTGAAAAACAAGGCTATTGTACAGTATGCCAGTCACTCCAAGATTATAGACAGTAATCAAATGATGACCCATGTTGGGGCATAGTTATAGCCATTGATAACTTAAAATAAAAGGACAGTGAAAGAACAGTAATATAAAGATATAGCCTAGATATTCTACAAGAGTGGTGTCAATCCAGTGATAACCTCCTACGAATTCAGAGACCTTTGAAAAATTTTGTTGAACAATTTTCAAGTGCATATTTATTTAATTTTGTAATTGAAGTTTGTTTTTCGTTAAAGATTTTCAAGAAGAAAAAAAGAACTGTAAAAAAAAAATTGTAAATATTTACCAGCAGACTTACTTAATTTTTTAAGTTGAGTTCAAGTTCTTGTTGGTAGATAATTTAGTTAATACCCCTAGCAGAGTCAACAATAATAATACTAATAATATAATCATAGGAGGATTTTGAGAGTGAGCCCATAGGGATCTAGGAACATATAACATCATCAGACCTAGAAACTTATACATCTTGATCCTGCATTTGATGTCCATACGCCCTTATTCTTTTCAGAAAAAGGGTATTTCTTGTAAGACCAGTCTCTTATCTGGCACTATCCTGGTATCACCTGATACATCTTTTTGTCCAGGATATCTTATAATTTAAATAATAATCAACCCTCTCGTGACACACCCCTTATTTTAATTTTAATGACACTTAGACGCCTTGCCGCTCATTTATCTACGTGTCAGTCTTAGCTCTGACAGCGTTAGAGAACGACAAACGTGTAACTTTATTTTTTTTTACATTTAGTTGCCATAATATTCTGTCTTCTCGGTCGGCGCATCTTCCCCAAGTCGTTCGACATCGTGAAACGAAATTTGACCACTAGTCGCGCAACGTTTTCCTTGTCCGCTGGCTCGAGAGGGTAACTTTTGACACCTGGCCGAACTGTCGAAATCTTCCTGTCAAAGAGAGACAGGACCTCTTTCATCCTGTGGCAACAGGGGACGAGGCGAACGAGTAGTGACTATGCCTGAGGAAATGTTTGCTGCTTCTTCCGTGCACCTTCACGACTTCAGAAGCATAATTTAGGTCTAATTACTCCCAAGGGAGTACTTTTAAATCCATCCTTACTTGCACCAAGGATAGCCCGATCACGCGAAGTGGATTTTCTTACTGCTAGTTATATAGCCGTGTTCATTCCTCTGTCACGTTCATAGAGAGATAACTCCAGCAGATTCAAATTCTGGTTTGGTAAGCGACACTTGCTTTATTATTAGTTGTAATTGGGTTAACATTGACTCATTTTTGATCTGGAGCTAGAGTGATTTAATCCATAAATTAATAAGTTTAGTGGTTCTTTTATTAAGCAATTTACACGAAGGGTATCGATATTCTCAGAAGTAAAATATCATAACGTTTTTATAAGATAAAGTCTTAAACACGTTATACGGTTGGGCGTATCAGGTCAATGTAAAGTGTAGGAGGTGTATTTTGGTAACGGCCGCTGGTAAACAGGGGAAACCCCCTCCCCAAGGCTGTGTATAATTGTATAATTGTTACGTCAATAGCGGTTTTTCCCAAGTTTCTGTGTCCTCTCTGTATCTGTATAATCTAGACATAGAGGGAAGGCGTTCCTTTGACGAAAACAAGAGCGCAGGTGGAAATCAAGATTGAGGTGTCTTAGTAACCTGTTATCTTGGTTGTTGAACGTTACGCTTACAGACAATCGCCATCATTGATTCTGTCTATCCTATTCTATTTTTGCATATCACCTTCATTTTTGCGTCCAGTCTGGAAGACTGTGCTTTCCACATTTACATTTTAATATCCACCACGCCACACTGTAGACTTCACCACTGTTTGGTTTCACTGAATTATAAATTTTAACTTCAGTTGTTCACTGGTCCTATATATACACATACATATGAGGATGTATGTGTGTATTTTATAAAATAGCTAACCAGAGTACAAGGTATTTTATATTTGGACATGCGCCCAAATATAACCGACAGACCATGTGCATACTTTGTACGGGACGCGCATTTCCACAACGAGGCAAAATTATATATATATATATATATATATATATATATATATATATATATATATATATATATATATATATATATATACATCTCAAATGCCATGTCAATAGCATGCAATTTGCGTATATTTTGGTGGGGTATGTTCCCCCTACCTCTCACGGAAAATTCATGCGTGACATCCTAAAAAAAAATGCGTCGTTTACAAGTAACCTCTCAATATAACGTATGTCAGCTACCGTCTAATACCGATCATGTTTACACTCACGACGTCATAATCTGTCATAGGTAATCTCTTACAAGATGGATAATTATCGTCCGACAAGTCTGTCCAGACAGGATTATGTCAATTACCCGGTCTGGCCAACAATCAACAAACTGGTCAGACAGAACTATTTTCAGTGATAAGATAATCAACTGTGGTCATCCCAAGGTTGTTTACTTCTTAATCGAGCGCGCCCATGCACTGTCTAATAGGAAAATGTGTTACACATCAATAAACGACACTTCTTTCTACACATCCCAGGTGTCCATATGGGTTCAAACGAAAGTCATTGACTACCCTAATCAGCAGAAGATGGTCGCTGAAGTCCCAACATGGCCAGAATTGAGAGAAGGGAATGTAAACAATGAATCGAAAATACAATATAATTTCCGAGGTGAGAAAAAAAACTAAAGTGAATTGCACAGAATGAATTACAGGATGGCACAGGTGTTGCGTGCATATTTTTGACGCACATATTACAAAAAAATCGATATGGTTATTTAATATGGGAAAAATATAGACATGCATCCATCTGTGTATGAAAATGCTGTTTATTGTAAAAGCGAGATAATCCATGTTTGATTCACACTTTTGATTATAGGAGTAATCGGTCTGGATATCGATCCAGCGCAGAATAGTACGCTTGCGTTTGTACTTAATTTTAGGGCCAGAAAATATATTAATTTGCTTATTGTGTTTATGGCCTGAATTCATATGTATTACATATTATTAGTACAAGTAGAATCAGTCCTATATTGTATATTTTGGATGGGTATGAGGGACTAGATTCTTGTTAGCGGAAGTATGAGTTGTCTTAACAAGTCGTGATGAGTTCCGATGTACTGCTAAGAATGGCGGGGTACGTTTTTCAAGAGCTGGTCCCTTCGTCAAGAAAAAATGTCTTACGAAGTGGTTTTTTCTTCTGGAGGAGATAGTGTCTCTACGATAGTTTGTGTTAGAGACTCTCCTTATGTCAGTATATAGATGATTCGGACTCCAGGTAAACCCAGCTCGTATTTTTGATGATCTCTCGTCGGTTAGGCCTAGCTTGACGTTTGGGTGCTTCGATATGCTAGTGTCGTGTTTTTGTATCGACGAAGATGACAGATTTTCCTGCAGCGGTTATGGCTACGTGAACTAACCTGATCACCGTAGGGCTACATGGAACCATTTATGAAATCCTTTATATATCCATTGTAAATTAACTTTGGCTGATATTCTTCCTATGAATGAGTGAACGACAACTCAGGAAGGTAGCCATGTTGGATTTCGGTCATCGTCTGTTTTGATCACTGCCAAGAGAACAGATTATTTATCTTATTATCGGACAGTGACAGAGAGATCTCAATCCTGCTAGAAACCCCCTTTTCGTGGTTTCATAAGATGATGTATCATGACATTGAACTTTGATGTACTACCCATTATTTCTGCATGTGTCATGACTTCAGATCTGCTATGTATACCTACAAATTGTTATGTCAACAAAGCCTGATGTACTCGTATGTCCCAGTGTGTACGTCTGAATAAATTGAGTAAACTACGATTCCAGCAGTCTGCATTGGTGCCTTGTAGACACATGTGTATGAGTGATTATATTGGTCAGCACACGAACAGTACACCATTCGCGGTATCACACTCTACACTACTACTTCATACATACACCATCCTGCGTCGGCTGAAGTGACCAAGTTTAGGGCCTGCTTCCCCTGGAGCCTTTGCCTTCCCTAACTCAGGACTAGGGTGAGTTACCCATTTACAGCTGGGTAGACTGGAGCATGCCTGATCTCAACAACACACCACTCTTCCTTACAGAGCAGACAGACTGATACTTTACAGTGGTGTACTACAGGTGTAGTAAGAAATATCATCTTTACAGTGGCGAGCCAGATTCCTGGGTCCAGCTTACGCAGTTTTGTGTTGAGAATCACAGTTTACAGCTGAAAGAACATTTGTTTGAACACATCAACACCAGTAGGACAGCTTGACCTGTATTACCGATAGGATGCTGTATCTAGGTCAGCACTTGTTGACAGTTTTTCGCTGTACAGACAGTATTACACAGGACAGTGGTATCAAGTGTAGAAAATATCTGGAGCAATATTGTTGACATTTCTCAATGTACAGAAGAATCGCAGTGTTGCTGAATAAAGTGCATAGTTCATCGTGGGATCTTCATATGCTCAACAGAGAAAAAATTGACAGTGTAATAGTTTAAACTTAAATCTATTACTGAATAAAGTGGCAAGTTAGTATTATTTAAATAAACTGTGCCTACTTTACAACACTATACTGGCAACACATTCCATTCATGACATAAATGATATTGTATGCTATATGCTATTTATGCTTACATGTTATTTGTTGTGTATTAAATTAGTTTATATTCTGTGTGACTAGAACAGGAAATACCGAGTAATATTGGTCTTGTTCTGGCGTTCGATAGGGAGCAATTTCTTAATTGAAATTTGCTTGCAACATAGTTTGCAAATATTTGGTTAGTTGTGACGACTGTTTCATATTTGTATTTGTAACATTTTTTGTGTTCCTTAGTTTTGTTTGATTTGTTTGTATAATTGTAGGTCTCATCTTTCCTTTCATTTCAGTTTTTTACACCCTTATGTTTATACACTGTAGCGTTATTTGTCTTGTTATCTTATGGCAGTTATCATCACAGGTTCTGTGATCATTTTTTTTCATTTCCCCTATTTAATTTAATTTGATCTCTGCAAATGTTTTCAGATTGTCTTTTCTTGTTTGTCATTTGTAATGTCTGTAGTTGACATATGACGTATAGTGGTATACACTGATAGTATAGTACAGATCAGTACTTTCTGATTGTTATTGGAAAAGGGAAATATTTTTTTTTCCACAGGTACTCAAGTGATCTTTGATTACATTGAGGTATACAAGACCTTTGTAAGGCTTGTCTCCCAAAGTTATTGGAAAAGGGAAATATTTTTTTTTCCACAGGTACTCAAGTGATCTTTGATTACATTGAGATATACAAGACCTTTGTAAGGCTTGTCTCCCAAAGTTATTGGTAAAGGGAAATATTTTTTTCCACAGGTACTCAGGTGATCTTTGATTACAGTGAGGTATACACGACCTTTGTAAGGCTTGTCCCCACAGTATTTGAGATACAATTATTGTTGTCCACAGGTACTCAAGTTATCATTGGTTATTGTAAACCATACAAGTTTGGACTAAGACTAAGTCTAAGGTATAGACTTGTCTCCCATTAACAAAGAGAGTAATTTATTTACTTTTTCAGGTTCCTGATTTAAGAAGACAATATGTCTACCTTAGATTATTTCATTACACTAGGAAAATCTTTTGATAAGACTGGAAAAGACTTAGAACAATGGGCTGTTGCTCAATATGACAAAGCATTAGCTGCAGAAGAGAAAAAAATTGCTGCTGCTGTTGAAGAAAAAAAAAATTGCTGCTGAGGAAAAAAAAGCTGCGGCTGAGGAGAGAAGACTTCAAATAGAAGAAAAAAAAGCTGCTGCAGAAGAAAGGAAAGCCTTAGCTGAAGAAAAAAGATTAGAAAAAGAAGCTGATACTGCTGCTGAACTTAAGAAATTGCAGATGCAAGTGGAGGAAAGGAGATTTGAGGCAGAACAGAAGAAATTAGAAGCTGCTGCAGAACAGAAAAAACTAGAAGTTGCTGCTGCTGCAGAACAGAAAAAACTAGAAGTTGCTGCTGCTGCAGAACAGAAAAAATTAGAAGCTGCTGCAGAACAGAAAAAACTAGAAGTTGCTGCTGCTGCAGAACAGAAAAAACTAGAAGTTGCTGCTGCTGCAGAACAGAAAAAACTAGAAGCTGCTGCAGAACAGAAAAAACTAGAAGTTGCTGCTGCTGCAGAACAGAAAAAACTAGAAGCTGCTGCAGAACAGAAAAGATTAGATAGAGAAGCTGAAGAGAGAAAAGCAATAAGAGAACATGAGTTTGAATTAGAGAAATTAAAATTGACATGTATGAGTAATGTTAATCAGGCATCTGGTGGTAATGGTAAACCCTTTGTGTACAAGGTCAAAGTACCAGTGTTTAACCCTACCAGTGATGACATAACATTTTGGCTTTCTAGATTTGAACGGGCTTGTCGATCTCATAATGTTGACAAATTGTCGTGGAATATTCTAATCCACATATATAAATTATTAGGTAAATATGAAGCCTAACAAATAAAATTAATAAAGAAAAGAGCAATGGTAAAATAACAGTGCTGCCACAAAGAAGGTACTCGAAATCCCCCTTGTTTTCTGCTTCGTCTGCAAATTGTAACGCTTTCACGTTGATAGTAAAAGCTTACTGTATTATTACCCACTTTCTTCAATGAAACGTGTGCTGTATTTCTTGGAAAAACATTGAGAGGCACCCTGCGTAATGACCTAAATTAATCCTAACATTAATTATACTGCGTTACCAAAACGAACGAACAGATGGACTCAAATAAAAAGAGAGAGGGGCGAATAAAATCAGGAACGCATGCAAAATTAAACACGCGTCTCGCTATTAATGCCACCCCCAACAAGCGTAACGCGATACACAATTACTACTATCACGCGTGTTAGGCTACATGCACTAACTTTTTCGGACGAACAGTGATAAAATACACTACCCTTCCCAGAGTTAGGTTTTAAAATCACAAAAAACGCTTATTAGGAAAGATAACAATAGATGGGTTTACGTTTGAAAACATTACAGTACCCAGACAGCACATCTTCGAAACAGGAGGTAGAAGGAATTGCATATTTTGAACGCAGCCACGTAGCTCTTTTAAATTTGGATATTTGGGTTCCTTAGGGCTTGCTGACAAAGAATATGTAAAACGTTACGCAAATAGTCCAGGAATTAATAAATTATAACCAAAATAAAATAGTGGGGATGCCTGACAACATAAAATCATTTCTGCTCATAAAATTTTTTTATAACGTGTTTGAAAAAAACCTTACGTTACAGAAATAGCCTACCATGTAAACTCCAAATTGATTGGAGCGCAACAAATGAAAGACTAACCACGATTGGTCGGGCTATAAATACTATCTTGGTTGTTAGGGAGACGTAGGAAGGTAACATTTTTTCAAACACTTGTCGAAACGTGGCTCGATTGGCCAGACTCGCTGATATAATCACTTAGGAGCGTTAGTTCGAAACCACTTGTTTAAATAAGCTTGATAAAGCATCAGTGCGTTGAAGCCAGCTCATATTTTTGCTAAATAAAAGCCTGGAACATAAGCAGATGGGAATTTGTGCCAGTAAATGTGCCAGAATTCATTGCTAATCAACGTATCTGTGTTTATTCTATGAATTGTGGTAAGCTTGAACCATTCAGTATCTTTTAATGAAAATTGAATGTGAATTGTTAATTTATGCCTGTATATATATGTGTAGTTCAGTGGCAAACAGGAGATAAAGCCTATAATGCTCCAGCCTGAACAGAGGGTGTCGGAGGAAAGTAAAACGGCATGGAATGGCCAAATAGTACACTGACACCTGGATGATTGACTAGAAAGAAATAATGCTGGAATGGCAGACGCGTGGTAACCATTAAGGAGGTAAATACTGGTATAAAGTATTTCAGATGAAGCTGACAGTTGGCCTAACGCTCTGAACTCAATGTTTGTGATGTATTGTGATCAGTGTAAAAAGAGAGTATAAGTTAGTTATGAAGTAGAAGGTACATCCTTCTTGATTTCAGGGACCGTGGTCTTGATGGTATTGAGCAGCACCTGGTCAGAGCTTTGCTGAATCCAGAGTCGGACAGCATACTCCTTGGTCTTTTTAGCTATCAGTGAGGTGTCTCCAGAGCCCAGGGGAGAATTCGAGCAGAGGAGTCCCTTCCTGCCGCCATCACGCAAGATAAGCTGATTTGGCCAGCTGAGCTCAACATTATGTCCCCTCATCTTGAAATGACTTTGTAAAAATAACATTCAGAGGGGAATTTAATTGTCTTAATATCAGGAACTGAGAACATCTCCAATACTAGTCCCAAAAGACAAACTATTGAAGTCATGATGACAAATACCAACAGAGCTTGAACAAAACAAAACCAGTATTACCTCATATTACTACTACACAACTGACACACATAGGATATTTTTAATAATATATGTCACTACAATATTCATATTGATAAAGTCTGTACATATACTTGTAATTAAAATTGATTGTGATCCCTGGTTCCTTTGTATTTGAATCAGGACACATATACCTCTATAACAACAATGAATACATATTGTTATTTGAAAAGTTATCAGTGACTCCTTAAGATATTCTCATAGAGTGTTATATGTATGTGAGTGTCACAGTGTTGTCAAGAGTAGTGGATTAAATTAAATTGTTTATCTGTCTGTTGTTGTGACTTACACTTCATCATACACATACCCTAGACACATAACGTAGTCATCACACTATTCCAGAATAATTCTGACTGAGATATATAGATATGTGGTAGCAAGTAAGGTTATCTATAATACACTACTCTTAATAGATATAGATACCTTCACAGCTGATCTCAGTCAGTACACTAAGTCCCCTATAAATATTTATAACATCCCACTTCACCACATATATTGGGGTCTCGCTCTTTGGATTTTGAATCTTTCCCTATTAAAAATATTGGGGGTAATTCACTTCAGGGAATATAAGAATTAAAAGGTATCCTTGGGTGGAATTAAATAAGGTTGAGCTCACGGTGCCTGTGTTGTCCATTAGATATATTTAGAGATTAAATTGTTGGTTAGACATTGTAGAAATTTACCTGATAGACAATGGCGGACCTGGCCAAGTTTCGATCTGCTGCTGTACAGACTGCAAAAGAGTTAGGATTAGATGGGCAAGTTATGGTTGCCTATGTCACTACGGAATGTGATAAATTTATTGAACGCGAAGAAAGAAGATTAGAAAAAGAGGCCGAAAGAAAGTTAGAGGCTGAGACTAAGAGGTTGCAAGCTGAGGCTGAGGCTAAGAAATTGGAGGCAGAAAGAGAAGACAAAAGATTAGCTGCAGAAAGGGAAGAGAAGAAATTAGCTGCAGAAAGGGAAGCAGAAGATAAAAGATTACAAAGGGAACATGAGTTACGACTAAGGGAGTTTGAGTTTCAAGGCCATGCTCCTGAAAATGGTGCCAGTCCCTTTGCCTCTGATGCTACGGTTACTCAAGGAGCCTCAACCTCAGCTATGAATTTTCATTTAGATCATTTTGTTGAGAAAGACGATGATATAGAGAGCTACCTAAATAGGTATGAACTATTAGCTACCACGTATGGGTTAGAGAGAGAAAGGTGGAGCTTAAAGTTATCCCAGGGACTTCGTGGGGCCGCTTATGAAGTTTTTGCAAAAATGAGCAGAGGTGATCAGGAAAATTATGACATGCTAAAGCAGGCTCTTTTGTTAAGGTATGAAAAGAATGCAGAATTTTATAGGAAAAAATTTAGGAATGCTAAACTACTGTCAGGTGAAACCTATCACCAGTTCTCTGCACGAATAGAGACATACTTGGAGAAATGGACTTCTCTGGGGAAAACCCAAGATCTTAAGGAAATGGTCCTTATAGAGCAACTAAGAGAGTCCATGGCTCCAGACCTGAGAAAGTTTCTCATGGAACAAGGTGCAGAGAGGCTGGGTGAGTTGCTAAATGTTGCTGAAAGGTATCAAGCAGCTCAAGCAGAGGTAACAGGTAATAAAAAGAAACAAGTGGATAACTTTAGGGCACCACAGAACTTTAATAAATTTGATCCTAGAGATCAAAACAAAAGTAAGCACCAGTTTGATAGGCCACGGTATGAAAATAAAAAATAAATTCCCACAATTCGATGAAAGGAAATATGATGAAAGAAAATCTTTCAACCAAGGAAAAAGGTGGTGTAAAAATTGTAAGATGAACAATCATGACACTGACCATTGTAGAAGGAAACCTCCTCATTTTGCTGCTATGACATCGGGGAAAAAGGAAAAGAAGGGCAAACCTGAAGAATTACAGGAACCATACCACCCCCCAGTGTGTGAAGATGTCATCTGTAATGGTGTCACTATAAGATGTTTATATGATACCGGTTTAGATTACGATTCCGTTGTGAGTTCTCACCTGGTGCAGGCCGATCAATACACCACGGAAACAGTGGAGATTCAAACTGCAACCAAGGATGTAGCTACCATGACACTTCCCGTCGCCCGAATAAAAGTGAAAACGCGATATGTGGAAGGAATCATAAAAGCAGCAGTGATAAATGAGCCAATCTACCCTCTAATATTGGGGTGTAGATATGTCTTCTTGGGGAATCCCAAGAGACCTGTGATATTGGCAACAGTGCAGACCAGATCACAGTCAAAGAAGGAGGAGGATAATCCCATAAATACTCACCCAGATGAGATGAGGAAGGCACAGGCTGAGGACAAAACACTCAAGCCATGTTTCAAGAAGTTGCCCAAATCTCATTCACCTCCAGGCAAGGGAGAGTTTTATATGAAGAACAAACTGATATATAGGAAGGTGTCGTGGAATATTCTAATCCACATATATAAATTATCAAGTAAATATAAAGCCTACTAAATACATATAATAAATAAAGGAAGAAGAATGGTAAAGAACAGTGCTGTCACAATGACTGTACTCGAAATCCCCTTGTTTTCTACTGCGTAAGCAAATTGTAACGTTTCACGTCGATATTAAAGGCTTTCTGCAACATACACGCGTTTCCCAAACACACAATAAAATGTGCTGCCTTTCTAAGTAAAACCTTGAAATATGCAAGTTGACCTAAATTTTAAATTCCATTCATGTCTTTTTCTACACTGAGTTACCAAAACGAACGAACAGATGGACAAAAGGATAAAGAGAGAGGGGAGGGCTGAAAATCAGGAACGCATGCAACACGCGTCGCGCGATACACAAATGCTGCCATCACGCGTGTAAGTCTACATGCACTAATTTTTTTTTTCAGACGGACAGTGATAAAATACACTACCCTTTCCCAGAGTTAGGTTTATAAATCCTGAAATCTCTTATTAGGAAAGACAACATTAGATGGGTTTACGGTTGAAAACATAACAGTACCCAGACAGCACATCTTCGAAACAGGAGGTAGAAAATACATATTTTGAACGCAGCCACGTAGCTCTTTCAAATTGGTATATTTGGGTTCCTTAGGGCTTGCTGACAAATAATATGTAAAACGTTACGCAAATAGTCCAGGAATTAATAAATTATACCCAAAATAAAATAGTGAGGATGCCTGACAGCATGGAATCATTTCTGCTCATAAAATTTTTTTTTTATAACGTGTTTGAAAAAAACCTTACGTTACATAAATAGCCTACCATGTAAACTCCCAATTGATTGGAGCGCAACAAATGAAAGCCTAACCACGATTGGTCGGACTATAAATACTATCTTTCGTTGTTAGGGGAAACGGGGAAAGGTAACATTTTTTCAAACACTTGTCGAAACGGGGCTCATTGGTCAGACTCGCTGATATACACACTTGGGAGCGTTAGTTCGAAACCACTTGTTTAAATAAGCTTGATAAAGCATCAGTGCGTTGAAGCCAGCTTATATTTTGCTAAATAAAAGCCTGGAAGATAAGCAGATGGGAATTTGTGCCAGTTTGTGCCAGAATTCATTGCTAATCAACGTATCTGTATTTATTCGTAAGAATTGTGGTAAGCTTGAACCATTCAATAGCTTTTAATGAAAATTGAATGTGAATTGTTGATTTATGCCTGTATATATATGTGTAGTTCAGTGGCAAACGTGAGGTAAAGCCTATAATGCTCCAGCCTGAACAGAGGGTGTCGGAGAGAAGTAAAACGGCATGGAATGGCCAAACAGTACACTGACACCTGGATGATTGACTAGAAAGAAATAATGCTGGAAGTGCAGAGGCGTAGTAACCATTAAGAAGGGTAATGCTGGTATAAAGTACTTCAGAATGAAGCTGATAGTTGGCCTAACGCTCTGAACTCAATGTTTGTGCTGTATTGTGATCAGTGTAAAAGAGAGTATAAGTTAGTTATGAAGTAGAAGGTACATCCTTCTTGATTTCAGGGACAGTGGTCTTGATGGTACTGAGCAGCACCTAGTCAGAGCTTTGCTGAATCCAGAGTCGGACAGCATACTCCTTGGTCTTTTTAGCTATCAGTGAGGTGTCTCCTGAGCCCAGAGGAGAATTCGAGCAGAGGAGTCCTTTCCTGCCGCCATCACGCCAGATAAGCTACTTGGCCAGCTGAGCTCAACATTATGTCCCCTCATCTTGAAATGACTTTGTAAAAATAATATTAAGAGGGGAAATTAATTGTCTTCATATCAGGAACTGAGAACATCTCCAATACTAATTTCCTTAAGACAAACTATTGAAGTCATGATGACAACTACCAACAGAGCTTGAACAAAACAAAACCAGTATTACCTCATACTACTATTACACAACTGACACACATAGGATATTTTTTAATAATATATGTCACTCCCAGATTCATATTAATACATTCTGTACATAACTTGTAATTAACATTGATTGTGATTCCTGGTTCCTTTGTATTTGAATCAGGACACATACACATTTATGACAGTAATGAATACATATTGTTAATTGAAAAGTTACGAGTGACTTCTTTAAGATATTCTCATAGAGTGTTATATGTATGTGAGTGTCACAGTGTTGTTAAGAGTAGTGGATTAAATTAAATTGTTTATCTGTCTGTTGTTGTGACTTACACTTCACCATACTCATACCCTAGACACATAACGTAGCATCACACTATTCCAGAATAATTCTGACTGAGATATATAGATATGTGGTAGCAAGTAAGGTTATATATAATACACTACTCTTATTAGATATATATACCTTCACAGCTGATCTCAGTCAGTACACTAAGTCCCCTATAAATATTTATAACATCCCACTTCACCACATATATTGGGGTCTCGCTCTTGGGATTTTGAATCTTTCCCTATTAAAAATATTGGGGGTAATTCACTTCAGGGAATATAAGAATTAAAAGGTATCCTTGGGTGGAATTAAATAAGGTTGAGCTCACGGTGCCTGTGTTGTCCATTATATATATTTAGAATTTGAATTGTTGGTTAGACATTGTAGAAATTTACATGATAGACAATGGCGGACCTGGCCAAATTTCGATCTGCTGCGGTTCAGACTGCAAAAGAGTTAGGATTAGATGGGCAAGTTATGGTTGCCTATGTCACGACGGAATGTGACAAATTTATTGAACGTGAAGAAAGAAGGTTTGAAGCCGAAAGAAAGTTAGAGGCTGACAAGGAAATTAAGAGGTTGCAGATTGAGGCTGACAAAGAGGCTAAAGCATTGGAAGCCGAGGAAAGAAGACAGGCTGCAGAAAGAGAAGAGAAGAAATTAGCTGCAGAAAGGGAAGAGAAGAAATTAGCTGCAGAAAGGGAAGAGAGGAGATTAGCTGCAGAAAGGGAAGCAGAAGATAAAAGATTACAAAGGGAACATGAGTTACGACTAAGGGAGTTTGAGTTTCAAGGCCATGCTCCTGAAAATGGTGCCAGTCCCTTTGCCTCTGATGCTACGGTTACTCAAGGAGCCTCAACCTCAGCTATGAATTTTCATTTAGATCATTTTGTTGAGAAAGACGATGATATAGAGAGCTACCTGAATAGGTATGAGCTATTAGCTACCACGTATGGGTTAGAGAGAGAAAGGTGGAGCTTAAAGTTATCTCAGGGACTTCGTGGGGCAGCTTATGAAGTTTTTGCAAAAATGAGCAGAGGTGATCAGGAAAATTATGACATGCTAAAGCAGGCTCTTTTGTTAAGGTATGAAAAGAATGCAGAATTCTATAGAAAAAAATTTAGGAATGCTAAACTACTGTCAGGTGAAACCTATCACCAGTTCTCTGCACGAATAGAGACATACTTGGAGAAATGGACTTCTCTGGGGAAAACCCAAGATCTTAAGGAAATGGTCCTTATAGAGCAATTAAGAGAGTCCATGGCTCCAGACCTGAGAAAGTTTCTCATGGAACAAGGTGCAGAGAGGCTGGATGAGTTGCTAAATGTTGCTGAAAGGTATCAAGCAGCTCAAGCAGAGGTAACAGGTAATAAAAAGAAACAGGTGGACAACTTTAGGGCACCACAGAACTTTAATAATTTGATCCTAGGGATCAAAATAAAGGTAAGCACCAATTTGATAGGCCACGGTATGACAATAAAAATAAATTCCCACAATTCGATGAAAGGAAATATAATGAAAGAAAATCTTTCAACCAAGGAAAAAGGTGGTGTAAGAATTGTCAGATGGACAATCATGACACTGACCGTTGCAGAAGGAAACCTGTGTATATGGCAACCCTTCAGGTCAGGTCGACCTCAAGACAGGAGGAGGATATTATGTTAGATACCACTCCAGAAGAGATGAGGAAGGCACAGGCTGGGGATAAAACACTCAAGCCTTGTTTCAGAAAATTGTCAACTTGTCATACAACTCCAGGCAAGGGAGATTTTTACATGAAAAACAAGTTGATGTATAGGAAGACTGGAGCTAGATCCAAAGGTCACGGACAGCTGGTTCTTCCAAAAAGATATAGGACAGACTTAATAAGGAGCCTACATGTGAAACCAGATGGGGACCATGAGAAGATAGGTACCATCATTCAAAAGGTGGCTCACAATTATTATTGGCCCAAAGCAAGATGGGACATTGAGAATTTTGTAGAAAGGTGTAGCATAGCACATGAGGGAACACCCACAAGTGGGAACATGGATCAGGACCTGGACACGCCACGGGGCAAAATTAGGCCTGATAATAAAAAGAGATATAAATTTGATAAAGTGGACCAAATGGAATGGGAAGCCCCTTTTCACGGACAAGCTTCACTTAACTGTTTTACAATGGCCACTATGCGGAGAGTGCAAAAAGATGTCTTACCCCAGGATAAGCCGAAAATCCCTCAATCGGACTTAAACAAACTGGAGGAAGAAGATGTAGAGAGGAAATCTCTCATCAAGAATTTTAAGTGGGGAGGAAACCCCAGGAAAAGAAAAATTGGTAGCGGTCGTTTTGTGAATGATAATTCTGGGAGGAAAAATCATCACTATAAAGCTTCGAGTGGAAGAGACCATACCGGTGCATGGACAAATAGGTCCACACAATTAAAGGTCCACATGTAGCTATGTTAAGAACGTGGACTGATGAAAAGGCAGAGGAAAACATTACATCTTCATACCAATATGTGAATGAGCTGACCACTCGGTTAAAAACTGGCTGGAAACTTGCCAATGAAAATTTGAAACAAGCCAGGAAGAAACATGCTGCCTATTATAACAGGAAGGCGAAAGACAGAAATTTGGCTGTGGGAGAGAAAGTACTGCTTCTTTTGCCTGGGAGTCAGAATAAGTTACAAATTGGATGGCAGGGTCCATATACAGTTTTAGAGAAGGTATCTAGAACAAATTATAAGATAGATAAGAAGGGGAAAGAAAAAATCTATCATGTGAATCTCCTGAAGAAATATTTGGAAAGAGAACATCAGGAAGAGACACACTTGTTGACCTTGTCCATCGCCATGGAGATGAAAAAGGAACCACTTTCATCATTTGAATATCCATTACACCCCTGTGAGACAGCAGCACAGGTGAAAATCAGTACACATTTAACGAAAACTCAGAAAGAGAGAGTGCAACAGGTTCTAAATAATCATGCAGAGGTGTTAACAGACCGACCAGGGCATACAAACCTATTGGAATATGATATGAAACTAATAGACTCCACACCTGTCTGTATGAAACCATATTCGATTCCGTTTGCTAAGGAGAAAGCTTTGAAGGAAGAGATAGACTATCTGTTGAAGGAAGGAATTATTTCGCACAGTGAGTCTTCGTATAGTTCCGGTGTTGTACTCTTAAGGAAGCCCTCTGGAGAACATAGACTCTGTATAGATTACAGGAGACTGAATGCTATTACAGAAGGACAGGTGGATCCATTGCCGGATACAAATCAGCTGTTTGCCAGGCTAAATAAAGCTAAATATTTCTCAAAAGTGGATCTGAGTAAAGGATACTATCAGATTCCAGTAAAGCCTGAGGTTAGACCATACCTAGCTTTTAGTACCTCAGAAGGACACTATGAGTTTAATAGATTGCCATTTGGATTGAAGAATGCGCCTAGTGTCTTCTCTAGAATGATGAGAAAATTATTGGATCCTCTGAATAATCCCTGTATAACAAATTTTATGGATGATATCCTTATAGCAACAGAAACATTTGAGGAACACATTGACTCTCTGAACATGCTGTTTGATCGACTTAGGGAGGCAAATTTAACAGCCCGACCAACCAAATGTTGCGTTGGATGTAAAGAATTGGAATTTTTGGGACACACAGTTTATCAGGGAAACATGACCCCTGACCCAAAGAATTTAGAGAAACTACAGAAAGCCCCGAGACCACAAACCAAGAAGGACGTGAGATCCTTTGTCTCATTATGTGGTTTCTACCAGAAGTATATCAAAAACTTTAATTCCATATGTGCACCGTTAACTGAATTGACACGTAAAGGACTTCCAGATCGCATTACATGGACACCACAATGTGAAATGACTTACCAAGAATTGAAGGAAAAGCTCACAAGTAAACCCATTTTGAAATTACCTGACTTAAGTCAAGAATTCATAGTAAGGACGGATGCAAGTAATATTGGGCTAGGTGCAACTCTACTACAGAAATCAGATGCATTGGATGGGGAATTAAGCCCAGTGGCATATGCTAGCAGAAAGTTGAATAAAGCTGAAATCAACTACTCAACTAGCGAAAAAGAATGTCTTGCAGTAATATGGGCAATAAAGAAATTCAATATTTATCTATATGGGAAGGCATTTAAGTTGCAAACAGATCACAAACCTTTATCGTTTCTAGCACAGGCTAGGCATGAGAACTCCAGGTTACTCCGATGGTCTTTACTTTTGGCTCCATATAATTTTAGCATTGAGTATATATCTGGAAAAACCAATTTGGGAGCGGATTTTTTAAGCCGCCATCCGTGTGATGAGAATCACCTTAAACCCCAGAAATAATAATAAATTTCTCTATGTGTATATAGAATAAAGGACTGACATATAATGTCTGTTTTAAGAGGGGAGGTGTCGTGGAATATTCTAATCCACATATATAAATTATCAAGTAAATATAAAGCCTAATAAATACATATAATAAATAAAGGAAGAAGAATGGTAAAGAACAGTGCTGTCACAATGACTGTACTCGAAATCCCCTTGTTTTCTACTGCGTAAGCAAATTGTAACGTTTCACGTCGATATTAAAGGCTTTCTGCAACATACACGCGTTTCCCAAACACACAATAAAATGTGCTGCCTTTCTAAGTAAAACCTTGAAATATGCAAGTTGACCTAAATTTTAAATTCCATTCATGTCTTTTTCTACACTGAGTTACCAAAACGAACGAACAGATGGACAAAAGGATAAAGAGAGAGGGGAGGGCTGAAAATCAGGAACGCATGCAACACGCGTCGCGCGATACACAAATGCTGCCATCACGCGTGTAAGTCTACATGCACTAATTTTTTTTTCAGACGGACAGTGATAAAATACACTACCCTTTCCCAGAGTTAGGTTTATAAATCCTGAAATCTCTTATTAGGAAAGACAACATTAGATGGGTTTACGGTTGAAAACATAACAGTACCCAGACAGCACATCTTCGAAACAGGAGGTAGAAAATACATATTTTGAACGCAGCCACGTAGCTCTTTCAAATTGGTATATTTGGGTTCCTTAGGGCTTGCTGACAAATAATATGTAAAACGTTACGCAAATAGTCCAGGAATTAATAAATTATACCCAAAATAAAATAGTGAGGATGCCTGACAGCATGGAATCATTTCTGCTCATAAAAATTTTTTTATAACGTGTTTGAAAAAAACCTTACGTTACATAAATAGCCTACCATGTAAACTCCCAATTGATTGGAGCGCAACAAATGAAAGCCTAACCACGATTGGTCGGACTATAAATACTATCTTTCGTTGTTAGGGGAAACGGGGAAAGGTAACATTTTTTCAAACACTTGTCGAAACGGGGCTCATTGGTCAGACTCGCTGATATACACACTTGGGAGCGTTAGTTCGAAACCACTTGTTTAAATAAGCTTGATAAAGCATCAGTGCGTTGAAGCCAGCTTATATTTTGCTAAATAAAAGCCTGGAAGATAAGCAGATGGGAATTTGTGCCAGTTTGTGCCAGAATTCATTGCTAATCAACGTATCTGTATTTATTCGTAAGAATTGTGGTAAGCTTGAACCATTCAATAGCTTTTAATGAAAATTGAATGTGAATTGTTGATTTATGCCTGTATATATATGTGTAGTTCAGTGGCAAACGTGAGGTAAAGCCTATAATGCTCCAGCCTGAACAGAGGGTGTCGGAGAGAAGTAAAACGGCATGGAATGGCCAAACAGTACACTGACACCTGGATGATTGACTAGAAAGAAATAATGCTGGAAGTGCAGAGGCGTAGTAACCATTAAGAAGGGTAATGCTGGTATAAAGTACTTCAGAATGAAGCTGATAGTTGGCCTAACGCTCTGAACTCAATGTTTGTGCTGTATTGTGATCAGTGTAAAAGAGAGTATAAGTTAGTTATGAAGTAGAAGGTACATCCTTCTTGATTTCAGGGACAGTGGTCTTGATGGTACTGAGCAGCACCTAGTCAGAGCTTTGCTGAATCCAGAGTCGGACAGCATACTCCTTGGTCTTTTTAGCTATCAGTGAGGTGTCTCCTGAGCCCAGAGGAGAATTCGAGCAGAGGAGTCCTTTCCTGCCGCCATCACGCCAGATAAGCTACTTGGCCAGCTGAGCTCAACATTATGTCCCCTCATCTTGAAATGACTTTGTAAAAATAATATTAAGAGGGGAAATTAATTGTCTTCATATCAGGAACTGAGAACATCTCCAATACTAATTTCCTTAAGACAAACTATTGAAGTCATGATGACAACTACCAACAGAGCTTGAACAAAACAAAACCAGTATTACCTCATACTACTATTACACAACTGACACACATAGGATATTTTTAATAATATATGTCACTCCCAGATTCATATTAATACATTCTGTACATAACTTGTAATTAACATTGATTGTGATTCCTGGTTCCTTTGTATTTGAATCAGGACACATACACATTTATGACAGTAATGAATACATATTGTTAATTGAAAAGTTACGAGTGACTTCTTTAAGATATTCTCATAGAGTGTTATATGTATGTGAGTGTCACAGTGTTGTTAAGAGTAGTGGATTAAATTAAATTGTTTATCTGTCTGTTGTTGTGACTTACACTTCACCATACTCATACCCTAGACACATAACGTAGCATCACACTATTCCAGAATAATTCTGACTGAGATATATAGATATGTGGTAGCAAGTAAGGTTATATATAATACACTACTCTTATTAGATATATATACCTTCACAGCTGATCTCAGTCAGTACACTAAGTCCCCTATAAATATTTATAACATCCCACTTCACCACAGAAGGCTGGATCTGAATCCAATGGTCACGGACAGCTGGTCCTTCCCACTTCATATAGGACTAAAGTGTTGGAACTAGGGCATGCGATTCCCTTCAGTGGTCATATGGGAATCAGCGCAACAGGACAGCGAATAGCTTGTCACTATTTCTGGCCAGGAATAACTGAAGATATCAAACGATATGTAAAATCCTGTCCAGAGTGCCAACGAGTAGCACCTAAACATTGGACTGCACCAGCAACTCTGGGGGAAATGCCCATAGTGGGAACACCCTTTGAGAGAGTTGCCGTGGATCTTGTGGGACCTCTCACCCGAACCAAGAGAAGGAACAGCTACATTCTGACTCTGGTGGACACTTGTTCTATGTGGGGAGAGGCAGTAGCCCTGTCATCGATTGATTCAAAACATGTGGCAGAGGCATTGCGCACAATTTTCACAAGGTTAGGCTTTCCCAATCAAATCTTGACTGATAATGGCTCTCAGTTCAAGGGGAAACTAACTGAAGAAGTTTTCAGGATCTTCCAGGCCAAACACTTCCATTGTAGTGTGTATCATCCCCAAGGGAACGGCCAAGTGGAAAGATTTAACGGCACATTGATGTCGATCCTGAGAAAGTTGGCACACGAAAAACCAGATACATGGGACCAGTACCTGCACGCCGCCCTCTTTGCTTATCGGGAGGTACCCCATAGTTCAACCGGTATGGCCCCGGCAACATTATTGTTTGGAAGGCCAATAAAAGGTCCACTCGAAGCTATGTTAAGAACGTGGACTGATGAAAAGGCAGAGGAAAACATTACATCTTCATACCAATATGTGAATGAGCTGACCACTCGGTTAAAAACTGGCTGGAAACTTGCCAGTGAAAATTTGAAACAAGCCAGGAAGAAACATGCTGCCTATTATAACAGGAAGGCGAAAGACAGAAATTTGGCTGTGGGAGAGAAAGTACTGCTTCTTTTGCCCGGTAGTCAGAATAAGTTACAAATTGGATGGCAGGGTCCATATACAGTTCTAGAGAAGGTGTCTAGAACAAATTATAAGATAGATAAGAAGGGGAAAGAAAAAATCTATCATGTGAATCTCCTGAAGAAATATTTGGAAAGAGAACATCAGGAAGAGACACACTTGTTGACCTTGTCCATCGCCATGGAGATGAAAAAGGAACCACTTTCATCATTTGAATATCCATTACACCCCTGTGAGACAGCAGCACAGGTGAAAATCAGTACACATTTAACGAAAACTCAGAAAGAGAGAGTGCAACAGGTTCTAAATAATCATGCAGAGGTGTTAACAGACCGACCAGGGCATACAAACCTATTGGAATATGATATGAAACTAATAGACTCCACACCTGTCTGTATGAAACCATATTCGATTCCGTTTGCTAAGGAGAAAGCTTTGAAGGAAGAGATAGACTATCTATTGAAGGAAGGAATTATTTCGCACAGTGAGTCTTCGTATAGTTCCGGTGTTGTACTCTTAAGGAAGCCCTCTGGAGAACATAGACTCTGTATAGATTACAGGAGACTGAATGCTATTACAGAAGGACAGGTGGATCCATTGCCGGATACAAATCAGCTGTTTGCCAGGCTAAATAAAGCTAAATATTTCTCAAAAGTGGATCTGAGTAAAGGATACTATCAGATTCCAGTAAAGCCTGAGGTTAGACCATACCTAGCTTTTAGTACCTCAGAAGGACACTATGAGTTTAATAGATTGCCATTTGGTTTGAAGAATGCGCCTAGTGTCTTCTCTAGAATGATGAGAAAATTATTGGATCCTCTGAATAATCCCTGTATAACAAATTTTATGGATGATATCCTTATAGCAACAGAAACATTTGAGGAACACATTGACTCTCTGAACATGCTGTTTAATCGACTTAGGGAGGCAAATTTAACAGCCCGACCAACCAAATGTTGTGTTGGATGTAAAGAATTGGAATTTTTGGGACACACAGTTTATCAGGGAAACATGACCCCTGACCCAAAGAATTTAGAGAAACTACAGAAAGCCCCGAGACCACAAACCAAGAAGGACGTGAGATCCTTTGTCTCATTATGTGGTTTCTACCAGAAGTATATCAAAAACTTTAATTCCATATGTGCACCGTTAACTGAATTGACACGTAAAGGACATCCAGATCGCATTACATGGACACCACAATGTGAAATGACTTACCAAGAATTGAAGGAAAAGCTCACAAGTAAACCCATTTTGAAATTACCTGACTTAAGTCAAGAATTCATAGTAAGGACGGATGCAAGTAATATTGGGTTAGGTGCAACTCTACTACAGAAATCAGATGCATTGGATGGGGAATTAAGCCCAGTGGCATATGCTAGCAGAAAGTTGAATAAAGCTGAAATCAACTACTCAACTAGCGAAAAAGAATGTCTTGCAGTAATATGGGCGATAAAGAAATTCAATATTTATCTATATGGGAAGGCATTTAAGTTGCAAACAGACCACAAACCTTTATCGTTTCTAGCACAGGCTAGGCATGAGAACTCCAGGTTACTCCGATGGTCTTTACTTTTGGCTCCATATAATTTTAGCATTGAGTATATATCTGGAAAAACCAATTTGGGAGCGGATTTTTTAAGCCGCCATCCGTGTGATGAGAATCACCGTAAACCCCAGAAATAATAATAAATTTCTCTATGTGTATATAGAATAAAGGACTGACATATAATGTCTGTTTTAAGAGGGGAGGTGTCGTGGAATATTCTAATCCACATATATAAATTATTAGGTAAATATGAAGCCTAACAAATAAAATTAATAAAGAAAAGAGCAATGGTAAAATAACAGTGCTGCCACAAAGAAGGTACTCGAAATCCCCCTTGTTTTCTGCTTCGTCTGCAAATTGTAACGCTTTCACGTTGATAGTAAAAGCTTACTGTATTATTACCCACTTTCTTCAATGAAACGTGTGCTGTATTTCTTGGAAAAACATTGAGAGGCACCCTGCGTAATGACCTAAATTAATCCTAACATTAATTATACTGCGTTACCAAAACGAACGAACAGATGGACTCAAATAAAAAGAGAGAGGGGCGAATAAAATCAGGAACGCATGCAAAATTAAACACGCGTCTCGCTATTAATGCCACCCCCAACAAGCGTAACGCGATACACAATTACTACTATCACGCGTGTTAGGCTACATGCACTAACTTTTTCGGACGAACAGTGATAAAATACACTACCCTTCCCAGAGTTAGGTTTTAAAATCACAAAAAAACGCTTATTAGGAAAGATAACAATAGATGGGTTTACGTTTGAAAACATTACAGTACCCAGACAGCACATCTTCGAAACAGGAGGTAGAAGGAATTGCATATTTTGAACGCAGCCACGTAGCTCTTTTAAATTTGGATATTTGGGTTCCTTAGGGCTTGCTGACAAAGAATATGTAAAACGTTACGCAAATAGTCCAGGAATTAATAAATTATAACCAAAATAAAATAGTGGGGATGCCTGACAACATAAAATCATTTCTGCTCATAAAATTTTTTTATAACGTGTTTGAAAAAAACCTTACGTTACAGAAATAGCCTACCATGTAAACTCCAAATTGATTGGAGCGCAACAAATGAAAGACTAACCACGATTGGTCGGGCTATAAATACTATCTTGGTTGTTAGGGAGACGTAGGAAGGTAACATTTTTTCAAACACTTGTCGAAACGTGGCTCGATTGGCCAGACTCGCTGATATAATCACTTAGGAGCGTTAGTTCGAAACCACTTGTTTAAATAAGCTTGATAAAGCATCAGTGCGTTGAAGCCAGCTCATATTTTTGCTAAATAAAAGCCTGGAACATAAGCAGATGGGAATTTGTGCCAGTAAATGTGCCAGAATTCATTGCTAATCAACGTATCTGTGTTTATTCTATGAATTGTGGTAAGCTTGAACCATTCAGTATCTTTTAATGAAAATTGAATGTGAATTGTTAATTTATGCCTGTATATATATGTGTAGTTCAGTGGCAAACAGGAGATAAAGCCTATAATGCTCCAGCCTGAACAGAGGGTGTCGGAGGAAAGTAAAACGGCATGGAATGGCCAAATAGTACACTGACACCTGGATGATTGACTAGAAAGAAATAATGCTGGAATGGCAGAGGCGTGGTAACCATTAAGGAGGTAAATACTGGTATAAAGTATTTCAGATGAAGCTGACAGTTGGCCTAACGCTCTGAACTCAATGTTTGTGATGTATTGTGATCAGTGTAAAAAGAGAGTATAAGTTAGTTATGAAGTAGAAGGTACATCCTTCTTGATTTCAGGGACCGTGGTCTTGATGGTATTGAGCAGCACCTGGTCAGAGCTTTGCTGAATCCAGAGTCGGACAGCATACTCCTTGGTCTTTTTAGCTATCAGTGAGGTGTCTCCAGAGCCCAGGGGAGAATTCGAGCAGAGGAGTCCCTTCCTGCCGCCATCACGCAAGATAAGCTGATTTGGCCAGCTGAGCTCAACATTATGTCCCCTCATCTTGAAATGACTTTGTAAAAATAACATTCAGAGGGGAATTTAATTGTCTTAATATCAGGAACTGAGAACATCTCCAATACTAGTCCCAAAAGACAAACTATTGAAGTCATGATGACAAATACCAACAGAGCTTGAACAAAACAAAACCAGTATTACCTCATATTACTACTACACAACTGACACACATAGGATATTTTTAATAATATATGTCACTACAATATTCATATTGATAAAGTCTGTACATATACTTGTAATTAAAATTGATTGTGATCCCTGGTTCCTTTGTATTTGAATCAGGACACATATACCTCTATAACAACAATGAATACATATTGTTATTTGAAAAGTTATCAGTGACTCCTTAAGATATTCTCATAGAGTGTTATATGTATGTGAGTGTCACAGTGTTGTCAAGAGTAGTTGATTAAATTAAATTGTTTATCTGTCTGTTGTTGTGACTTACACTTCATCATACACATACCCTAGACACATAACGTAGTCATCACACTATTCCAGAATAATTCTGACTGAGATATATAGATATGTGGTAGCAAGTAAGGTTATCTATAATACACTACTCTTAATAGATATAGATACCTTCACAGCTGATCTCAGTCAGTACACTAAGTCCCCTATAAATATTTATAACATCCCACTTCACCACACAAATCACAGTATGTGAATCAGTTGTCTGAAAATCTAAAAGGGGAGTCTCTGAGTAAGTTATATTTTGTTGAAGAGGCCGACAAAGACAATTATGATGCTGTTAGGGCAGCTTTGATAAAGAGATATCAGCTGTCTGAGGAAGGTTACCGTCTTTTGTTTAAAACAATGAGACCTGAGGTAGGTGTAGAATTCTCAGATTTCATCTCAAAAGCACGAATGACACTTTCACGATGGATTGAATTATCCAAAACAGAGAAAACATTTGATGGTCTTACAGATTTATTGCTAAGAGACAAGGTCATGTCTTCTGTAAATAAATCATTCCTAGAGTTCTTACATGAGCGTAAACCTAGTACAATAAAGCAAATGGAAGAATATTGTGACCAGTATGCCACGGCACACCCTGACATGATTCTTAGTAACTCTAACATTAAAGAGAGTATGCCAGTTGCTTCGGCAACAGAATATAATCAGAATTACTCACACAAATTCCAAGGAGCTAAAAATAAATTTGATAAAAAGGTTAATTGGAATAAATATCAAAACCAAGATAACCACTCAAATCAGGGTTCTTCTTCGAAGAACTGGAATCGGGCTGATAGTCCTCGACACGCGAGGGGTACCCATAATGTTAGAAATTCTCGGAAAGGGAGTAGCTATAGGAACTACCCAAGTGCTTCATGGAGACAAAAGAAACAATATTACAGGGATACTCAATATAACGAGCATGATGATTATGATCATGAATATTATGATTCAAACCCAAATAGGGGTTATAACAGAGGCAATAATAATTATAGAGACAATTATAACCGAGGTAGATCACAACACAAAAGACATGGTAAATCTTATTACCAGGCTAACTCTGCACAACAGGAGTTCCACGACACCGATAATCAGAATAATGATAAAAAAGACTCCAATAGTGTAGCAAATTCCGCTTTCGATTTTGCTAGAGCATCTGAGTGTTCGCAATGCAAAACATTATTCGATCCAACCACAGTTTCTACTTTAAGCTGCGGTCACCCACTTCCCGCTCTCCATGCGTCAATTGCGCATAATGGAAGGGGTGCTCTTGTCTTTAATAGGGGCCTAATAGATGGTACTCCGGTATCAATTCTTTTCGACTCGGGGTGCACTACCATTGGAGTGAGGCAATCACTCGTAAATCCTTCTCGAGCTACGGGCAATATAGTCAAATGTGTAACATTTGGTGGCACATTGGAGAAGTACTCCACTGCCATTATCAATATTGCTACACCGTTCTTTACAGGAGAGGTGCAAGCATGTCTCTTGCCGAATCCGATCGCTGATCTTATCATCGGTCGCATTCATGGAGTGAAAGAATGCACTCCACAGCAAATCTCTAATTGGGAAAATGTTAATATGCAATCTGCTAATGCAGTAATCACTAGGGCTCAAGCTCTCAATATGCCACAATCTTCACATTCTGAAGATAATGATGCGCAGATCCAAGATGATCCCTTGGAGATTTCACACGATTCCTTTATTAAACAGCAGGAAGATGATCCTACTCTAAAGAAATTCTTTACTCTGGCAACAAAAGGTGATCCGAATAAGGATACAAATCGTAAATCTTGGATTACGATGAAGAATGGCGTACTTGTACGTATGGTACAAGACTCCGCTAAGTCCATTCATTCTCAAATCCTTGTGCCTAAAAATATGAGAGTTAAAATTTTACAGCACGCTCATGATTCGCAGTGTGCTGGACATATGGGTTTTTCCCGTACTAAAGCTAGAGTTCTTCAATCTTTCTTTTGGCCTGCTGTGAATAAGGACATACGAATCTATTGTCGATCTTGTAAAGTATGTCAAGAGATTAAATCCAGAGGTCCACGCCATGATGCACCTATTCAGGCTGCAGACATTCCCATTCGGCCATTTCAAAAAATGGCGATAGACATCATTGGTCCATTTAAGATAAAGTCTGCTAGAGGACACCAATTTATTCTGACGTGTGTTGATATGTGCACACGTTGGCCGGAGGCTGTTCCTCTAAAGAGCATAACTACTGCTGATGTCGCAGATGCTCTTTGGTTAATATTTTCTCGTCTGGGGTTTCCAGCAGAAATATTATCCGACCATGGTACCCAACTTATATCGGATACCATGTCTCAAGTAATGTCGACTCTGAAGATAGAGAGATCGCTGAGTAGTATTTATCATCCTATGTCCAATGGGATGGTGGAACGTTTGAATAGAACTCTGAAAAACCTACTAGGTAAGATAACAGAAGATCATCCTCAGGATTGGGATAGGGTTTTACCCGCGGCTCTCTTTGCATATAGAGAGGTCGCCAACGAACATACAGGATTTTCTCCCTTTGAACTTGTCTTTGGCGCGAAACCGCGAGGTCCTATGTCCTTACTTCATGATCTTATAACTGCTGATAATATTGTCGATGACACAAAATCCTCTTATGAATATGTCATCGCACTTAGACACAAGATTATTGAAGCATGCAAATTGGCAACTGCTTCTTCTGAATTTGCGAAACAGAAGGCAAGGGAATTTGCCAATAAAAAGAGATGTTTGCGTCAACTTTGTCCAGGTGACAAAGCATTTGTCTTGCTACCTTGTAGGGAAAATAGACTTCTCATTTCTTGGAAAGGTCCGTACGATATAATATCAAAGGTTTCCGATGTTGACTATATCGTCGATATTGACGGGAAGCGTAAAACCTTCCACATCAACATGCTCACGGAATTCCATGAACGTCCTGATTATTTACAACCTGTTTTCCAGGCAACGGACGATTTTCCAGTCCAACATGGACAGTACTCATCTCTGTCAGTAATACAGGATGAGGAAACGAGTTTCTCGGATGTAAATTTACCTTTTCCAATGATTCCTCTTCACTCTAATGAATCATGGAAAGATGTTGCAATTTCTCCAGAATTATCTCCAGGAGAGCAGAAACAAGTTTCTACTATGTTAGAACAATTTCAGGATGTCCTTACTGACATTCCTGGTCAAACGGATGTCATTCAACATGACATTATTCTTACTGACCATAGTCCTATAAGAGTCAGACCGTATCCTATCCCGATACATTTCCAAGCACAGGTAGAGAAAGAGTTAGATGAGATGATAGAGTTAAAAATTATTGAACCATCCACATCAGCATATTCTTCGCCGATGGTTATAGTACGGAAAAAAGACAATAACATACGTCTTTGCGTGGATTATCGCAAATTGAATCAAGTGACTAAATTCGATGCTGAACCTATGCCTTTACTAGAAGAGCTACTTACGAGACTATCGAATTCTCACTTCTTTACTAAACTCGATTTGTCTAAGGGATATTGGCAAGTTCCACTATCCGAACACGCCAAACCGTTTACTGCTTTTTCGACGCCTGGGGGTCTATTCCAATGGAATTTCATGCCTTTCGGTCTTATGAACGCCCCTGCTACATTTGTACGCATGATGCGTCGAATCCTATCTCATCGCTCAGATGTCATTGCGTATCTTGATGACATCTGTCTTTTCAGTGATACTTGGAACGATCACTATAATGGTATAAATGAACTATTGTCTATCTTACGCGAGCATAACCTGACAGCGAAACCATCGAAAGCATGTATTGGTTTTAGCGAAATATCTTTCTTAGGACACCGTGTGGTCATGGGTTCCTAAAAACAGAAGACCATAATACAAGTAAGATACTTAACATTTCTATTCCTAAGACTAAAAAGCAAGTACGAAGTCTCTTAGGTCTAATACAATTTTATGGACGATTCATACCGAATCTGTCCTCCATTATGTCACCTCTTTCTTCCTTGCTAAAGAAAGGGTCTCCTAATGTAGTCCATTGGACTCAAGAATGTCAATCCTCTTTGGATAAGGTTAAAACTATGTTTTCTACTTCACCTATCCTAGTATTACCTTCTAAGGATAAGACATTTATTCTTCGTAGTGACGCTTCATCCACCGGGATTGGAGCTGCACTAATGCAAGAGTACTCTGGAACTCTGCATCCTGTGATGTATATTTCTCGGAAATTAAATGCCGCAGAGAAGAATTACTCGGTCCTAGACCGTGAATTATTGGCTATGGTTTGGTCAATCCTTAAACTACAAAGATTTCTTCTGGGCGCGCATTTCATTGTGGAAACTGACCAGAAAGCTCTTACGGCTATTCAGAGTAAAAATCTGAAGAGCGCGAGATCAACGCGATACGCGATTGCTCTACAGCCATTTTATTTTTCGGTGCGAGCTATCCGTGGGTCAGAAAATGTGATGGCAGATATTTTGTCTAGATGCCCACATGATTCATAACTGTTATACAGCTTTGATACAATTGTTTCTATGTTGAAATGTGTACACATATGTAATATATCATATATTGATTGTAACACTACTTAGCGGTTCATGGATATTTATTCACCGCTGATTTTTTCAATGTTTTTCGTCTTTGATGATCATGATGTTAAGATATCTTAGATGGAATTTATGTATAAACTAATGTGGAAATTGTGTCATTGCTAATATTGTAGTATGCGTTGGTGAACCTCTCTGGAAATATTAATACTTAGAGAAGTGCTTTCTCTAAGGTCATAAAACTTATGCTTATCATCTGCGCATTGTTATTGGTGCGTTGTGAGCCTATTGTATGTTGCTCCTAGATGTATTTCAAAAAAAAAAATGTACCTTTTTTTTTTTCCCGAGGGGTGTGGTAATCTGTTGCGTGCATATTTTTGACGCACATATTACAAAAAAAATCGATATGGTTATTTAATATGGGAAAAATATAGACATGCATCCATCTGTGTATGAAAATGCTGTTTATTGTAAAAGCGAGATAATCCATGTTTGATTCACACTTTTGATTATAGGAGTAATCGGTCTGGATATCGATCCAGCGCAAGAATAGTACGCTTGCGTTTGTACTTAATTTTAGGGCCAGAAAATATATTAATTTGCTTATTGTGTTTATGGCCTGAATTCATATGTATTACATATTATTAGTACAAGTAGAATCAGTCCTATATTGTATATTTTGGATGGGTATGAGGGACTAGATTCTTGTTAGCGGAAGTATGAGTTGTCTTAACAAGTCGTGATGAGTTCCGATGTACTGCTAAGAATGGCGGGGTACGTTTTTCAAGAGCTGGTCCCTTCGTCAAGAAAAAATGTCTTACGAAGTGGTTTTTTTTCTTCTGGAGGAGATAGTGTCTCTACGATAGTTTGTGTTAGAGACTCTCCTTATGTCAGTATATAGATGATTCGGACTCCAGGTAAACCCAGCTCGTATTTTTGATGATCTCTCGTCGGTTAGGCCTAGCTTGACGTTTGGGTGCTTCGATATGCTAGTGTCGTGTTTTTGTATCGACGAAGATGACAGATTTTCGTGCAGAGGTTATGGCTACGTGAACTAACCTGATCACCGTAGGGCTACATGGAACCATTTATGAAATCCTTTATATATCCATTGTAAATTAACTTTGGCTGATATTCTTCCTATGAATGAGTGAACGACAACTCAGGAAGGTAGCCATGTTGGATTTCGGTCATCGTCTGTTTTGATCACTGCCAAGAGAACAGATTATTTATCTTATTATCGGACAGTGACAGAGAGATCTCAATCCTGCTAGAAACCCCCTTTTCGTGGTTTCATAAGATGATGTATCATGACATTGAACTTTGATGTACTACCCATTATTTCTGCATGTGTCATGACTTCAGATCTGCTATGTATACCTACAAATTGTTATGTCAACAAAGCCTGATGTACTCGTATGTCCCAGTGTGTACGTCTGAATAAATTGAGTAAACTACGATTCCAGCAGTCTGCATTGGTGCCTTGTAGACACATGTGTATGAGTGATTATATTGGTCAGCACACGAACAGTACACCATTCGCGGTAATCACACTCTACACTACTACTTCATACATACACCATCCTGCGTCGGCTGAAGTGACCAAGTTTAGGGCCTGCTTCCCCTGGAGCCTTTGCCTTCCCTAACTCAGGACTAGGGTGAGTTACCCATTTACAGCTGGGTAGACTGGAGCATGCCTGATCTCAACAACACACCACTCTTCCTTACAGAGCAGACAGACTGATACTTTACAGTGGTGTACTACAGGTGTAGTAAGAAATAACTAAAGTGAATTGCACAGAATGAATTACAGGATGGCACAGGTAAATGTCACGTTCGATGTTATTTTGTCTCAACAGGGTAGAATAAGATGGTGGACGAGCTGAGGCAATGAAGTTCATCTGATAGTAGCCTGCACTTAAGCCATCACCTTAAAAGAATTATTATTCTGAGACCCATCGTGGAGATTAGATACCGATGTCCAGTTTTGTTTACCCACGTGTCCTGTGTTTACATGCAGTCTAATACGGGTCGTTACTGTTCGAGGGAGTCAATAAGGCTAACAAAGGAGTCCTAACATGACATGATTCTTAAATCATTTTGAGACAAACCAATACGGAAAAGAAAATATTAGAAAAAACATCATTGCCGTTGGTATGGATGGTATGGTGGTCGTCGTTTCAGTACGTGATCGTCGGGAGGAACAAAGACACTGGAGTATGGTCAAGTGCATCGAAATAGTTCTGGAAAATGTACGAAAACAACCTCCTTGTATCTACTGGAAAGCCGAGACACAAAGAAATATACCCCCCCCCCCCGCCCCCCCCCTCTCCCCCCCCAAAAAAAATGTTATCAATCTTCTTAATTATGCTATCGCATCCTTATGGCAAGGTTGATCAGATTGTAATTTACAACTCCACAGGAAAAAAATGGGATGAAAGTAAGGTGGCATGATCCAAATGTGAAGAAGCTAAAAGAGCAATGATTCAAGTGTGAAGACGCTAAAAAAGCCAAAATTCAAGTGTGAAGACGCTAAAGTTTCTATGGTCCCAGTGTGTAGTAGCAAAAGGAGCCATCACCCAAGTGTGAAGAAACTAACAGATCAATGATTCAAATGTGAACAAGTTAAAAGAACCATGATCAAGTGGGAAAAAGCTAAGAATGCCAAAACAATTCCCCGAATTCGGAAGGGTTGATTTGTAATGAATAAATTACCTTCAATTATGTAGCACTTGAACTGAGTTTCTCATTCCTTTCACTAAACGGCAGTGATGTATCATCGTGTATTTACTATTTTTAAAAATGTCCACATTCGAAATAAAACTGTGCCTTGCCAGTGTTAAACAGAATTTGAGTACGACTGTATCAAATATATTTTATATCCTACTCTCAACCTCAACCTTTAAGAGCAAATTAAAAACAAACCGTGAGAAACAAATAAACATTGTCACGTATCACGGATGTTTGCTGTTAACGACTCTCTCCCTGGTTTCCGTGCATCCACTTAGAATTTCCTTCCTAACAGCCGTGACCTTTTCGTCTAAATAGGAAGATCTGCTCTCATCTTTCACTAACAGTCATCGTTACGTCTGCTTCTCAACTTAACGTGTGTTACCCTGACGACATGTCCTTGTTTGGTACAACTGAAGAGTCGCCCGAAGAGTAACTCAGGTCTGATAATGACAAGGATGGGAAGGAAGTGAACTAAGATGAACTAATTTTTTTTTTATAAGAAGAAACTGACGTAAGGAAAAACAATCAGAAATAAAAGCAAATATGATCATACGGGCAAGTAACCCGCCCAAAAAAATTACGCCAATGAATTATGACGTGCTATTTCTGCCGTTTGTAATGTTGATGGTACTATTTCTCCTCTGGTCGTTTTATTGCTTTCCATCCCACTTCACCTTCATTGAATTTTTGTAATAAATCTGATTTGTGTGCATTGACTATGAAGCTACGGAGCAACCCGTCAAAAAATGACCTGGTGAGAAGTGGGGAAACAATGCCAATGAATTAAATTTTACTAATTAATTAACATCTCTTTTATCACACCATTTTTTTAAATGTACGGTTATCTTGTAAAATCTTCCCTGGGTTAGTACTTTTGTAAGACACACATACACAACAAAGATTTCAAATAAATCATTAATCATTAATCCGTCTCCGAATCATTATTTAAAGGTGTTTTGACTAGGACGACTAGATCGGCCAACGAATCACAAAATATTTTGGCAAAATGGAACGTATGATATGAAACTCTATACAGAGCGTTTCAACAGAAGACAATCTGATCATCAGAATAGTCCCACGTCGATCAAGTGTTTCAGCCCTTAATCTCCTTTACACTCTGGGGAAAGGGGGGGGGGCACTTGGGTCATGACTCCCAAGTGTCAGCTTCCTGTTGTTTAGTGCAGAGAATTGAACCCATTCCACCTTGGTTGCAGCTTTCAAATTCACTCCTATTTTCTGCCAGCTGGAGCCATTGTGAAAGTAACGCCTGTGTTCAATAACAACTTACTGTCCCGAGTTCCATAGCCTATTGTGGTTGTTCCACAGCCAGCACTATGCCCTTTCCGCAGTTTCGCTGAGCCTCCTAAGTGCCCTTGTTCTTGACTGTCCCCTCAACCCCAACAATTTCAGTAGATCATTCGCTGAGGCAGCCACAAGACCTCTTGCACCCACCTCAACAGCCATGACCCTTGCAGTGAACCCAACGTGTCATAAGTCAGTGTCAAGATCATTATACTTGGCCACTTTGAACGAGTGTTGCTCGTCCAATCTGGATTCAAAAGGCACGGTCAGCTCAATCATTATAATCTGGCGCGATGATGAGGAATGCAGCACTATATCTGGCCATCTTTGAGATCTTCTGATACTCTCTGGATGTGCCCGTAGCCCAGGTAATGTCTACTAAGTGTGTGACACACTAGGTCACAATTTTTTTTACGGGTAGTACACATTTTTCTTAATTTTTCTCATGTGTCCTTCTTAGCTCTCACTTTCTTTCCATTCCCTGACGAAGGCCTTGTGGCCGCAACGTTGACTATTTTCCTTATCTTTTGTTCCAGTGGCCTAATGGATATAAACGCAGTTTCATAATCCAGATATACCAGGTTCGAAACCTGCTGCAGGCGGTTTGGTAGCAGATCGCTTTCTGTGGATTTTTAACAATGGTATAAGCGCCGTACCGTTCAGAAAGCAATGGCAAACTACTGAATGAAAAAAAATTGCCTAGAAAAATCACAAACAGCCAATAAAAGCTGGGGTTGATTGCCACGTCCTGTAAAGGATAAGCAACTAACTTTTTTTTGTTCCAGTAAGACGAATCACCTATGATTTACAACGCACATATATATATATAGACGATGGTCATATATCGGTCATGTCCTACGAATGCAAAACAACAGAATACCACTACAGGCGCTCACTTGGGTTCCTGAGGGTAAGAGGAAAAAAGGAAGACCAAAAGAAACACTCAGAAGAACAATAATAAGAGAAGGAAGAACGTTGGGCCTAAATAATGTGCAAGAGCTAAGAGGAGTGGCGTCAAAACGAACAACCGGGAGAGCACTGGTTTCTGCCTTATGCGCCGTGTTTGGTGCTTAAAGAATTTATTATTATTATTATTATTATATATATATATATATATATATATATATATATATATATATATATATATATATATATATATATATATATATATATATATATATATATATATATATATATATATATATATATATATATATATTACAAAATAAATAAACAGATTAATTAATTTTCATAAGTAATTCCTTATTTGGTACTTACTTACTTACGTAGTCGTTCCTCTTCTAACTTGGGTAGTAGAGGCTTGCCAGAGAGAACGCCATGCTATCCTATCGGCTGTCTTTCTCCTGGCCTGGTTCCAATCTAGTCCTCGGTCCTTCAGGGATTGACTAATATTGTCCTCCCAGCGAACTCTGGGTCGTCCTGGAAGGCTTTATCCCTGGCTCTTAGTTTCTCTTATTTGTCGTGGTAGCCGATTTTCTTCCATTCTGCAGACATGGCCAAATCATCGTAATTGGGACTGTTCCACTGGGATCTGCATCGTCTGGTTGCAGACCATGTCTCGTCTTGTTACTTCAACCATCTTTCTCAGATACCTCATTTCTGAGGTTTGGAGCTGGCTTTTGTGGTTGCAGTCATTGGCAATGACTCGTATACATATGTCAAGACTGGAACATAGGTTGTGCGGTATACAGCCATCTTCGTCTTCTTGCCAACTTCTCTTTTGCTGAAGAATCCTCTTTATTTGGTACGTAACAAAATTTGTTGGTATCATAAAGTTGTTACGTGTTTACCAGAACATTGTCAAATAAATTAGTGAGACCCTTGATTCTGTGTCTTGTCAACCAACAGTTTTAATTCTTGGTACAATTTTTGAAAAGCGTACCGTCAGTACCAGTTTCTTACTTTGGATTTGATTGAGAACAGGACGTGCTGTCCTCTTTCCAGTCACTATACTTTTTCACTAACACTACTACTTGTGTAAATTTCAATAAGATAATATAGTTATTTACCAAATACTTCCACTAATCCCTTGACACGTTTCTTGTACCGCATGGCGGTATGCATACAGCAGCTTGGGAACCCCTGCTCTCCAGTTTATTTTCTGGATTCCTCCCTAAAAATACACCAAGCCAGGTGGCCTTGAGACGTAGGCGATCATATTTCCCCACAGATCCCTATTTATTTGATTCTCCAACTGTTCTGTTGTTGATTTCTTACCCCGCTGCATCTTCAGCTTACTTACTTAGTCGTTCCTCTTCTACCCTGGGGTGTAGAGGTTTGCCTGAGAGAGCGCCATACTATCACATCGGATGTCTTTTTCCTAACCCTATTCCAGTCTAGTCTTCAGTCCTTCCGAGATTATCTAATGTTGTTCTCCCAGCGAACTCTGGGTTGTCCTGGAGGTCTGGATCCCTTGCTCTGCATCTTCAAGTTTTCATTATATTTTCTCCGTCTCTTCTTTTTTCTACTTTTCCCTTAGCCACTATGTTTTGGAGTGCTGCTCTTCTATTGACATGTCCAGTGAAAGTGGATTGTCTACTTCTTATATTGGTTATTACCTGTTTTTTCTTTGCCTCTTCTCGGGCATTCTTCATTAGCTATCTTAGCCCTTACAGGATTCGTATCATTGATCAGAGAAACAACATCTCTGGTGCCTGCAAATAGTTTTACATCTTTTTGCTCAAGACTCACTTCCATTTCAGTAGTATTTGCTCGATGTAACATATCAGCACCAATTTTTTCCATCTGTTCAGTGACAAGGATTTATAAGATATCCCTGAATTTATGTAATTCTCCTTTTTCTTGTCGAATTATGTTGTTAATCTTGGTATATCATGTTCCACCGGATGTAATCATTGTACCAAGCATTTGAAACCGTGCGTGTGTATTTTAATGGCATTCCGTCTATCAGTACTCTGCATTCAGGTGAGGTCCTTTGCTTGGAGGTAACTATTGTTCTTGTTTTCATGCTGTTCAGGTTGAGTATTATTTTAGCTATTACATGTAAACTTTTTCTGCAGGACTTTTTCGTTTTCTGCTATTAATGCTGTGTCACAAACATAGCACAAGCTATTATGATGTTTATGTAACTTTCCACCAACTCGTATTGCTCGTTCATATCCGATTGACTTAATAATTCATTAAAAACATCGCTCATTTTGGCTTAATTTAATTTAAAGCTATTCAAAGAAATCATTTAACGTAAACATATCATAATATTTTTGCCGTATACAAGAATAAATCTGGAGAAATAACATCACATCCCTGACGAACTCTTTGCTGTGGTTGTCTAAAACTGGCAAGTTTATTCTTCAATCTCACAGCCGCTTTCTACTTTCAGTGCGCCTTCTTTATTATTGTTAGAACTGCCCCACGAATATTTATGTCTTATTTAGAGCCATCATTACAGTTGGTCCTCTTGCAAGATGTCCGCAACAAGCATACACGTGCAGCAATGGTTTTTGTGGCCATTTATTTTACGTGATGTCGTAGGCAGCCTGATGTACAATCTCATATTAATCACCTTGTACGACATGCCTGAGGGGCGGTAGGCCTATTCTTTCTTTGATTATTCAGACACGCCCAGGAACTAACACCTTGGGATAATCTATGAGGCTCTCACGTAGATCGTTTTTTTACACTTCCACGTCTCTCTCCATCAATTCTGCATTATTTGTACAGCATTGTGTGCTTCCCATTGGCTCAAAAACTTGTAACGCTGTTCATCTAAATTATATTTTTATCTTGCTCTTACTTTCTTCGTTAGAACATTGTATAATATTTTAATCATTGAAGTAACAATGCTAATGGCCCGGTGATCTTCACATAGATTAGCTCCTAGTTTCTTTGATCAGGTTATAATCATGGATTATTTCTTAATGGAAAAATAACACCAGACGGCAGGAATCATGACAGCAGGACTCGCCTTAACATGAAGGGGAAATAATTATGCTACGCTCTTTTTGTTGCATGTCATCATGACGTCACTAATTCTCACGCGGTCATTTCATTCCATTTCAACATCACTGGATCTTTGTAGCCGAACTTCTGGTCAATGATCAACGCATCATGAAATAATTGAAAGGCCCAGGTGTTAATTTAATAGATGTTCTATTTAGCTTTAACTGAGCAATGCGCGCCTTTCCCATATTTTCCCGAAAATGCACCATGAAACATTGCAAGGGCGTGAGCGTTCTTGTAATGGGTGTGCATTTTAGCTTTCACGGTGCAATGTACATATTTTCCTTATTTTCACCGAAAGCGATTTGTTTTCATTACCACTATATATTGGGAATTTAAAAACCAGTTATAAAACTTGTTTCATCTTCTTCGTCATACAGTTCTGGTGGGTTCCATAGTCCTTAAAATTAGTTAACACCAAAACCGTCATGTATTGCGTCATACATCAAATTGAGCTCGGGTTTTATGTATGTTTAATTACGTTTCTCTACGGTTCTTTTTGTGTTTGCTTGGTGGAGCGTAACGAACATAAAACTCTGGAAATCGTACCGTAATTAGGAAATCTTTAGGATTTATCGTACATATATTTCTGTACCTGAGGTTCACAAAGGGGGTATCACCTAACTATTCGAGACGAAAAGAAAACAGCAACCAAACAGAAGTGCGGAAAAAGAGTCAATCAACGCAGAGACAGCGAAAAGATAGAAACCCATCGAAATGAAAAAAAGGAGATTCAACTAGAGACAGATTAAACCAATCAGATTGATGCGAGGAAGATCCAATTAAACGCAGGCTCAGTCAAATTCAAACAGACTGGGGAATTGTATATAAGCCCGCTCAGATTCAATTCTGGACTCTCAAAATTTCACTTCAAGATCTCATAGCTGAGAAGACGTCCAGCGGACTGACCCACACTTGTAGAAGCCACATAGCCACAGCCCATAGCTGAGAAAAGCCAAGCTGACCTGCTTTGTGAGCAGAATTGCATAAGTGATAGCTCACATCCCTAATTCCTACTCGAAAGAGAGTCACAACAGAGCTTCTGGTAAGGAGCATAACAGACTGCAGTGAGTGAGTAAAGGATCATCCCTGCAATCGCCTGGTAGTACCATCGGGTCTACCTGTTCAGATAAATTAAGTATCCTGGAAAGTCACATGAGAGAACTAGATTGCTGAGCAGGTCATAGGAGAATTGGTGTCGAGGACATGAAATAAATTAAATATCTTGGATAGTCTACACATGATCAATGACGAAAGTGTCTATAGAGAAAAAAACTGGCAGAGTTTAGCGAATGTTTTATTAAAGAAGCAAAGTTCAGAAGTCATCAAAAGGCCGATATGATGAAAAGAGACATTAACACATTAATGATGTCTATCTTGTGATTTGTAAATACTTATCGGAAACCTTTACTAGACATTTATTTTAATTATTAAAGTGTACTTATATATTGTTATAAATTGCAGCTGATTCATTTATTTAAATTCCAGTTACAGTTCAAAATTGTGTTCTTGTGTGCATTCAAAAGAATATTTAATATTTTAAATCGGTAGGGAACTAACGAGCTGCATTTCAATTAACTAATAGAGACACCCTTGGAGCATAGGATAGGTCTAGCGTGAAGATGACTTACTACACAGCTCTCTTCTACGACTACCATTTAGGACTGTGCAGTTACCTACCTGAATTGTCCTGTGCCATCAATACCTCTAGTTTACCAGCTCTCTTCTCTCTCCAGTTCTAACTTCTATCTCGCCACACTTGGATCTAAGCTTTTTCCTACGCTAGAAAATCAAGACTAGGGACTGGCTGCCGCTACTATCAGATGGCTTTCTGAGTATGTGTCCGATCTACTTCTACCGTCGTTTTCTCACCTCCTGTCTCAGAGATGCTCGTCTGGTTCTTTCCATCAAGTCTATGTTGATGATCATATCAAGCTAAATTAATTCGCGGAAAGAACTTTAATGGATGATGCAGAACATATGAATTGATGTGAGCCGACGGAAGTTTAAATCCACAGGGACGGGTCGCATAGAACCGAGGGTTTGATCTGAGCTACCTGAAGCTTAAGTCCACAGGAAGCTGAATGGTAACGATGATGGTGGTGGTAGTAGTGGTAGTGGTGATGATGGTGGTAGTGGTGGTGATGATGATGGTTATGGTGATAATAATGGTGGTGATGATGGTGGTAGTGGTGGTGGTAGTAGTGGCGGTGGTGGTGATGATGATGATAGTGATAGTGATGATGATGGTGGTGATGGTAGTGATGGTGATGATGAATCGTAGTGGTGACAATGATGATGGTAATGGTGGTGGTAGTGGTGGTTATGACGATGGTGGTGATGATGATGATGGGGATGATGATAATGGTGGTGGTAGTGGTGGGGATGATGATGGTGGTGATGATGGTGGTGGTGAAGATGATGATAGCGGTGATGATGATGGTGTTTGTGGTGGTGATGATGGTGATGACGGTGATGATGACGGTGGTGGTGGTAATGGTGGTGGTTGTGGTTGTGATGATGATGATGGTGGTGGTAGTGGGTGTGGTGGTGGTGATGATGGTGGTTGTGATGATGGTGGTGGTGATGATGATTGTCGTGATAATGGTGGGATGATGGTGGTGGTGATGATAATTATGGTGGTGGTAGTGGTGGAGATGATGATGGTGGTGGTGATGATGATGATGGCGATGATGATGATGATGGTGGTTGTAATGGTGGTGGTTATGGTGGTGATGATGGGGATGGTGGTGGTAGTGATGATGATGGTGGTGGTGATGATGGTAGTGGTGATGATGATGGTGGTGGGAGTGGTGGTGATGATGATGGTGGTAATGGTGGTAGTGGTGATGATGGTGATATTGATTATGTTGGTGGTAATGGTGGGGGTGGTGATGGTGGTGTTAGTAGTGGTGGTGGTGATGATGATAATGATGGTGATAGTGATGATGATGGTGGTGATGTTGGTGGTAGTGGTGGTAATGATGATGGTGGTAGCGATGATGATGGTAATGGTGGTGGTAGCGGTGGTGAGGATGATGGTGGTGGTGATGATGATGGTGGTGATGATGATGAGGGTGGTGGTAGTGGTGGTGGTGATGATGGTGGTGGTGATGATGATGATGATGATGGTGGTGGTAGTGGTGGTGGTGATGATGGTAGTGGTGATGATAGTGGTGGTGATAGTGGTGTGGATGATGATGGTGGTGGTAGCGGGGATAGTGGTGGTGATGATGGTGGTGGTGATGATGGTGGTGGTGATGATGATGGTGATAGGGGTGGGGGTGATGATGGTGGTGGGGGTGATAATGATGGATGTGGTAGTGGTGGGGATGATGATGGCGATGGTGATGATGATGATGGCGGTGATGATGATGATGATGATAGTTGTGAGGGTTTTGGGTATGGTGGTGATGTTGGTGGTGGTAGTGGTGGTGATGATGATGGTGGTGAGGATGATGATGATGATGATGTTGATGATGGTGGTACTGGTGGTGGTGGTGGTGATGATAATGCTGATGATGAAGATGATGCAGAAGTAAACTTTAAGGAAAGTCTGTAACGTCGTGGCTGTATTTTTTTTGTTTGTTTTTGCTTTCCATGTTTCGGAGATAAACACTCATAGTAGGATAGCTTTGAAATTATTCAGATATTTCTCCATAAAGTGAGAGACCCTCTTGCTTTATACGCACTAATAAGTAGACAAAACAAATTTGACACACTCAGTTAACTTACGAATAATCAGACAAGAATTGTTTCTGGTTAACAGCATTTAAAGGCATGGACATTCGGAAAAGACATCTATCCCGCACATCTCTTTATTCTCTAGTATTTAGTATAATGTTTTCAGTACTTTAAAAGTGTAATTCATTGTAATCTCCCGTCTTCTTCCACTTTGCTTCAAATTTAGGACATTGTTAAACCTCATCTGAGCGTTAAATTATTTTCCTCGTTATACGTGGTACAAGCTTTGAGTACCTTTCTTAAATCAACTCTTATACTACCATCACACTAGAGATTTAAGGCGAGAGAGAAGCCGTGTTTTTTTGTTTGTTTTTTTTAATGCCAAAGACTGTTTTACCCAGGTAACTTAAATAAACACTAGTCCTAAACGGCTAAGTCTAAAACTACTAAATTTTCTTTAGAGTTAGCTACAGCAACGTTTTCGGCGCACGTTCTTTGCGATTTTCATATGTAAAAAGGTAACGTAAATGTATTCCAAATGTCCCATAGCAGATACTATTAGAAACTTCTCTATACTAGGTTTCAGCTTTATATGTTGGAGGAAACAGGTTCATTTCTTCGCACTCTTTGCCTTCCCTAACTTAAAAAAGCAAAGTCAGGTCCCCTTTTACTTATGGGAAGACTGGAGCGTAACGCTACGTGGTTTCGAACTCGATAACTTTGCCTCGAAAAGCAAACGATCTAAGCACTCTGTCACTCGACGCTCGTGAGAGGAAATCTGGAGGGTACCAGGGGAATGGTGGGTGCGGGGGCGGTCTTGGAAGTTGCCGTGACACACCCTGGGTTAGAGGTAGAACTACCCTAGTACAGAGAAGGAATGAGGTCGGAGCACCGCAGCAGTTTGAGAGGGAAGTATGATCCTTAGGTGAGCGGGAGGTGAAAGACATGAGAGAATTAGAGTGCTGCCAAGGTCATGAGAGAATTAGAGTGCTCCAAGTTCATGATACAACTGGAATGCTGTGAAGATCATGAGGGAACTAGAGTGCTGTCAAGAGCATGTATGAACTAGAGTGCTCCCATGGTCATGAAAGAATTAAAGTGTTGCCAGGGTCATCAGAGAACTAGATTGCTACCAAGGTCATCAGAGAACTAGAGTACTACTAAGGTCATCAGAGAACTAGAGTGCTACTAAGGTCATCAGAGAAATAGAGTGCTACTAAGGTCATCAGAGAACTAGAGTGCTACTAATGTCATCAGAGAACTAGAGTTCTACTAAGGTCAACAGAGAACTAGAGTGCTACTAAGGTCATTAGAGAACTAGAGTGCTACTAAGGTCATCAGAGAACTAGAGTGCTACTAAGGACATGAGATAACTAGAGTGCTGCCAAGGACATGAGAAAACAAGTGAGGTGTCGAGGACATAACATAACTAGAGTGCTGCCAATGTCATGAGAAAACAAGTGTGGTGTCGAGGACATGAGATAACTAGAGTGCTGCCAAGGACATGTGAGTATTAGAGTGCTGCCAATGTTACAATAGAACTAGAGTGCTCAGTGCTGAGCAGGTCATAGGAGAACTGGTGTGGTGTCGAGGACATCAGATACATTGAGTGCTGCCAAGGGCATAAGAGTATTAGAGTGCTGCCAAGGACATGTGAGAATTAGAGTGCTGCCAATGTTACAAGAGAACTGGAGTGCTGAGCAGGTCATAGGAGAACTGGTGTGATGTCGAGGACATCAGATAACCTGAGTGCAGAAAAAAGAGCTTTTTTTTTGTTTTGTTTGTGTGTGTGTTTTTTTTTTCAGGGAAGTTAGAATATTGTGAAAAATATCTTTTATTTTTAATTGTTACCCATCAAACGATAGTATTACAGGAAGTAGATCATGCGACACGGGTAAAAGTTACACGATCGTTGCACTTATTCCACGTTCAGAATGCACTGAAACCTGAAAACAAGAAATGATTTTATTATGGTAGATCTTTGGGCAGGTCAGTATTTCTAAAGTAGATCCCTGGAGGGAAAGGGGGGGGGGGGGGGGGGGGGGGAATTAAAGATTATGATAATAATAGTAATAATAATAGCCCCTTCAGCAAGGAAGGGAACTGGTCTCCCCACCTTTCGATGCTGGACCTAGTATAGTAAAGTCCCTAACACTTCTTTTCCCTACGGTAGTATCTTCTATGGAACTACCTTTACATTTTTTCACGTGGGTTTTCACCTGGAACGCGGTAAAGGTACTTTTAATCCTAGGAATACAGCGATTATAAATGCCTGGGGAAAAGGCTAGTCCGAAATTTCCCTAGCTTAAAAATTCTTTCTTTCTTCACCCTCCGTCGCGTTAAAGATTGTCGAACGGTAGGTTAATTGGTTTACTGGGTCCAGTCTAAGTAAAGAGTAAAGGTTGACTGATACACGTGGATGTATAGAAATAGATTTCACAGGTGGTAGATTGAGGGAAAGATATGTCTTTGGAGTGAGTAGGTTACTCTCATCCAGCCTATCCGTACAACTATGCTTTATTATAGGACAGTCTTTGCCTCCCTGTCAAATGAAAGAACAGGTTACTCTACACACACATATGTGACACACAATGACACACAAACGTGAAAAAAACTAAGGCTAAATGGGTATGGGTCTGACCAACACACAAAGTTAAGTTTTCTTGTTGTTTATTATCCCTAAACTGTTTTACAACATCAAGTTACCCAAAGAATATCAAGAAAAGTATTTACATATAGAGGAAAATAAAGAAGGATGGTGCGCCTTCACCGTATAAAGGTAAATAACCCCAAAAAATTTTTTACCCAAAGGTTGAAGGTTAGCACTAGGTTTACAGAATAACAATACTGGTACAATAAAAGACCAAGTAAAGTAAACAGAATCAAATCAAACCACGAAAGATTAATAGATAATTTCCAGCAACAATAAAGTTAACACCCGCTCTCTCATTCACGTGGCCACCTCTCACACTCTTACCTAATTTGTATTTCTTCCCTTGGGTCTGTGTTATCCCTTGGTACATTTATTCCATGAACATAATCCCTACTGGTTCTGTTGACTAATGTATCATCCCAGCTGTCGAGGATACAAATTGGCCCCAGTTCATCCCACAAAAAAAATAATGAGGTGATGTTAAGTCAAAATTTAATCAAGGGGAGTTGAATCTGGTAATACTTGTATGTACAGGTCAGATTTGTGTTATCACCCTTGATTAGCTGTTGATTTGTTTGAGAAAATATGATAGGGGAATCTTCTTGAATGTTCGAGAAGACAGAAGGTGTCAGATAGCGGATGAACGCTACTCACATCTGAGCTGTGAGCGATAGTCTCTCGCGTTTAGTCGCGCATGTGTTATTGTCTGAGCTGTTTTTGAACAGCGGTAATTTCGTGACAGTGTTTTTCGAGCCGAGCTCGGAGATGGACGGTTTTTTCCCATCTCATATAGAATGTATTGGATTATTAAAGATATGTTCGGAGGCCATGTAGTGTACAGGCCGGTGCTATGGATCATATTTATTTTCTTGATGAGTCCGTTTACTTTCTTGACGGATTTATTGATATATATTATTAGCACTGCGATGCCTGCAGCCTGCTTGAAGGAGTTATTGATATATTATTAGCACTGCGATGCCTGCAGTCTGCTTGAAGGAGTTATTGATGTATTATTAGCACTGCGATGCCTGCAGTCTGCTTGAAGGAGTTATTGATATATTATTAGCACTGCGATGCCTGCAGTTTGCTTGAAGGAGTTATTGATATATTATTAGCACTGCGATGCCTGCAGTCTACTTGAAGGAGTTATTGATATATTATTAGCACTGCGATGCCTGCAGTCTGCTCGAAGGATTTATTGATATATATTAGAACTGTGATGTAGACAGGATTTACATTATATTGGTAAAAGTTACGACGTCCTGTGCAACCTATTACCCATGGAATTTTTTGTATGCTATTGTAAGCTGTGTAGTATACCGTTCCTGATGTCGATGTTTTCTGTGGCGTAATAAACAGTATAGAACTGTATTTGGAGTTTAAACCTTCCTGACTCCTACATGTACTTTTGTGTGTGTGTGACCTATTGATGGTTTCAACAAAAATAACCTCGCAACATATGCGATGGCCTGTGTGGTGTGTACTAAGAACTGCTATACAACAACAATACATTTGCAAGAGTGGTGGCTACAATATTATCAGTGATATCCGGAACTTATATTAACAATGGTGTTTTTCAGTCATTTAGGATTTGATACCTACTACAGAAGGTTACTGCGATACACAGTGGTAACAGGTGAACGCCGAATAAGTTTACTTCCACGATAAATCCTGGTGACGATATGAGTCATAAAGGTGTGTCTTCACTGTTCTAAAAAACTAGCACTGTTCCTCCGATGGGTGCACAGGGGAATGTGACTCTAGATACAGAAACTACAACTGAATAATTTCGTTGCGACAACTCTTGCAGTGTTAAGGGCGGGCGGTGAAAACAGTCATGTTTCCCGCTCGGCTGGAACGTCTATTTGTATATATACAAGGTTTACTACAAATACTGAATATGTGAGGGTCCTTGGTGTTTACCGTTTCAAGAGAGGGGAACACTTCTAGAAAATCTGGAAAAAACCGGTTGTTACAAATGATGATGATGGATTTTCTATCGGCCGACTCTTTGTCAGAGTGCCAGTCCCTGCACAGCGTATATTTTAGTACTCCACTTGGATTACATTGTCAGGTGTTGGGAAAAATAATAATAATGTTTCAGGTATACGCCACTGTTGGCTGATAAAATAGTATCCTGGATTTGGTTAGTCCAGTATTATAAGTTACAGTCATACAGTATCTCTGCCTGTACAGGCTTAACCATGGAAATGGAAAAGGAAACGAAAAGACCGCTGGTCCGTCCACTTTGATCAGGTCTGGTAAAAATATAAGAAACATTTTATGGGAAAATGCTACTACTCTGTGTAAATATAAATATGTATAGACGGGGACACGATAGTCTCTCCTCCGCTCTGTCAAATCCTGACGAATTTAAAAGATACACGGTGTTTTTCCCTACGCCTTACACACAGACACCGCTGGCCGCGGAGGTGGGTCAGACTGAGCCGATGAAGACTCCTCCGCCCCTTCTCGTGGCTGGCTGGGGTCACACGCACAGTGTGTTATTTATTATTTATTTCTCACAATGCGCCACGTACAAATTATCACTTAGTAGCTAGTAAATTGTCGGTATCTGTTAATTTGTCGTATGGCATTTAAAAAAAATAAAAGACGCTATAATAACAATAATTATAAAATGAAATATAAACAATATTTATTTCCCTCCCCCCATCAGTCGTTCTAAAACCTCTAAGTTCGGTCTGGTTAGCCGTCTACGCTGTAAACACAAATTACCGTCTCGTCTCAGCTAAGTAGCGGTCGGGAACGGTCTAAAATTTTAATTGAATATCTGGTTATGGAAATCGCTACGCGTTATTTTAGTTAATACGCCTTACTAGCAAGAAAAAAGTGAAGTATCTAACTGTATGTTGAAAGTATTTAAGTGTTTAACTTTAAGTGCTATCACTGTAAAACACCTCTAACACTTAGCACTATTTACCAGAAATTCCAGAATAAAAATAAATCTCCACGAATCACTTTTTAACCAGTAATTCAAAAGAAATGGTTTAAGGCTGCGCGCTAGATTCTTCTCAAATTCTGAGTGACGACCGATAGATGGGTTATAGAAACAGTAGTATTTATATCATTAAATTTCTTTCATTTCTAATGGCGTTATTTCGCATTACTGTGTGAGACCAAAAATTCAGAAGCGAAAGATGAAAGTTCAAAGGCTTAAGTCTTGGTCTTCCCAGCGGTTCTCGTCTGGAGTGGTGACCGATATCAAAGACTTTCGCTCTCCTAGCGGTTTTACCTGTAGAATGCCCGTGTTGCCAGATCAAAGAAACTAGGGATTTCTTTACTTTCCCTGGACAACTTCAAAGGGTCAGTTCCGCCTTTCTCACGTGCTGTCTGTCTGTCGAGTATTATATGATTGACAGATAAGCTCGCGTGAGTGGAAAGGAGTAAAATAAAGCCTGATTTGTTCCCTGTTATGACTGACAGGTCAACGAAGATGGTAAACACAGCGTTAGCCCGTGTTTACAGAAAAGATGGCGGGGACAAAATGGTACGTTGCAGAAATAGACAGTTGGTAAAATGCATGTTTAGCTAGCAAATCAGAGAGCAGCTATAAGGTCACAATAAGCTGTCTGATTACTGTAGGCTCTTTTTCCAGAACACGTCACAAAGATCTACAGAATCAACCCAATGTGATCTATCGGTAAATCGCTATTGCCTGTTTGCCTACATCTGCTCTAGGGATATTGGGACGCAGTTCTGTGACCTTCTCACCCGGTGTTCTCACTGTCTAGCCTCTGGTTTCGGTGATGAGATAGAGGGGCAAAGTCACTGGTCAATTCTAGATGGTCGAGCTGTTCTAACATAAAATGAATTACATTTCTGATGGTTGATGTTTCATGTCATCCATAAGAAATAAATTATACTCAACCCATGTGTAGTGAGAGCGTGCGCGCACAGACACACATACACGACATGTACTAGAATGAAACATAGTGTACACAATTTACGACTTTTTTCGTTATAGGTGTTAATACTGACATAAATAAATTCGAGCAAAAGGTACATGTTGGGGTTGTGAACGGAACAACGAAACCGAAAAAGGCGCTAAACTTAAAAATTATGCGCCTAATCTGGATACATTTTTGTTCCTTAATGCAGAACCGGTACTTTCTACAAGTTCTTCGACGGATTATGACAGAGCAAGTGTCAAATAGTTCACCTGTATTCCTGTAATGCCATTGATTAAGGTCACGTTCAGCTGTTCAAATGGAAAAGGGCCTCATACATAGCTATCACTATCAAGGGCCTAATACACAATCGAACTCAGGGCCGGCCTTAGAGTATTGTGCGCCCGGAGCGAGTGGTTCGTTATTCACCCCGTCCAAACTGTTTAGGCATATTTTCAGTATTTTGGCTTGAGCACCTTTGTTTTTACTTTTTATATAAACACCATTATCTTAGCCTTGCCCACAGCAGTCGTACAGTCTAAGTTCGTTATCGGCCAATTTTCTTACTAGCAGACCTGAAAGTCTTTCTCCTGTAGAATCGCCAGCATTCTTAAATCGCGGTAAGTAGTCTTTAATGAGAACAATGAGAACAACGTCATATTCTACCTTCAAACATCTGACGCAGAATAACACCTGTTCATAGTGACTCACATCTGGGGTGCCATTCAAAATAATAGATGTATCTTTCTTCTTCAGCCAGTGCAACAAGAGATGAGAAGTAGACGCAGGCTGTGGATGTAACACACATTGAGGAAACTTGCTGATAGTATTACAAGGCACCCCTTGTTCTGGAATTGCTAGGGTAAGAGAGACAGAGAGAGAAAGCATGCGAGATTTAGGTCAAAGAACGCATGGAGAAGAGAACTTACTGGAGACATACTTGTAAGACATGGACAGACTTTCAGCTGAGGGTACTGGACAGGAAGACTTAGCATAAGTTTGTCGAAGACCTATGCTCCTTGGGGAACTGAAAATTGATGCATAATGATACATGAATCATACGACGACCCCACCCTCTTAACCGTAAGCCGTTAAACACCTTCGATTTTTTGCCGCATCGAACAAAATACATCAATTAATACATACCCCTCCAGAAATGAGCTTAAAATAAATGGCTACATGTTGTAATGGAAAACGCATGCAAATATGTATAAATCTTGTCTCCGTATAAATGTCTTTTGCGAGATTTGAAACAAAAACACAGGGATGAAGTTGCCACGTCTGGAAAGTGTTAGCCGAGTTGTTAAAATCCTTCTGTATTATCTGGATTTTGTTGCTTCCATTTTTAAAACCAAATGAGCCTTTTGGGAGAAATGGATAAGAAAGGGAGAAAGCCGGAGAGAAGGAAAGAAAGAAAGACAGACAGACAGACATATAGACGGAAATACAGAGGTGAATTAACCAGTGTAACAACTTCATACGCATAAATGATCAATAACCAGAATTGAGAATTACAAAACAAACTAAAACTGCTTGAAGCTGTTTTTGTAGGATTTGAGAGAAACAAAAAGAGAGATTTTGCTGCAGTCAAGAATGATACTCATTAGCTTACATTTTAAGGAAAAAAATGTAATCTTTGCCCCACTTAAAAAATTGTGTTATTCTGTGTAGCGAGAGGAAAGATATAATGATGGTGATATTATCCTGGACAAATAGATGTATCAGATGATACCAGGATAGTGTCAGATAAGAGACTGGTCTTACAAGAAATATCCCATTCTCTGAAAAGAGTAATGGTGTATCGATATCAAAGGTATAGTCAAGCTGTATAGGTTCCTAGATGAGATGGTAATGTGCTATCTAGATTCCTATTGGCTCCTCTCCAGACTAACCTTAGACAATAACTCTGATAGGGGTAATTAATTACACAACAAGAACTTTAAACCTAATTTAAATAATTCACTGAAGACTCTGGGTACAATTTAGAATTTATTTATGTACAAGATCTTTTCTTCTTTGTTCTTTGTTAATTTTTCAAATAAAATTCAATTGAATACAAAATAAAATTATGGGTCACTTTCATATATATAACACATTTACAGTTAATTTTTAAAACTAAGATAATAGTTCAATTTCACTGTTTTTTTTTTTTTTTTGCTTCCTGATGGAATCTGTCTTTACTTTTGTGTTTTTTTTTTAATTGATGAATCTAAATGTTACTTTATGACTCATATGACTGTCAAATGTCTTCTACGAGTATATACACCATAGTTCTTCATCATTACATAGTCTATTTGTAGGTGGGTTAATTTGGTGTTGTTTGAAAATTGAAGAGTAGTCCAACACTGAGCTACTTATCTGAAACAAAGTCCTTCCTAGGCCTCGTACAGCAGTATGATTTGATAGAACCTCACCACTGCGGGTCCACCACTCGTCAAGATGACACAGTTAATACTGGCAAAGGCTCTGACACACTTGAGCATATAATTGCTGACTTGGTCACTAGAGATTGTGTATGACACTCAGGGCAGGATATAACCTGAAACAATATATACAACCTACGTAATATCGCTCATTGTCTCTTTAGCCAGACAGGTGATAGTATAAGGCAGTTCAGACAAGCTGTGGTAACTCACAAGAGACATAGTAAGTTATGAATAACACAATTCTTTCACGTTCTAGCACAATAGTTCAGTAATTCACTTGTTACAGTTTTGTCCATGATTTGTTTCAATAAAATCATATAGGCCTAATGGTAATCATTGTGTCATATATCAAATAATACAGAAAACCAATCTGTTATAGTCATTCCTTCCTCCAGTTTGGATAGTCTTTTCCAGCAAGCATAATATCTTTAAAACGCTTTCCACAACCAACTTGCTCAATCCATTCGTTCTACTTAATTATTACACAATGAAACTAAACATACACACTTCGGGTTTTCCTCCAGAAATAACACAATGATTCTACACATGCTAATATTTCTTTAACACACACTGATAATATATTTACATATATATATTTAATTAACATCTCGCTTACCCTCAATCACAGACAGGCTTTTAATGGTTACACAGTCTGCTCACACTTCTGCAGATGGCAACGGAGTTGATATAACTGCTTGTGCTCTATGTCTGTAGTTTGGAATAGGCGGCGAGTGTGTCTGTGTCATGCGTTCTCTCCCCTTTTATAATGGCCTTGCGAATGTACGAGGTGGCAACTGGACCAAGGTACGTTTGCATGCATCCAAAATCGTGTAGGCAAGGCAAGATGTGCTAAGATAGTAAATCCAAAATAATTCTGAAATCCTTATTTCTGAACGGATTTCCTCCATCTTAGGCTTATTTTAGTCATATGAATGAGCTCTATCACTATGGATATCCATTTTATCCTATAGTTTATCCGACTATTCACTGGAGCAGCCGAAACAGGGAAAAACACAACATGGTTCATGTTTCACTGTCTTCTATTCATAATAACTTCGGCTCTACAACACATCCAGTGAATCTATTGCTATCTGCCTAAAGTTAATGATCCATATTATCGAATTGGGTCCTTCTTTTTCTAGGTATTCCATGATTAGTTGCACACTGCCTTCCGAAATATCCTTAACATCTACACTTTTGTTTCCTCCATGTCTAGCGTACCTTCCGACACTATTTATACCAAGCTGGCTTTTCATTGGTCAGCTACATCCATGGGGTTTGTACGGTGATAATTTTTGAATGATGCCGAGATATGAATCAGACTTCATTACAGATAGCCCCCCAATTCTTAAGCGTGAACTATCTGTTCGAGCTTCAAATCTGAATCACTAACGAGGCAATCATCCAATAGGAATCCATTATTCCTTCTTTCTCTCCTGGGTGCAATCAGGTGGGTGCCTACTCAAGAAATCTGCCGCCACATTCTGTGATCCAGGGATGTATTCAATGGAAAACGAATAAGGCTGGATTAAAAGAGATCACCTTAACAATTTTGCGTTCCCGTGGCGGGTTTGAGCGAGAAAAACAAGTGGCTGGTGATCGCACTGGACCACAAAATGTCTACCATAAAGAAATATCTGGGTATTCCATGATTAGTTGTACACTGCCTTCCGAAATATCCTTAACATCTACACATTTGTTTCCTCCATGTCTAGCGTACCTTCCGACACTATTTATACCAAGCTGGCTTTTCATTGGTCAGCTACATCCACGGGGTTTGTATGTTGATAATTTTTGAATGATGCCGAGATATGAATCAGACTTCATTACATTCTGTATTACAAAAATTTTATGACGGGCAATAAAATGATAAGAAACTCTGAACAGATCGTTTTAACATGAGTTAATCTGATCACCCGAAGTTATCCCCCCCCCCCCCCTCTCCCCGTTGGACAAGCATCTCGGCCTTTTTATCACCTTTACACTCTAAACGGGCGGGCCTACTTGGGTTCATGAATCCCAAAGGTCATACTCCCTGTTATTCCCAGAGACTTGAACCCACTTCTCCTTGTTTGCGATTTCTTAATTCACTCCTTAACTCACTGCCTGTGCAGTTGTGAGAGTAACAATTTTGTTTACATAAACTGCTGTCCTGAATTCCATAACCCGTTGCAGCTGCAGCAGAGCCAGCAAGCTCCACCAAACTATATACTCAAATGAATAACTATTGAGCTACTGAAAGGTACAATTAACCTCAATAAACAACACACACACACACCTAAAACCAACTACAGTGAAGTAGCACCATGTAAAAGAATAATATAGAACAATACATACAGAATACACGGCAGGAAATAAATCATACAATATAACATGTCTTCCTAATATAACCAACATTACATGCAAATGATTTATGGTTGAAGAGGACGCGTGGCGTGACAAACACCAAATGAAAAAGTATAAATATAAATATAAATATAAATATATATATATATATATATATATATTTATATTTATATTTATATATATATATATATATATATATATATATATATATATATATATATATATATTTATATTTATATATATATATATATATATATATATATATATCTTGACATTTCATTAAGAAGCATATCCTGGCAGTCATACTTTCCACGAAGTTTTGTCCATTACCATTTGCTGGAAGTTTTCGTTAAATTTTTATTTCTAAATGTTTGTATAGTTTAATGTTTTATATACTTGCTTTAAATGACTCGTGTCCGTTTTTGTTCAATTTGTGCCAAACATTACAAAATCTTCCGCACCTTAGGTTCATTCTTTCTTCTTAACTGTGTGTGTATGTTTTGGTTTTTTTAATCTTTTATGTTCTATGAAATTAAATTGTTATTGTCTATTTTGAGGTATAGAATTAGAACCTGAGTCGCCTTAGCGCGGCGCTAGTTTTTTGACACACATTCTGGAAATCTGGCTCGTTTATAACATGGGTTGGCCTCATAAAAATTCGTGTGTGTGTGAGAGAGAGAGAGAGAGAGAGAGAGAGAGAGAGTGTGTGTGTGAGTGTGTGTGTGCGTATGTGTGTGCGTGCGTGCGTGCGTGCGCGCGCGTGTGTGTGTGTGTGTGTGTGGCTTTCCACTGAATTTTTTTTTTCAAGCTAAAATTACTTGAGACTTTAAGCGCTAGGAACATATTATAATTATCAGCCGTAGTTGAATACAGTATATTGATATTTCAACACAAAAAATGTATGCATCTGATTCTTTTTTTTTTCCGTGATAGGGCAAATGACATTTGATCTGGGTTTCTAGGTTTAACTTCGGCGCGAAAGACTACGGTACATGTTCAATTTGACTGAGGAGGAAATTGCACGTTGTGGTCAGAGTCTACCGTACTACATCGGTTTTTTTTTGCATCGAACAGTGCGTGAACCAGAGTTGGTTTAACATATTTGTCATGACATGGCCAGATGCACACTAGAAATCGCAACGAACTTCTATAGAGAAATCCCATGTAAACTAGCATAAATTCTGTGATATTTTTATAATTAATGCTCCGAACAGAATTATTTTTTGGGGCGATTTGTGCAGAGACTATTAATACATGTAAGTATGGCAGTGGGAGAGCATTATCTTTGACATTAACGATGAAATTGTGATTTTGACGCATAACTAGCACAAATTCGCAAACAGCCTTGAGATTTCACGAAAGTTGTTAAGCACGAAAGGAACGAAACGATTGAACGTTCGAGAGCAAGCAGGAAAGAACGAAATGATTGGACGTTCGGTAAAAAGGTATAGACCTGAGATGGGTATATAAAGAAGCGGATGACTGTGCCATTTGGCGATCTGGAAAAAACTTGGACCATGTTTACAAAAAACTTCAAAATCAAATAGACAAAGTTTCAGAGTGGATGAAAAGTTTGGGCTTCCAAATTAATGTAAACAAAACAGTAGGTATGATTTTCAGCAAAGGAAATGTTTTAAAAAAATAACAAAATCAATATAACCATTAAAGGACAGAAAATATATACATCCTTAACAACAAGATTTCTGGGCATAACTTTAGATAAACAACTAAATTATAATAAACATATAGATAATTTAGTAGAAAGCTGTAGGGGGCCCCTAAATAAACTGAGGATAGTAAAAGGTAATGGATGGGGGGGGCCAGCAATAAAATAATGCTTATGTTCTACAAGTCTTTCATCAGGGGGAAACTGGATTATGCTAGCATAGTCTATGACTCAGCTGCAGCTTCTAACAAAGCAAAACTGGACAGGATTCAAAATGCAGCCATGAGAACTATTACAGGTGCATTTATATCAACACCAGTAGAAGCGCTAGAGGTAGCTCTTCGCACACCACCCCTTGGTCTAAGACGGAAAGAACTGAGATTAAATTATTGGAGTAAAGTAGCACAAGAAGTGACTCACCCAGCACATATAGCATTTGTCAAAAACCAACCAAGTGTATGGGACGTCCCCTTAAGCAAAGATAGATATCCAACAGGGTGGAGAACTATAGAAGATCTAACGCAGCTCAAAGAACTATCAAACACAATTAAAAATAGTAATAAATATAGAAGCAAAATACCACCCTGGGAACTAAAAACACCAATCATAGACTACTCACTTACTGAAAAGATAAAAAAAAAACATAGAAGATAAGGAAGCCAAAATGATAAGTAGAAAGTTTATAGATCAACTAACTAAACAAAGTCTGGCCGTCTAACACTGATGGATCCAAGGGTGATAGTGGGCAACTAGGTGCCGGAGTTGTAATACCACAATTGGGAATAAAAAAGAGCTACCGTGTAATTGAAGGGGCTTCGATTTTTACCGCAGAGATGGAAGCAATTCTTAAAAGTTTAGAAATAATCTAAGATAACCCACCAGAAGCTGCTACGATATTTACAGACTCACCATCATCACTACAAGCACTAGAACACCCAGGTAAATGTAGCCGGCCAGACATAAAGGATGAAATTCTAGCAATTTATACATCACTAGGGAACAGAGGATGTAGTGTGAGGCTAGTGTGGGTTCCAGCACACATAGGTATTGCTGGTAACGAGTTGGCAGACCAGAACGCCAAGAATGGAAGAACAAGTAAAAACAATATAAGAGCAGGACTGGGAAGGTCGGAGATCAAGAGCCAAGTGAAGATAACTATAAACGAGGAATGGAAGACAACATGGAAGAAAAGTAGAAAAGACAGACACGCGTTCAAACTGCTGAAAGAACCAACGAGGACGTGCCAGGTCAGAGAAGAATTAAAGATACCATCGAACAAAAAACTGTGGCGTCTCCGTCTCGGTGCAGCATACTTTATGATAGAAGAACCACACTGCCAAGAATGTCAGGAAGAGAATGACATAGACCACTACCTGATCCACTGTAAAAAGTATGAACAACAAAGGCTTGAATTAAAAACTTACTATAGAAATCATAATATAGACTTGACAGGTGATAAGGTTTTAAGTATAGATGCCCCAAGAGATGCCCAAACAATACTTAAAAGATATATACATAAAACAAAGGAAAACATATAAGGTTAGTAACCAAAAAAAACACAAAATTAAAAAAAAAATTAAAAAATAAAAATAAAAATAAAAAACAACTCAAAAAGAACAAACAATAATACAAAGTAAAACCAAGTGTAAAGGACAATAGTTATCAAGAGACAATACAAAAGTGAAAATAAAATGGACAAATACTAATATAAATTAAAATCAGCAACTGCTAAAGACAATAGCTATTTAAATTGAATACACAATTTTAAAAAAATAAAATGACACTAAATACCCCAATTATAACCAAATTTCAGGTTGAACAGGGTAGACCAAGATGGAACGAGAAGAGGCAATAATGGTCAGCTGTTAAGTGCCCGCTCTCCACCCATCAACTCATCAAAACAACAACAACAACAACAACAACAACAACAACAACAACAACACACACAGTACTCAAATTCATTAGGGATATACTCCAGACCTAAGGGTCTTTTATGTTTGGACGTGCGCCCTAATATAACCGACTAGGTTGAACGGGACGGGCCTCGCCAAAACGAGGCAAAACTTTAAAAAAAAAAAACGCACAGTACTTCAGAAAAGACATTCAACCAAATAGAAATAAAGCAACAAAGAACTAACAAATCATTAAAAAAAAAACAGAAAAATTAGCAAACTTACTAACTACTCATAGGACAAGGAAAGACAACGAGGTTTAAAAAAAAACAACTCAAAAAGAACAAATACTAATACAAGTTAAAACCAAGTGTAAAGGACAATAGTTATCTATAAATAATACAAAAGAGAAAATAAAATGACAAATACTAATATAAATTAAAACCAGCAACTGCAAAAGACAATAGTGATTTAAATTTAATACAAAAGTAGTAAATAAAATGACACTAAATACCCCAATTATAACCAATTTTCAGGTTGAACAGGGTAGAACTAGATGGAATGAGGAGAGGAAATAACGGGCAGCTGTTAAGTGCCCGCTCTCCACCCATCACGTCTTCAAAACAACAACAACAACACGCACAATGTACCCCAATTATAACCGCTTTGGTTGAACAGGGTATATGTTGAAGGACTTTCGTGTGGGGTTACTTTTTGTGTTGCCTGAATTCTGATCGTGCTAATATTCTTACGCGAATGGGGTGAACCTCACCTTCGGTTTGTCGTAATGCCTGAACTTGGCATCAAGATGTAAACAACTGTTCATCTTATTAACTCAGCAACTTGACATAAAATACGTAATTCATAAGGTTGAATGGTGTAACGTGATTCAACGAATAATGCCTCCGGTTCGAGTCCTTCACAATTTAATATGGATTACACACATACATAAACAGTTCAATTCACACATGAGGTACATGCATCAATCAATCAATAGCGTAGACTGCTGTTTTACGTGTCAATGTCCGTTTAAGGATACAATGCAGTAATTGTCGTCAGAACATCACAGCTATATGCACGCGCAGATAGAATGGCTACCTGCCGACAGTGAGACTGTGAGTCTAATTACTTCGTATAAAGTAGACGATTATCTTTCTCCTTCCAAGGATTTAGTTAATCACTAACCTCCATAAGTTTCCTCTCTCGTAGAGTTCTAGGACTGACCCTGGTCCTGCATAAGTACACATATAAATGGCTATATCATGCCATTAATTTGGAAGGCTAGAAAAACGCAGCTATTCAGCTTGACGGTCAAGTAACAAAGGGTAGCGTCTCCTAGTTACCGACTGTGACCCAAACAACGCTAGACACGTCATAATCGATCGTGTATGGAGCGTTCAATAATTGAAACATCTATCGCAATATATTAAATGTCTTAACCTTTACAATTGCACGTCTGCTAACCTTTAGCAGACGGCGTTAATAACATATACCGTAACAATTCCCTGTACACCGGGGAAAAAAAATCGATAGATTTTTTTTAAAGATCTATCCGACTTAACAATTTTTCAAAAAAATTTAACACAATTGTGACATATGGCCGACGATGTTCTGAGTAGAACCGTGTCGCGGTCATGTCAACTAACTATTTGTCATAGTCATCTAACATTAATCATATTATATATCAATATTATGCATATTATTATATCAACTAAATAAAATGTGTAATGTCAATAGTGAATGATAGAATTAAATTAAAGTAAGGTCTGTCGTATTAGTATGTCATATAGGAATTAATTTGACTAATTAAAATTAAATTAATTAATTAAACTAAGAGTTAAATTATTAAGATTCTAATGTAACACGATGTTATGAGAGAAGAAAAGACAAATAAGTGAGAAGAAATAGAAAGAAATTCGAATATAAGTTTAACTTAATTGTGTGTGTTAAGTGTTAGTGAATAATAACTATCTAATTTAACTAACTAAATAACGTATAGGTACATTAAAAAAAAATATTAATCTAATACTTGTGTGAGATTTATTTTCTCTTTTCATAATTTCTTCTTTTTATATTTCGTTCTCTTTTTTGTTTTTTTCATTTCATTTTTTTCTCACATTTCATTTTATTGATATTAATTCAATTAAGAAGTTAAGTTAACTAATTAATTAGTATAGGATATGATGATCCATCCGTAGTCCTGATCCTGATGAATTCTTTTAGACAAAGTGTTGAAACGTTTCCGTCGGACAGAAATGTCAATTATCCTAGGATCCAAGAATTAAGTGCACATAGGATAATAAGTTCGACTTGTCGTCAGATATTGTTCCATGATTGTTCAACGAATATTCATATATCGTGTATGAACGTTAGACGAAGTTTCAATGTCAATATGTATACCTTGATTGTCTTTAGTTCAATTCTGTGATGCATATAGTGTTTATAATTATTAACTTGAAGTCAAGGTTAGTTCCCTTATAGTTGATACTCCGTTCTATCCAATGTAGTGATGATTGACGTATTTTAGGAATGTCAATGTTGATTATTCGTCGTCAATAGGATTACATGACAACGCATCCGCCACAATGTTTTCAGTGCCAGGAATATGTTCAATGGAGAATGCAGGATGATCGCGTATCTGGCGAGTTTTGGGCTTTTGTGGTTTGATCTACGCAAAGATGCTACAGCACGCTGGTCAGTCTGAATGGTGAATGGAGCACCAAGCAAGAACTTTTCCAGTTTTGTGATTGCCCATATAACTGACAAAAGTTCCTTGTCCACTGTGGAATACTTTGTTTCTGCCGGCTTTAGCTTTCTTGAAATATATAATGTAGGATGTAGAACGCCATCATGGTTCTGGAGCAGGCATGCACCGATGCCGTAGTTACTAGCATCTGTTCGTAAGAAAAATCTTTTGGAAGCATCGGGAAGTCTTAAAATTGGTTCATGCGAAAACAAATTTATAATTTTGTTGAAAGTTTCATTGCATATACCAGTCCATGTCACCTTCACCGGCATGTCTTTTTTTAACAATGAAGACAATACAGCCGTGATGGATGACAAGTTTGGTATGAATCTACTGTAATATTGAACAAGTCCTAACAAACTCCTGACCTGTTTCTTCGTCTGAGGAACTGCTATGTTTAGAATTTTGGAGACTGTACTAGGTAACGTTCGGATATATCCCGATCCAATGATATGTCCCAAAAAGGTTATCTCATTACACGCGATCTGAACCTTTGTAGGTTTAGCAGTTAGATGATAATTCCTTAGAGTGTCGAAAACATATCTAAGTCCCGAAACATGTTCCTCAAACGACGAACTAAACAAGCATATGTCGTCAATATATGTAATAACGTCTGGTCTACCTGATAAAATTTGTCGCATCAGGCGAATGAAGGTAGCTGGCGCATTAACAAGCCCAAAAGGCATCACATTCCACTGGTATATACCTTGTGGAGTGGAAAATGCGGTGTAGTACTTAGCCTTTTCGGTCAGTGGTATCTGCCAATAACCTTTAGTTAAGTCTATCTTACTAAATATAGTTGCGTTGGATAGACGTGGCAGTAAGTCGTCGATAAGTGGATGTGGTTCGCTGTCAACTATAGTCTTAGCATTTAATTTTCTATAGTCAACACATAGTCTGATGTTATTGTCCTTCTTCCGGACAATCACTAATGGAGAAGAGAATGGCGAATTACTAGTCTCAATGATTCCCAGAGACAACATCTGTTCAAGTTCCTTAGTAGTTTTAGCAAGGAAATGTAAAGGAACCGAATAGGGATGTACACGAATAGGTGTATCGTCATTGAGAGTAATGTCATGACTGATAGCCGATGTGCGACCCGGGACGTCGGTCAACACATCTGGATAAGATTGTAAGAGATTAGCAATCTGTAGACGCTGTTGCGGTGTAACCGTTGAAGAGATGGTTACATCCCGCCAAGATTCAGTAGGTTGAACTACTGGTACCGGTAACGGTAACTGTACCTCAGGAAAAGAAGATTCTTCTTCCTGGATGACGGATAAGTTAGAATAATAACAAGTAGATACTGTGTTGTCATCTAGTTCATGAAAAATTGACTGTAAGTGTTCAGGACGTGTATGAAATTGCTTGAGCATGTTAATATGAAATATCTTTTTGTGTCCCTTGATATCTAAGACGTAATCAACGTCGGAAATTTTATCAATGACTTTGTAAGGACCATTCCAAGATATCAATAATTTATTGTTGTTGTGAGGAAGTAACACATAAGCCTCATCGCCTGGGAATAATTGGCGTAATCGTCGAGACCTATTTTGTAGAGATCGAGCCTTAGCTTTTGCAGCCTCAGAAGAAGCTGTTGCCAACTGGCAAGACTCAATAATGTTCTTCCGAAGATTAATCACATACTCGTAAGATGACTGAGTGTCCTGAGTCATCTCTGCGTCAATTAATAAGTCTTTTATTAGTCCCATAGGACCTCTTGGGGGAGCACCAAAAACTAATTCAAAGGGAGAGAAGCCAGTTTGTTCATGCGGTACCTCCCGATAAGCAAATAGAACAGCTGGGAGTGCTCTGTCCCAGTCATGAGGGTGCTTAACAGTAACCTTATGTAGTAGTTGTTTAAGTGTACGGTTAAGTCTTTCAACTGCACCATTACTCATAGGATGATAAATACTACTTAAATTCCTATCAATGTTCCAGGTTTTCATGACTTCCTTCATGGTGTCAGATATGAACTGTGACCCATGGTCTGATAAAAGTTTTCTAGGAAACCCTATTCTAGAAAAGATGAGATGTAGTGCATCAGCTACATCTGTGGTAGTGGTGGTCTTTAATGGGATAGCTTCTGGCCATCGTGTGCACAAATCAATGCACGTAAGGACGAATCTATGTCCTCTGGCCGATGGTAGCAATGGACCAATAATATCTATGGCCATCTTGTCAAACGGTCTTACTGAGATATCGCAAGCCTGAATAGGCGCCGTGTGAAAAGCTCCACGTGCTTTCACTTCTTGGCATGTAGTACAGGAACGTACATACTGCGAAATATCTCTTGACACTCCTGGCCAAAAGAATGAAGACAGTACTCGAGATCGTGTTCGAGTATATCCCATATGTCCAGCACACTGTGAGTCATGCGCATGTTGAAGAATGTACCGTCTAAAAGTATACGGGACCATAACTTGTTGTTTCATTTGTGATTTGTCATTAAAACATCTAATCAATAGGTCATTTTTAATAACAAACCAATGTTTGTTATTATTACCTGAGGATAGATTGTCAACTTTATCAACCAGCTTAAAAATTTTTTTTAAAGATTTATCCTCTTTTTGTTTGGTTGCAAATGTTTCCCTGTCAATAGGTGAATTGACTACAAATTCCTCTTGGTTGTCTACATCCATTTTATTATCACCAACTTTCTCCATGAGTTGAGTCTGCGCTCTAGTCGTCACGGCGTTTCCAGTGCATAGGTTATGTTTCTCCCATTCTATGATCTCATCTGGAGTACAATCTTTACTGCCGTGTATACGACCAACCATCAGATCAGCAATAGGCTTTTTTAGCATACATACTTTTACATTCCCTGTGAAAAAGGGTGTTCTAATATGAACAATAGCTGTGGGGTAAAACTCAATAGTTCCACCAAATGTCATGCAGCGGACGTATTCTCCTGTCGCACAGCTAGGATGTACCAGCGACTGACGTACACCAATCGTCGTGGATCCTGAATCTCTCAGCACTGAGACGACGGATCCATTAACGATTCCCCTGTTAAAAATTAGTAAGCCTGTTCCATCGTTGACTGCAAGACCTACCTCTGGTGTAATATGTCCGCAGTTAAGCACTGTTTCTTTCGCCTTCTGAAAAATAAGATTGCATTGTTGGCAACTATTTGCCACATTATAATTAATAGCAAAACATGCAGCAGAAGACTGTGTTGTATTATTGTCAAGTGGGACCTGAGCTATAGGGGTAGTATTATTTGTAACTGCCGCCCCTGTATTATGGTTGTAATGAGATGATCCCCGAGAATGAGATCGATTCCGAGTATAATTGTTAGAATTATCTCGTCGTCCTCTATAGTAACTATTATCTCGATGTCTCGAGCCATGATTATTACCATTCCAGTTATTGTTATTTTTCGGGGTATGTGATCGATTATAATTAGTGTTATGTTGACTATTGTGGTAGTTTGTTTGAGGTGAATAATTTCTATCTCGTGATCTACCTCTGTTGAACTCATTTTTATTGTTGAAATCATTATTATGTCCCTTCTGAAAGTTAACATTGTGATTTCTTTGGAACCTACTTCTGTCTACACTGTGATGTCTTTGTTTGTTATTATGATTGTAGGCCATATTAGACGCCACAGGTAGAGGTTCTCTTAATGAGGAGTTAGAAATGGTTGCATTCGGATGTGCCGAACAGTAGTTTAAAGAAATTTTTTCCAACTCGTCAATAGTACCTGGTTTACGCTCCTGCAAATATGCAAAGAATGGCTGGCTAACCGAAGATAATACCTTATCCCGTAGTAGCAAATCAACTAATTTGTCGTACGATTTGTTGACTTCTGCCAGTTCAACCCATCTATTAAATGTATTGCGTATGTTCGCAATGAATCCTGCAAAATCTTTTGGAGATTCAGGTAAAATTCCCTTAAATTTCAACCTACAGTGTTCCTCGTCCAGGTGAAACCTTCGTAAAAGCAAGGACTTAATAGCACCGTAGTTATTTGCTATTGATGGGTCAGCATTTTGAGAAGCCGTCAATGGTTCTCCAACCAAGAATTCATTTAACTTGAGTACCCATGACTCTTCGGGCAAATGATTTGTTTTGCAAGTCTGTTCAAAACGTGACAGGAACGATGAAAGGTCGTCCACGTTTAAGTTGAAAGTGGGTAATTTAAAGTTGTAGAAATGTTTAGTTTGGCTGGATGACGATCCATTTTGTGCGTTATTATTCTGGTTTGCATCAGCACTTTGTGCTTGTAATCTTGCTGTCTCCAATTTAATACGCGCCAATTCCATTTCTTGTTGTAAAATAATTTCCTCTCGTTTCAATTTATTCTCTTCTTCCTGTTGAGCAATTTCTCTTAATCTATTTTCCTTGGCAATTTGCTTCATCTCACGTTGCTCCTCCTCTTTCTTTAATGCAGCCTTTTTCTCTGCTTCTTTTTCTTTCACGTTCTCCATTTCTGCTTTATGTTTTTCCAGTTCTGCCTCAGCAAACTGACGAAGTTCTTGAGATTTATAACCATATTCCTTACCAATTTTAACGAAATGGTCTATAGTAAGCATTTTGACTTTTATCTGTAAGTAATTATTGATAATTACTGATTAAAATAGTCAATAGTAGCTTCAGAGTAATTATTATACTTACTCAACTTAGGAATATTCAATATAAATATAATCACAATAGTACTGAACTCTTATGTCTAAGTTCAACTAATAGACAATATTTTGTAACAATATTGTATCTATCTAAGTACTAACTATATCATAAATAGTTATGATATCTGTTAACTATAATGTAATTACATCACACAATTAATCTTAATATCCAATAATGTTGGGTATGATTCCTAGTAATTATATTGTTCAATGTACTAAGTCACTCTCTTAGTACCAGAAAAGTATATTAAATAATATACAATGGGTCTGTCACCTCAAAGGTAGACTATAAGATTATTTTTATTTGGTCAATATATATATATTATATTATTATTATTATTATTATGCCCTAGGCATCTCTTATAAATTGTAGTGCTAATTTCTTGGACTATCACTGCATAATTATGCAATGTCCCATATTAACCTTAAATGTCAGAAAAAATTAATTAAATTAAATTACAAGTGTATTATTGAATATAATGTCATATTATTAATGTAGTATTTAATATATATCATGAGGACAAACAAAACAATGATGCAACTAAAGGGTACAAACAATGTCAAGACGCAAACAAGACATTTTCACAATTAAAAATGAATTTATGAACTAAATAAAACAAGCGGAAGTGTCACACGGAAAACGAAGGGTCAAAGATTGACCCGAGGTCAACTGAATATGCAAAGTACACAAAAAAAATGACTGCAAAAAATGATGACATCACAGGACTCATAACGGACGAACATTTAACAATCATCAAATAAATGATAGTAAGAGTAGACTGGACGAAATAGTTAACGAACATGATACAAAACTGAATAAAAATGTGAACTTAGTACAAATAAAATACACCAGTTATCTACGGAACGGTACAGCTAACACAATCGTCAAACGACAGCAGATTTGGACAGGCAGTCCATTCGGCAGAATCTTCGATGGAGCTCCCAAAAAGTGCGATCGTTTAACTGCCCTAAGAAACGACCGAAATCTAGGTGGTCAGCTGTTTGCGACATTCCCCAGAGATTTCATTTCCCTCCAACCGGCCCGCTAGTTAACAACACCTTAAAACAACAAAAAGTACATTAAACATAGGTAAAAACATGCCTATGTAGGCAGAAGGCATGGACTCAGTTAGCACTGTCACGTTAACGACAATAGTTATTGAGCTAAACTTATCTTTATTTGCTGCTTCACTTGATGCTCGTTGTCGTCGACGGCTAGGCCTGTGCCTTTGACTGTCTGCTCCTGATGGGCAGGCAACGGTAGTCCATCTTGTGCATCTTGATAAATTTGAAGCGAACTAGAAAGGCGTTGAAAAGATGTCTTCTTCACGGCGACAATGCAACAGTGACGTCATGTTGCTATTCATGATCACGTGCGTCACGTCAGCTTCGTAATGGTCATGTGATTTTCATTCAAACGTAAATATCGTGGAGGCGTGTGGAACACAGAAACATTTTTTTTCTCTTCTGTCGATCCCCGCAATCGGCCGCCAGTTTTGTTGACGGACTTTCGTGTGGGGTTACTGGTTATGTTGCCTGAATTCTGATCGTGCTAATGTTCTTACGCGAATGGGGTGAACCTCACCTTCGGTTTGTCGTAATGCCTGAACTTGGCATCAAGATGTAAACAACTGTTCATCTTATTAACTCAGCAACTTGACATAAAATACGTAATTCATAAGGTTGAATGGTGTAACGTGATTCAACGAATAATGCCTCCGGTTCGAGTCCTTCACAATTTAATATGGATTACACACATACATAAACAGTTCAATTCACACATGAGGTACATGCATCAATCAATCAATAGCGTAGACTGCTGTTTTACGTGTCAATGTCCGTTTAAGGATACAATGCAGTAATTGTAGAGAATTCATAACTAACCACCATTGTGAGTGCTTGTTAGATCGAAGCCCTAAACCCCGCCGCAGATTCGTGGGTCCACTGTTCTAAAGGTATGTTTGAAAATGGTAGATTGTTAAGCTTCTAACATATCTTAGTGTTGTGTTAAGTAGTATACAATTAAAATTGATGTATATCTCAAATTTATCTTATGCTTAACATAATCTTCATGTCTATATACTTTGCCTTGTGCCCGAAGGAAGATGGCTTTCCCACCCATATAACCTCAAAAGCCCTTATCAGAGCTTACAGTCCTTTTTGGGGCTTTACTTTTGGGTAATGTGCACAAAGAGTTCGTCTTTTCTTCTTGTTTTTTTTTTATTATTCAGCAGGAAATGTCAATATATTATAGGGGAGACAAATTTTTTAATTTGGTAGAAGCTAAGCTAAGAGTGGATAATCATGACTAAGTTTGGAAAATGTCTTAACTGAAGTAAAAATTCTTAAATATATGTTAATGGTGTATGCCGTACCCTCGTTTTACTGACATACCACAGCTCATGACTGTGTGGTCAGAATGAGAAATCTGATTCTCGAATGGCCAGTCAGCATTGGAGGGGTGTCTTGAATGTAAAACCAAAGTACCAGCCCTTCATTATATAATGAACCAGGTTCAAACTGGTAGTGAGAAGCGTGACGCAATTTTTCCTTAGAAATTGTGCACTGTCAACAGGGGACCAAAACCGTCTGTCACCTGGCATAAGCACAGTGTCTTCAATGTCCAGATGTAACGACCGAAAGAAGTCAGTTACAACCACCTGCCACGCAAGTTAAGTTTAACTCAGGGAGAACACAAAGCAAGACGTCATAATCACATAATGATGAAAAGTATTAAACGTGACCATATATTTTTTCTGAAAAAAGGTTTTTTATGTGAAATATTTATATACCAAAGGTGCAAATCTTTTATTATGCATTAGTAATCATTAAAGTGCATTGATTTATTTTATAACTGCAGTTATTGAATTTCTTAACTTTCCAGTTATAATTTTGTTGTGTGATTTAGACGAGTAATAATTTAACTTCGTACAGAATGATTACGAGCTGAAATCACATACTAATATAACACCTCTAGGGAATAGGATAGGGCTAGCGACAATGTGACTTACCTACCATACAATTCTGTTCTATAGCTATCGTCTGAACTGTGCGGTTAACTACCTGACTTGTCTTGTGCCATTCCTGCCTCTAGTTCATCAGTTGTATTCTCCAGTTCTGAAAACTAATTTTCTATCCAACTTTCATAACTCCACAACTAGTTATAATCTTAATTATATCTCGCCATAATATTTTTGTGGTTTAGTTTGAGATATGTCTCTCCTCGCTGAGTAAATCTCATATGTATCAGCCATTCACTTGCTTTGCTTTTTCAACATGCAGTATCCAAACTAGCCTCCCATATTGATTTTGGTACCTCACAGGTTTAGTCATAGGGAGATAAGATGAGAATCATACACAGAATTGTTTAATGCGATGAACACAGTTAAAGAATCTGAGACTGCTTGTACTGTCTCTCTCTCCTCCTTGAAAAAACCTTCATGTACTCGGTGGCTGGTGTGAGGAAAGATTATGTTTAACATTTTCATACATAGGAGGAGTTAAAGGGTTATTTCATGTCTGCTCAGCTAGCCCAGGAAAAGTTGGATACATAAATCAAAGCTCGCCTGTTAAAGGAATTATTGTCGAACTTAACAAATCTACAAGATCTTTGTGTTTGCAATACCTCTTGTACAGAATCTGAAATACTGAACGATCTTTTTCAGCAAAACAAAGCCGTTCATCACAAATTGTACCAAGAACTATACTTACGACAACATCTGCACGACTGAACAGCAATACATAAAAATAACCTTTGTCAATTGTAGAGGAAGCCCCATTTAAGAAAAACGGATTAGCCACAGACGGAACTGTTTAGGATTGGCGTACAAGTATTTCAAAATGCAGGATGTGTAGAGCTCGCCGCCTTATCCTTTTTTTGCCCAATAAGCCCAGTGAGTAAGTTTGTAGTTGAGAGGATATTCTATCTTGTATTCTCTATTAAAACAAAAACAATAAACAGAACGATTCTACATTTTCCTGTTGTTATAGTGCGAGAATCCGCGTTGTTTACGAATAAATAGTGTAAGGACTTCAGTGCATGGTAAAAAAATATTGACGGTCTACATCTGGCAAATTGTAGGTCGCAGGATCCAGTGGGGATGACAGTGATGGCCTGAATCTGGAGTTTTTAGTGTGATTTGATAAGGAAAAATCCATATACATAAACTTATTTGTTTTTTTTTTTAGTTTTTTTGTTTTGACGTTGGGTTTGGCTTATTTTTTAAATCTGGCAACCCAGCTCGAGAGCAGCACGTGGATCGCGCGAGCCCACGATGCGGTTGTCATTCATCATCATCATTCCTTTTCGTTCCCCGTGGAACATAGGGCAGAAACAGTTGCTCTCCGTCGATTTATATTCTGGGATGTCTTTTTCATCTATGCCCAAGTCATTCCAATTTCCCTACCCTCCTCTTCAACAGTTCTTCTCCAAGTTCTCTTAGGCCTCCCCACTCTTCTGTTCCCCTGTGTGTTCCAGTCAAAGGCAATTCTGGCTGTGCTTGATTTTTCTCTTCTGAGTGTGTGTCCTATTCATACCCACTTTTTTTTACCTTAATTTATGTTTGTATTGGCTGTTGCCCGCATCTTTTCCTTAACTCCATATTTGTTATTACATCTGGTCATCTTATACGCAGGATCCGTCGGAGACATCTATTCACATTTGAGTTAAAGATTCTAATTTTATTCTCTCTGGATATAGCTGAGGAGTTCTATATTGGTTGAAGGGCATTAAAAGCGCATCTGGCTTTATTTATCTTTGAGCAGACGTCACCAGATTGTCCCCCTCCTTTGTCAATGTTACTCCCCAGATATGTAAAGCTTTCTACTTCTTCAATGACTTGACCATTGATCTTCATCGAGTCCCTCTACCTATTATTTATTCTCACTTCCTTTTTTTATTTACTTTTATGTGTAGTCCCATCTTTGCTGCTTCTGTTACTAATCTATTTGTTTTCTCCTGCATATCTTGATGTCTGTGTGACAGAAGGCATAAATCATCTGCAAAGTCTAGATCTGTGACGGTATTGCAGTAGTGGTCTAACAGTGGCCAAAAACTCAAGAGTATCTAATATGGGCTTCAAAGGTATCTACCTTCGCACAAGATTACTCTTGGCAGAGATGTAGATAGAAGGATGATGACACTTCTATTACAAAGGGAGTCTTCACAAGGTATTCAGAAAGCGAAAATAGTGTTGCTTTGGCTGAGCACGTGGCGCCGCACGTTCCTAGAACGCCAAGAAGTAACGGCTAAGCTGGTCCTGCGTCTGTCTATAAGACCCTCTTATGATGGCGTCTCGCACAACGTCAGTCCACTTCTACCTTCAATTGGTTCCAGAGATAGTACTTTCTGCTGGTACCACCAATATCTATGATAAAAAATATAAACAAAACGCTCTTCTGAGTATTGCGTTTTCCAACCCATAGTTATGGGACCCTATCTTCCCATTCCACCATCCCATTTATCTCAGAATTTACCCTCGATGAGAATGAAATTTAATCCCTCGGGATAAAAATTTATTTACATTTATATTGAATAGCTTTAGGTGTACATTACATTTAAATGAAAAGGTTAATAATACAGATATAATATGTTTACATTTACATTTTTACTGATTGAAAAGTGTTCACAATATAAATTGAATATGTTTTCATTTATGTTTACACTAAGTTGAAGGGTTTGAAACTTTCATTAACTTTAATATGAATATTTTCACATAGACATTTACACTTGTTTAAAGCTTGAAAACATACATTAATTTTAAAGTGAATATGTTTATATGGACATATATACTGCTTGAAATTGTAAGTATTATACTTAAAATGTAATCATTTTTTTTCATCTTTCCCTCTCTGCTCCGTATGGAACTTGGGACTACTTTCTGCTTTCAGTTCTAATTAAGAAACTAGCAATAAAGCAATCACCAGCACATGCAGTGGTGTTTCATGAATCATCATGCCATTTGCTAAAGTTGCCAACCCTAAAAGACTTGGACATCCATGAGAAATTTTCACATATCAAATTTCACATGGCAATATACATATATATGTTAGTTCACATGTTAGTAATATAAAATGTAAAATGACAACTTACGCCAATCCTGGTTCACAGACATTTTGCTAAGATGAATAAAAGAGACTTGAATAGGCCTCTTACACGCGTCCGGGGTGTCGTTAATTTAATAAGTTCCCTCTCCGACTTCGGTTGTGGTCCTTCAGTTTCCTCAGTCCCGGTTTCCTTATTTAATTTGAAAGAGATTTCCTGGGCTATGAAAGTCCGTCCAAAATTCTCCGATAAAAGGTGTCCGGTATGTTAAGAAGTAATTCTGAATTCTAGGCTTCACTCTAGCAAGGTCTGGTATCTTGGATAAGCGATTTTCACAGTGGAATAACACTGAAACGTATCAAGTTATATTCCTGGTCTCCCACGCATCTGTTTGTTATGGAGTTAAATATCACGCTCCAATGATTTTCAAACAGGCCGTGTCGGATGTGGTACTTTCAAAATATTCCACGTGAAATAAGGTGCGCACAGCAAAAGGTCACGTATTACCATATATGGCAATACGATATACAATCAACCATATCGATTGGAGGCCGACCTCTGTGTAATCTACGTTTTGCTGATGATATTGATCTGATAGCTGGAACAGAATCAGAACTTCAAGACCTTACCTCTAGACTGGAGAAAGTAACAAGAACATATGGGATGGAAATTAATATAGAAAAAAAGCAAGATATTGGTGAATAGCCATAAGAAACATGTTCCGACCAACATTACGTTAAATGGGCAAACGTTAGAAGAAGTTAACACCTTTAAATATCTCGGGTCCACTATATGTAGTGATGGAAGATCAAATAAAGAAATCAAGACAAGACTTGAGATGGCCTCAGCTGCCATGACAAGGTTGAATGTGATCTGGAAAAGTAACATCAGTTTTCCTGTGAAGATCAAATTATACAAATCACTTGTATTATCTATTCTCTTGTATGGGTGTGAGGGCTGGACACTCACTGCAGATACGGAGCGAAGGATTCAGGCTTTCGAGCATAAATGTTACAGAAGAATTTTGCGCATTTGCTATAAAGAGCACAAAACAAATGTCTATGTTAGAGAGAAGATAAACACCTATGCAGGCCATCAAGAACCACTTTTGTCAATAGTGAAACGTCGAAAGCTTGCCTGGTTTGGGCATGTAACTCGTCATGACTCCCTTTCGAAAACGATCCTCCAGGGAACAGTCGAAGGTAAACGGAGAAGAGGAAGGCAAAGAAAATCCTGGGCTGATAACATCAAAGAATGGGCAGGACACGGTTTCTCCACACTTGTACGCATTGCTGAGAATAGAGAGCAGTGGAGGACCCTGTCTGCTGATGCTTCCACCATGGCACCCCTACGACCCATGACGGGTTATGGGTTGAGATGATGATGTGCGTAGCCGCCTTATCAGTGATTAGGCAGTTAGCGCTGGGCGATGTACGTGTTAATCCGTAGCGGCCAAGCTTGGTACAAGAGAATTTTACCATCCTGCTTCTCGTAAAATTATCTCTACCTATCATTGCAAATTTGAGGTGTTTATCATCCACAAGGAGTGTCAGATAACAGACAAGACACAATATTCTGAAAGTAGTGAAAGAATACTTGAAAATATAAACTATCTGCTACATAGTATAGAAAGAAAGAAAGAAAGTGCGACAATTGAAAGCACACAATAAAATCAGTACAAAAGATGCACCGATTACTGCCGGAGTGAAACAAAGATCGAGAGGGGTCGCCCCATTCTGTCACAAGATCCTCCAGATGTTTGTTAAATGTCCACTGTATTCCAGTTTTCTCTTCCTCTGTTGTCTGTCTCATAACCCAGTCTAAGACCATGAGAAAAACTGTTGGTTACAGCAGACATCCCTGTCGTCTGACCCCACTGTGTATTGTGAAGGGCTCTGATAGTTTTCCTTTGTGTTCTACTTTGCATGAGGCCTCCTGGTAGAAATCTTGGATGATTTTAATGACTTTCTCTTGGATTCCATAATTTCTCAGGATTTTCCATATCACAGTACTGTCTATACTGTCGAAAGCTTTTTTTCGAAGTCCACAAAATTTATATACACGGGGATCTGCCACTCATTTGATTGTTCTATGATGATTCTAGGTGTTGCTATCTGGTCTGTGGATGGTCTTCCTGCACGAAATCCTGCCTGTTCTTCTCTGAGTTTGTCATCCACCGCCTTCCTAATACGGTCAAACAAAACTCTGGTCAAAATTTTTTCAGCCACTTCTAGTAGTGTTATACCCCTCCAGTTGCTATATACAGTCAAACTTCCTTTCTTTGGCAGCTTGATAATGTGGCCTTCCTTCCAGCTCTCTCGGATGGCCTCTTTTTCCCAGAGTTTCTTGAAGAGCTGGTGTAGCATCTCTGGTGTGTATGGTATATCTGCCTTCAGGGCTTCTAGTGGTATTCCATCTGGTCCTGCGGCCTTCCCAATTTTCAGCTGTTTTATTGCCCAAGAGATCTCTTGTTTAGTGGGTGGGTTCATGTTGCACTGTAGTGGCTCTTATGCTGGTTCTATGATGGGTTGCTGTATTGTTTGGTTTAGGTTCAGGATCTCCTTAAAATATTCAGCATCTGGCCCTTAGCTTCTCTTCATTGCTAATGCTTTGTCTTTCTCTGCTCTACACTGTTGTATTGTGGTTTAGCTGTTTCTTGGGTAAAGTTCTAGTAATATTATATAATGTTTTCAAGTCTCCTTTTTTGTCGCAACCTCGGCTTTCTCTGTTAGTGTGACCGTGGGGTGTGTATGTTGATTCAATTATTATAAGGCATATATGTTCAAGTTTCTTGTATGTTTGTTTATTGTACCACTCAAGTCAAGATACTGGTGTACTGCCAGAGATAGTTATTCTTGTTGATGTTTATACCCAGGTTTGTTCCAAAATTCCTCTGTGGTGTTTAATGTTTTGTGACAATCATTAGCATACTTTTTGTTCACTACTTACTGTAAAAACCTTCAACAGGAGGTAGTTAAGAAAGTTTTCAGGGATCCAGTAAAACAGTTTATTATCTTTTATATACAATCCAAAAAAAGTCACTTCCATGCATTCACAAATCCTCATAAAAATGCGTCTTTGTGGTTATTTATTATTTCTCCCTGTAGCCTATCCAAGTTGGGGTAAGTATTTTTTGCTTAGTTCCTTTGCGTTTGTTTCTTAGATTTATCCGACTCAGGAGTAAATGACAGTTGAGCCTCTACCTCTTCTATGATTCGAGCTAATTTGACATTTAAGAGCTCCGTTTCATTTCTTATAAGTTCAGCTCGTTCTCCTGACATTTAGGCATTTCTGGCCTAACTAGGTTTTATTCTGAAAAATGAAAAAGTCACACGAAGCTGTACTTACATGTAATATGAATTCTCAACTTTATAAAAATTATCTGCTTCACGTAGAGTTGATATCTTGATAACTTCAAGACCAGCAGTTATATGGACAAGGGCTACGTCCGTACAAACTGGCTTCTGTAGATCAACTGTTTTCGGATATCAAAATCTGCCATCGCAGAGTGGTGCGCGCTTTTACCACCTTTTTGGTTGGTTAATCTAATACTTCTTTATTTATTTTATTGGGTCTCATATGCCTACCGATGGAGGGTCTATGCTATTCCGATTTACGTCATCGGTTGCTAAGCAACTTCCGCCAAAAAATAGCGTTGAGTCGCTATTTAACCTAGTTTCAGCTTCAATCTGATACTAGCGTAACTCGAGTCTTTATTTCAATAAAACCTCGTAACTATTCTTCCTAATCTAACTGATAACTATTAGCACGAATGATGCTATGGTATCAGTAGTAGGCCTTCCGGTGACATATGTTTTTCAATAAATTCTCTTTTATCTTGCCTGGCACTCTTTTTCACTTTCCTGTTTAGCTCCCAATATATTGTGAGCAGTTGTGTTTTCTGTTCTGCTTCTTTACAGTTGTTTACTTGCTGTTTGATGTCTCTCCTTTCTCTTATGAGGTTCCGTGTATTTTCTGTGAGCCATTCCTTCTGTTTATTTCTTTTGCCACGAACTTTTTCACATGTATTCCTGTATGCTTCCTGAATGGTGAACCAATGGTTATCTATACTTTCCTCTTCCATGTTCTCCAGTGCTTCAAATCTATTTTTCAACTTTAGGTTGTCATTATGTAGCCGAAATTATATTACCATTTTACTGACTAACACTGAATAATGTTCCTAAAGCTGACTAACACTGAATAATATTCCCAATCTTCGTCTAGCTGGCCACCTGAGTTCTAGCTTTTTTTTACTTCTAGAAGTACAACTCTGTTTCTAGTTTTCACCATTCGCTTTCTAAAAATACAAATCTCGACTACTGAAGACAAAAAACAACATAAACACACTCCAGTGCCGTCAGTAGAAAACGTCAGTTCTCAAATCGCTTCTTTTTTTTTTTTTAACCGCGCTGGGTGGGGGGAAAACGAAAATAAAAAAAATCACAGACACAAATTTCCATTTTTTAAAGACCAGACATCCTAGTACTGTCACCTTGTATAGCCTGCGCTGCGTGGCTGAAATAGAAGAATCAGCAGAAACATGATGACCTGGCAATTAGGAAGTGCTTCTAGCCAGATTTATACCCTTGCACTGGCCACACACACACAAATTAGCAGCTTTCTTCTTGAAATAATTCCAACTACAGTATTAAATTAGTGCTGGACACTAGAGAATCTCGGTGATAAAGCGGCTAGAAACCTTTCGTTTCTTTCTTCTTTTTTTTTTCTTAATGTCTTGCAAGGCACGTGTCATGGGATCCCCCCCCCCCCCCTTCTGCAGTGATGGCCAACAATGGTCAAAATTTAGAATATACAATGAGGGCCTTTAAAGTCATCTACCTTCGCTTAAGATTACTCTTGGCAGAGTTGTAAACAGAAGGAATGTGCTTCTATTTGAGTGAGTCTTCATAGGATATTTCAAAAATCAAGCACAACGTTGAATTTATCAAAACTGTTGTGAACTTTGTACCTGACCGCCCCTTCTATGAAGATAAATATATATTAGCTCGTTTCTGAGCCCCCTACTGAATTATTCAGTACAATATTACTTAAGTGGCTCTGCGGTATATATGTATTTAAGATAACTGGTTTATACGTGTACACTTCTCTCTGTAGTAATTAAATCAACTATTAATTTATAAATGCAAACAACAAATTTAATAATCAATTATTATTTAACACCAGTAAGTGAAGTTGTTGGATTAAAAAATATGTTGAGTTTTTCTTCATAAAAAAATAATAACGGTGGTTTGGGATGGCGGTAAGAATTACTTTTGCTTTGGCTTGGTTAAATTAACTGGCCAGATGTTGAATCTGGTTTGGTGACTGCTCCGTCAGTTATCGGCTTCTGTGGTGAGGGCACATCCCAAGCGTAGTTGCAGGGGTAACCGCTGCGAACTCTTGATCCACAGACTCGTATCAAGCTAGTACCACACACTGGTTTCTCCAACTTGCACCATAAACTGGCATCACCAACTTGTACCGCAAACTTTAGAAGAAACAAATGTCTCTGCTAAGTATTGGTTTCCTTACACTAGTCAGCCGCCTTCCCGCTGTCACGTTCACCGACCCTTTTCCCGTTTCCTCAGCAATTTTACCCTCCCTGAGCATCAATCATAAACCCAGTGAATTGGATGGAAAATCATCGTTACTCTCAGTTAAATTGATGAAAAATTTTGACTGGGCAGCGGAAACGACTTCTGCATGGTTTATACATGTTTAAATTTACATACAAACGTATTACAACGTTTATATAACACATATGTACACCATAATGTCATTATCATCTACTCCTTGCTCCACTTGGAGCCTGGGACTGCCTCTGCTGGGAGAGAACCAGCATAAAGTAGTCACCAGAGCTTGCTGTGGTGGTTCATGACTCTATCGTTTTCGTATGCTGAGGTTGTCAGCCTCAAATCTTCTTCTTTTTTGATCCTTAGCCGCCAACTGTCAAAGCAGTCAGTGACCATCACGCCTTGTGGCGTCTTGTAGGGCAGCAACAAGCTGCTTCCACTTTGCTCGTCGGCGGCCATCCTTCGTGCAGTGCCCTAGCTCTGGTTCATTCTTTGCATCTCGGCCTCCACAGTTCTCCGCCAAGCTGTTTTTAATCGGCATCTCTTTCGCTTTCCTTCAGGGGTCCATAGTATAGCTGTTCTTGTAATTGCATCGGGGTCTCTTCTGAGGACGTGGCCAACCCAACTCCAGAGTCTGCCAGCTATGATGGTGTGCATGTCCTCTTGGTTGCTCCGACTAAGCAGTTCTTGTTTGATGATCGTATTTGAACTGTACTGAGAGGACTTCCAGATGTTGTTTAGACTGGCATAGGCTGTTCTCGCTTTATTCATTCTGTTGTTGATGTCTTTGTTTGTTCCGCCGTCTGGTTTTACTATGCATCCTAGATATGTAAATGTGTCTGTCTGTTCCAGCTTCTGGTTCCTTATTGTTATGGGCTCAGGGTTGCCCGCATTGAGTGTCATGACCTCTGTCTTCTTGGATGTTGAGACCCACCTGCTGGCTATACTTATTCAGTCTATCTGTTTTATCTTTGATGTGTTGATGTGAATGTGCGAGTTTGCCAGCCTCGTATGAACCGGTACAATCCTGTTAAAGGTCAAATATACACAGCAAGTTTAAACATGTCAAGTGCAAAATATAAAATCATACGCTGTACAACTCACTCTTTATCGGGTTATAATTTACAGACGTCTTCGGTCCTGGTGTGTCTGAAAGTGTCGTCTTGACTCAGTGGAACACAGTGCCGGAGTCTAAACTTGTGCTGCAATATAAAGAACTTTCGCCCTCGCTCTCCCAGCTTTCTACGCGGTGAAAGTCGCCAATCAGACGTCGTCTAGTTTAATATATTTTATCTAGACTAAGCAGATTCAAATATTGGCTTTAATATAAATCTTCTCCTCCACTTCTCATGAAATTTCGCATGACACGGGTAATTTCAAAATCCTTCCATATAAGGTATTAACGCTGCCGCTTTTTTAGATAACTCATGTCTGTAATTCAAAAAAAAATCGTCAGTTTAATTTGTTTTCATAAATACTAACAAACATGTGTCCACCCGCGATAATTTTGCATAACATTTATGCCGCATTGAAAGTTCATTCGCAATTTATCTTTCGATTAACCATACGAGAAGCTTGGTGTGAGCGAGATACGTTAACGCTGATGTTTTTTGAGACAGGTAAGGCAGACTGGTCTATCTGATTCCAGATGGGGTTATTAATATTATCTCTTCCCAGGATGCGAAAATAACAACGCGAAACCTGAGTCATGCGTTCCACTATGAGAGAAAATACGGGAAAGAAGAAATGAATTGAAGGCACAAGATAAAGAAAAATACAGGTAGAACACTGATAAAATGAACAGCACGATCATTTCGTGACAGCACGCTCCGTTCGAACTAAGTACAAGACAGTTTGATATATTAGGGTGTATGTCCAAAAAAATAAACTCACCTGTTGTACAAGTGTCACATAATCATTGGGTCGATCTCTTTTCCTCTACGGCAGTATTTAGTTACATTTTGTGTGTGTACTAACTCGCTTGCATTTCTGCGGTCAGCCATTTTCTTTTCATTCTATCAAGCAGATATTTTGTACTTTCAAATCATCTTACACTCCTCTCAGTGATAATTCGTCATGAACCCAGATGGGCCGGTCAGCGACAGAGCATTGGGTTTACCTAAGGCGTGCCGAGCGATAAATTACCCGTCTGTGGACAGATTAACAGACACGAACTTATCAGTCGGACACACCTGAGCGGAAATGTTGTAATAGTCCGGGCAGATGTAAGACGTTTTTGTAAACTTTGCCGAGAAAGGATCGGATGTTTTCATTCCATACTTGGGAGACATGACCTCAGCTGTAACGCGCATAAATTTCCATGAGGAAATAATTTGAATTAGCCCACAAAATACGCATCTTTAAAACGATTGGCAGACACTCAGAATGAAAGCACAACACCCTTTCCGATTGGAGCCCTGCTTAACATCGTAACAAACAAATGCGGGGGAAGACAGGCAATATAACCTGACACTTCAGCCAGAGTAGAATACTGTAAAAATTCACTCGCGCCAAGAAGACAATCAGACCTTGCCAGAGTAAAGACTAAAATCAGCTTTCATTTATCAGACCAGACCTTGTTTGAGCATTCTCAGGACTTAAAAGACCAGGAAAAACTCTACCATTTTAACACGATAACCGGAATCTGAGTGAACTTAAACACAAACCAAAATGAGAACTTATTGTTAAAGTAACAACACCCTAGACCAAGTGTAAGAGACCTCTACAAGTGCCTTTATTTCTCTGAGCCAGCAGTCTGTGAACCTAAAGACTGACCTAAGTTGTACATTTTGAATTCTATATCTTTTCATTACTAACATGTGAACTAATATGTATAGATTGACATGTGAAGATTAATATGTGAAAATTGCTAGTGGATGTCCAAGTCATTTGAGGCTGGCAACCTCAGCATATAGAATGATTATTTCATGAACCACCACTACCATGGCTGGTGACTGCTTTATTGCAAATTTCATATAAAGAACCAAAAGCAGAGGTAGTCCCAAGTTCCATATGGAGCAGGGGGATTGTTGAAAGAAATGATGTGCATACATGTTATATTATTAACATTTTCAACCAGTGTAAATGTAAAACATATTCACTCTATGTCAATAGTGAAACGTCGAAAGCTTGCCTGGTTTGGGCATGTAACTCGTCATGACTCCCTTTCGAAAACGATCCTCCAGGGAACAGTCGAAGGTACAACATTTTTCTAACCGTACGCATTGCTGAGAATAGAGAGCAGTGGAGGACCCTGTCTGCTGATGCTTCCACCATGGCACCCCTACGACCCATGACGGGTTATGGGTTGAGATGATGATGATGATTCACTCTAAATGTAATGAAAGTTTACAACCTTTTCAACCGACGTAAATGTAAAGATATTCAAACTATATTGTTAACATTTTCAACTAAAGTTGAATATAAAACTATTCATTTTAAATGTAAAGATAGTTTTTCGCCCACTGGGATTAAGATTAATTCTCAGAGAGGTTAAATGTTCTGAGATAGAAGGGATGGTGGAATAGGAAGATGGAGACACATAAGTATGTGTCGGAATACTCAATACTCAGAGGGTATTTGTTTCTCTTCTTTTGCCGTACTAGTTGGTGGTACCAGTTGAGGGTACTATTTCTGGAACAAGTGAGGGTATAAGTGGCTTGAAGTCGACGCTAGACACCATCATCAGACGGGCCTTAGAGACGCAGGTCCAGCTTTGCAGTTACCCCCTGATTCTACTTGAAACGTGTTGCAACTCTTATATCTTGACCAGCTACGTGAGAAATCCAGTCACCTATCTGTGAAGAACCAAAACACCAGCGGGAGCAGAAACCTCATTGGCAGCTAAGTAGTCAAATAAACGCTGCCAAGTGAAACTTCCCCATGTATATTTCCCCATTAACATCACATGATGATGACCAATTTTTTTTAAAGAAAATACATTTTTTTAATAACTGTTAAAACAGTTTAAACAGTTATTAAATTTTTTATTTATATCTATTCAGATTTAAATTTGATTTTATAATTTTGAATGTGTTGTATCCGTACGTCTCAGACAATTACTTAAATACACTCAATCAGAGCTACTAAATAATAATAAGAGGAAATTCGCTGAATTAACTCAGCTGGGGGCTTGAACGAGGTAACGAATTATAAGATAACCCTATCCTTCACAAAAGTTGACGGCAGATCCTAGAGTTAACGTGCTCAGCTAATGCAGCATTGTTCTCGCTTTTCTGAATATCTTGTGAATACTCCTTGGAGGTAGAAGCATCATTTTCCTTTTACCTACAACTCTGCCAAGGGTAATCTTGTGCGAAGGTAGACACCTTTAAAGACCCACATTAGTTACTCTTGAGTTTTGACCACTGTTGGACCACTATGGCAGAGCTAAGGGGAGGCAACCCGTAACAACAAGCAGTAACACTATACGAAGATTATTAAATCAACACCTGTTTGGCACATGGTAATGATGTTGATGGATATTATGCGCAGTTGCACATGATCATGGTAACGACACATGGTAATGATGATGATTATTGTTGTATTTATACTCGTAGTATGGAATGGGGACGGTTAATTTGTAATATATACTGAAGCACACGTTGGCGGTCGTTTTCAGATAGCCGTGGCATTTCAAGCACATGTACTGGGTGTTTTGTCTCAACGGCCTTTTTATACCGAGTATACTGCCACAACTCGTACACATTTTCAGGGTCATAGCTGTTTGGAATCGTGTTGCACGTGTAACTTTCATTGTTTTCATGCAGTCTGTACACAAACCCGTGGGTTGAATCATGCACTTTCCATTCCAGCAGCCATTCGCTCTCTTCCTCATGACAAACACGGGGAAAATCCATTCCCACACTTTTTTTTCCAGCTTCTCGGCATCCAGTATATATAATAGTGGTGCGTCTTTAAACTAGTGGTTTTTGCAACACGCCCCACTAGTTCAAAAGGTGAAAAAGTGAGTTGAATTTCTTTTTGTTAGTAAGTCACACATTATTAAAAAAACTTGACTGATCTTTTCCACGCATGAATCAACTCTATTTTGTAATAAATTGTTTACACCTGGTTGCATTTAATTGGTCCATAGAGGAGTTTTTCTTGGTGGCCCTTAACTTTCGTCCAGTAGTATATATACTAAATTAAATACACTAATTTGTGGGTACTTTAGAATAAAGAAAACTCTTAATTCGATTTTCTTTCAATTGATTAAAATAATTAGAACATATATTTGACAAACAAACGAAAAAAGAAATTCGACATTTAATTAGATCCAAGTGGAAGTACTATGCTTCGTCCATGGCTATGAACGTTGTTTATGCGCCTCTTGCGTTTTTGTAATATCATGAAATTTTGAAGTATATCTATTTTTGTTCAAAGCTGTTAATTGGCCCAATTATTATTGAATGAATTCAAGCTGTAAGATCAGTTTTTATTGCATGATCACTAAAACTATTCTTCATGTTGTAAATTTACCAAATTTTTGCAGCACATTTTGATAGGGGCGGCGGCACACTAGTGTGCCACGGCACACCGCTTGAGAAACACTACTCTAAACGGATATGATTTAGAGAAGGATAGTACATGAAAATGATAATTCGTGATGAAAGTGCGTGATAGCTTCAGTGTGAGAAGCTGGGATTTATAAGTCCTTGCTCTCCACGGGATCAGTTTGATGTTTGCAGTGAAATGGTACTTTAACTACATTTATGTGGTATTTAAGGATTCTGGACATTTTTCATTAAATGTTTCTTTGGGACTGTAACCTTGAGTTGGTGGTTACTTGATGAGTGACAGTGTGATCTACGAGGACCGTTCTTATACACCTAGACAATTATACGTGCCAGTACACAGATTGCGGCTTTCTCGACACATACAACATATACCTAACAACACACACCAATACTATACAATGTCACAAGAGAAGGGACAGACTGTGTCACTGTTATACAAACAGTAACTCTAGCTAAGAGAAATATAGTACCACCTGTTATAAAAGTAACACTAGCGAAGAGCCTTCTACCACATCCTGTTATACAGATAATAACACTGAAAAATAGCATTTTAGGCCCACCTGTTATACAAACAATGACTAACGTGGAGCAGTAGACTATCCTATCGGCTGTCTTCCTCCTGGCCTGGTTCCATTCTAGTCCTCGGTCCTTCAAAGATTGTATAATGTTTCTCTTTTATATTACTCGTAATCATAGTTTAAAGCAAACAGGTGATTGGCCTGTTGTGCCTTTGCATGGTGAAGGGGCTGCCTTCTTACGGCCTCCATGCAGGCCGCCCTCCTCCTTTTTCAGCCGGGCTTGGAACCGGCCTTGGCGGAGTTAAAGAAGAAAGTAAGAAACACGAAAATATATGTCGCCATCATTATCAACGCCCCTTCGTATCCGCGGCCATTGCTTCAAACCAGTAGAAAGAGAGATCCTACAATTGCATCACATACGTCAGCCCAAACCCAAGATGTACAAAAAAGAGGCTAGCCAACTCTGGAGCTTACACATGGGATAGCGTTCCACACCATTTAGAAAGCATGTTCATACAAGACGCCTTCAACAATTCACTGTTGAAACACCAAATGCACGCCTACTATCCAACATCCATAACTGAGGCCTTTGACAGCTGCTCTCCTATTTATAGGTCAATTTATCTTTTCCTCTCATTTTTTTTGCCAAGTAGAAATATTGTTCTATCTACACAATTTTTATTATCTCTGCTTAGAATTTCTTTATGATCTCTCAATGTGATAATATTCTTCTTTCACCTTTCAACTCCCAAAGGAGCATAGGTCTTCAACACACGTATGCTAAATCTTCCCGTCTTGTGCCATCAGTTCAATGTCTCCTTCATCCACTTCATGTCTGTCTCCAGTTCTCTTTTCCATGTGTTCTTTGGTCATTCTCTACCTCTCTTACCCTTGAGATGCTAGAACAGGAATTGTCTGGTAATGGTAACAGTAGGTTTTCTCAGAGTGTGCCCTATCCATCTCAAGCGTTGTCTTCTCATTTCTTGTCCCACTGGCTCTTGTCTAGTTCTTGTCATTAGTTCGACATTAGAGATCGTGCCATACCACCTCACTCCTTCTATTCACAGCAAGCACCCAGTTATAAAAGTCTGTAGCTTTTTGGTTGTGGTTTTTGTTGTTCTTCTTGTTTCATGTGATAATATCCAATACCATAATTCCCGCCGTAAGTATTTCGGTCGGTCGGTCATTCACATTTTGCACACCGTCATTTGCGCACTTTTTCTATGTTCGAGAGAGTACATTAACTTTCAACCACAGCTAAGGGGATGCAACTGTGGTTGAAAGTTAGACAATTATTGAATTGTTTCCCCTTATATGTACTCTCGCGAAAATAGAAAAGTGTGACGGTGTGCATTAAATCAACAGACAATCAAGATACTCTTCTGTCAAGTTTCATTCGGGAAACGGATTTAACTCATCATTTGTCTTTAAAATGTAAGTTTTTTTATTGTTTCTTCAAGACATTTTAATTTAAAGTATTGCAGACTTATTATTATGGATCAAAATGATAAGATGGCTAAAAGGAAGAGACGATCGAGTCATTTACAGCGAGCAAGCGAGACTATAGAAAAAGCAGCAATGTAATACGTGTAACAGAAACAACACACTATAATTTAAAACCTGCCAGTTTTGGCGGGTTGTTGCTAGTACTAACATATTTTTTTCCCCATGCAAATGTTTGTATGAGAATGTCATCATCGCTATCATTATCATCGTCATTTCTCTCAAATACCCAAGGAGCGTAGTCCCTCAACAAACGTATGCCAAGTCTTCCTGTCCCGTGCCATCAGATACAGATCTTTCCAGGTCTTTATAACCAATATCATTTCTATCACCACTTCTCTTCTCCATGTGTTTTTCGGTCTACCCTTGCTTTTTTTACACTGGGGATTCCAGAACAAGTACTGCCTACTAATGTTATCAACAGGTTTCCTCAGTTTGTGTTCTAACCATCGCCAGCGTTTTCCTTTCATCTCTTGTTCCACTGGCGCTTAATCGTGTTCTTGTAAAGTTTCTTGTGACAGAAATTGTGGATGAGGCAGCCATTCCCAAGCCCAAACCTCCTTAATCACTTCTTACAACATGCATGGTGGGTTGCAATGTTAATATTCTTCTTGCCATTACTGGTCCAGGTAACACGCGTAACGTGAGAGAAGATATCGATACCATTTTAAAAAAGCATTAATACATTATTATACTCAAAGATATATAAGAAAGTAACTTTTCTCAATGGTCAGATGCATAAAAAACGTGTTAATACTTAGTTAAGCATTGTTCTTGCATGTACGGAATGTTAAAAATACCATCGACAGCTAATAAGAGTAATGAGGATGTTCTGAAAGATGGACAGCTAAAAAGAGTAATGAGGATGTCCTGAGAGAGTCCAATGCACAAAGAAAGCTAATTCCTCAAGCTAGCAGTAAACGGTCCTCTTTCTTTTGGCATGTTACGAGATGAAGAAAGCGGGAGGATATTGTGACAACAGGAACTACTTACGGAATTAAGAAAAGATATAGAGGACAACAAAGACAGAAGATACTGGACAATTTGACATCTTTGCATGGAAAGAAGTCAACAACAGAATTGATAAATATAACTGGGGACAGACAGTTGTGGAAAGACATGATCGCCTACGCCACCCAGCATGGTACGAATGCATGAAAAAAAGTGTGCTAATTGATTGTTTAAAGTTTCGACCGCGTGTTTGAATGCCTGGATACAGAATGACAGCTGCGACAGAGGGCAGAATGTTAGACGGGACGACGTGCCCAATTGTCAACTGAATTAAAGTATGATCGCTTGTTAGTTCGTATGTCTTATCACAGACCCTGGAGAATCACAGCAACTAATTTCATTTTAAAGGGGTCTAGAATTAGGCAATATATTTTCCGGTTCATTGTCCGACTTTCGTCAAACGGTCATCTCAGCTTTTTCAATTCTTCACTTTATTATGGCATGATATTCTTGGGTCACCCCTGTGTTACCGAGAGGGGAGCTAAGAACAGTGACACAGTAACCTTCCATATGTGTCTTTAAAAGCGACTAAGCGGGGTTCGGAATGGGGCCGGCTGCCCCATCTTGTACTAAGTTTAGGCCCCAAAAACGTCAACAAATAACATGGACGGCAAGAGGGGCGTTCGGTGTATTAAGAAATATACGGAAATAAAAAGAAATCAAGTTCAACATAAAATAAGAATCTTCAACTCAAATGGCAAGTCACTGCTTGTCACATAATTTTGGGTCGCTATCTTGTCCACTACGGCCGTATTCTATAACAGCTGTTGTACTGACTAATTACGTGCTTTTTAGTGGTCGGCACCCTTTTCTTTATCTGCTATGTAGGAGATATTGTGTATTTTCAAACATTCTTACACTCCTGTCAGTGATAAGTCGTCATGTCTGTTTGGTTACCCGTTCCTCCCTGCTGGGAAAGGAACGGATGAGATAATATTAACCGACAATCACGTTGGTTAATCTCGGGTGTGGCCGACATCAGACTATAGATTAACACTACAATCGCTCTAGCGATTTTGGTTAAGCATTGATAAGGCGAGCGTGTCGCAATTTCCAAGATGGTAAAGAGAATACGTAACAAAACTGTGTTAAGAAACTTCCTATACAAGAATACGTAACAAAACTGTGACAAGAAACTTCCTATACAAATATACATAACAAAACCGTGTCAAGAAATTTCCTTTACAAGAATACGTAACAAAACTGTGACAAGAAACTTCCTATACAAGAATACGCAACAAAACCGTCAAGAAACTTCCTGTACAAGAATACGTAACAAAACTGTCAAGAAACTTCCTTTACGAGAATACGTAATAAAACTGTCACGAAACTTCCTGTACAAGAATACGTAACAAAACTGTGTTAAGAAACTTCCTATACAAGAACACGCAACAAAACTGTGTAAAGAAACTTCCTGTACAAGAATACGAAACAAAACTGTCAAGAAACTTCCTATACAAGAATAAGCAATAAAACTGTGTCAATTAAACTTCATATACACGAATACGTGACAAAACAGTGTTAAGAAACTTCTTATACAAGAATACGTAAGAAAACTGTTTCAAGAAACTTTCTGTACAAGAATACGTAACAAAACTGTATTAAGAAACTTCCTATACAAGAATACGTAACAAAACTGTGTTAAGAAACTTCCTATACAAGAATACGTAATAAAACTGTGTTAAAAAAATTTCTATACAAGAATACGTGATAAAGCTGCGTCAAGAAACTTCCAATACAAAAATACATAACAAAACTGTTAAAAAAAACTTCCTATAGAAGAATACGTAACAAAACTGTGTTAAGAAACGTCTTATACAAGAATACGCAATAAAACTGTGTCAAGAAACTTCCTATACAAAAATACGTAACAGAACTGTGTCAAGATACGTCCTAAATAAGAATATGCAATAAAGCTGTGGAAAGAATCTTTTCATTTGAGAAGGTGTGACAAAACTATGTCAAGAATATTTCTACACAATACTACGTAAATAAACCTATGTAAAGAATCTTCCTATATAGAAATACGTTAATAAACTATATAATAGGGGTTTGAGTGGCTAGGGGATATGGCATCCGCCTCTCATTCTAAAGGTACAAGGTTCGCTTCCAGTACAGAGAATATAATTGATGGAAATGTTAATCAAAACCAGTGGTTCCTAATGTCGTCATACTCCCCGCTTTCCCACTCGATGTCCTGGGTAGTGAGATCGGATGGAAAGCTTTCTCGGATAAGGGAGAAATAAATAGAATGTCTGCTGTACAAGTTACGCACTTTAAAAACCCCTCGAAGTTGGAAATCGTAAAGAGTAGGCCATACGGTCGCTGCCCTGGGAAAATTTAAAAATTAGGAAACCTACCCACAAAAATATTTATAGAATGTGTGATTCTTGTATACACACATTGGGATCCTCGCCGGTGCTACGGAGGTCGTGCACTGTGGTGAGAACCGCCTTGTGTGATCTAAAGTAGGAGATCAGAGCACTGATGGAGATTATGTAACGAATAATTTTTTGACATTTTCAGACCCCCCCCCCCCCCCCTCGTAACAAAAACCCACAACATTTCAGCCCCCCCCCCCCCCCCCCCAACCAATAAAGCGTAACATCGTAACATCTAGGCAACCCCCCCCCCCTCCCCCTCTTTGCGTTATGTAATTTGTGAACGGCCCCTTGTCCGTGTGCAAGAAAGATGGTCCTTAAAACCGAACCAAATATACTATGTAAAGAAACTTCCTGTATAAGAATACGTAATAAAACTATGTAAGAGATTCTTCTTATACAAGAACACATAACAAAACTATGTAGAAGAATCTTCCTTTATAAAAAAACACGTAACAAAACTATGTAAACGAATCTTCCTATACAAGAGTACGTAACAAAACTATGTAAATAATCTACCCATAAAGAATACTTCACAAAACTATGTAAGTAATCTACCTATAAAGAATACTTCACAAAACTATGTAAATAATCTTCTTATACAAGAACATGTAACACAATTATGTTTAAAAAAATCTTTCTATACAAGAATCCGTAACAAACTGTGTGTGTGTGTTTTTTTTTTTTTTTTAATGCCTTTGGAAAAAAAACTTAACGACACTGCGTACGGAGTTTGTTTGTTGAAGAATATTTAATAAAACTATGCAAAGAATCTTCCGCTATAAGAATACTTAAGAAAACTTTGTAAAGACTGCTTGTGGAAGGAAACTGTACATGCTGTCAGTTTTTCAAGGAATATATAATGGAAAACTGTATAAAGAATCTGTTTGTTGCAGAATATTTAACGATACTATTTAAAAAAAAAAAAAAAAAAAAAAAAAAAAAAAAAAAAACTTCCTCTATATTTAGCACAACTCTGTAACACAATAAGTAATAACTTGACCTTTTAGAGGTCTTGTATCCTTTACAACATCTTAAGAAGTCTCACACCCTATTATCCTCCAGCTCAGAAAATATACCAGAAGTGTGAAGGAAAAAAAAAAAAAGATAAAAGGGCGTCTTTGTACTTGAAATTAAGAGACAAAATCATTTTATTGATATATTAAGTGCATGTAGTGAGCCTGGGAACATGAGAAACTGATACTTGAATTAGTAATGCTTTCATGAATAATTCCAGCGTTGTTTCATGCAGCTGTAGACGTATGGAAAATAAATCTTTTGAATACAACCACACCAATTTATGAAACTTTTTGAAGAAGTTTAGAATTTTAAGTACAATTTATTTATAACTAAAGAATGTTAGGGAATGAATGTTAAATATGTATTAAAATTTATAATAAATGTTAGAATATGAACATTGAATTTTTTACATTTCAAATCATCATGTATTTAATAAATTATGCTCGACACAATATTAATTTTAAAATGCGACTTTGGTTTGGTATTGAATTCACGAAACGAAGTTTTATTTTGTCCAAATACATGTGATTTATATGTACTACAATGTGCTTATGATGAACCGCATTCTAAAATATCCGGTATGTCTCGCACTACCAGAAGTCGGGTCTCGCAATCCCCAGAAGTCGGGTCTCGCATCCCCAGGGAGTGCGTGCACCCTTGGTAAGAAGCGTTCCTCTAGAGAAATACTTAACGAAATTCTCTCTCTCTCTCTCTCTCTCTCTCTCTCTCTCTCTCTCTCTCTCTCTCTCTCTCTCTCTCTCTCTCTCTCTCTCTCTGTGTGCGTGCGTATGTGTGTGTGTGTGTGTGTGTGTGTGGGGGGGGGGGGTTATAAATAAAATGCTGCCTGTTATTGGCGAGATACACCACGTTCAACATAGACACAGGTTATATTAGGGCGCATGTCCAAATTTAAAAAAAGACCTTTTGAACTGATTTATTGTTTACATAATATCGTTGTTTAAATAATAAATGCACCTTTATAAAGAATTCGTATATAGAAATACGCTTAACAAAACTATGCGGAGGTTACCGAGAGATCGTAATAAAGGTTTAAATGACTTTGTACACTTACAAAATATCGCGTGATCTATGGGATAAGCAGTAAAGTGTCTCAAGAGAAAGCTGATGGAAAAGCGTGGCAGGAATCTAGGGAAATGCTGAAACAGCATAAAGTTCTCTTTGCCTGCACAAAAATAGCAACATAGACATTAACAACAGTGTAATGATATGAAACGCTATACTGTGCGTTACAACAGGATGCAATCTTATCATCTGATGTGTCTCAAGTCACACAAATATCTCTTTGCATCGGGCGCGGAGGAGGGGAGTGAGAAAGCACTTAGGTCTCGACCCCTATGTGTCAGCCTCCTGGTGAATTTTCCTCCTACAGTGGGAATTGAGCCCATTTGATCTTGGTTGCACCTTCTAGATTCACACTAGATTCTATCTGCTAAGCCAGCTTGAAGCAGCTGTGAAGTTAACAATTGTGTTGCATATACAATCATTTAATCAATACCCTTTATCTCCCTAAGTATCATAGACCTTCAACAAACACGTGCCAAGTCCTCCTGTCACGTGCCATCAGCTCAAGTTCTTTCCACGTTTTCCTCATCATTTTCCCTTTTCTCTCGAGTTTCTCTTCTCCGTGTAATTTTAGTCAACCCCTGCCTCTCTTACCCTGTGGTTTCCAGAACAAGAACTGCCTTGCAATGCTATCAGTATGTTTTGTTTTTCAATGTATGTTCTATCCATCACCAGTGTCTTCTTCAAATCTCTTGTGCATAAACATTGTTCTGAATTCCGCAGCTCGTTGCCGTAACTCGACAGCCAGCTCGTTGCCGTGACTCGACAGCCAGCTCGTTGCCGTGACTCGACAGCCAGCTCGTTGCCGTGACTCGACAGCCAGCTCGTTGCCGTGACTCGACAGCCAGCTCGTTGCCGTGACTCGACAGCCAGCTCGTCACCATGACTCGACAGCCAGCTCGTTGCCGTGACTCGACAGCCAGCTCGTTGCCGTGACTCGACAGCCAGCTCGTTGCCGTGACTCGACAGCCAGCTCGATGCCGTGACTCGACAGCCAGCTCGTTGCCGTGACTCGACAGCCAGCTCGATGCCGTGACTCGACAGCCAGCTCGATGCCGTGACTCGACAGCCAGCTCGATGCCTTTTCCATAGTTTCGCGACGTCTTACGAGTGCACTTGCTCTTGGTTGTCCCTTCAGGCTTATATATATTTCAGCAGGTTATACACTGAAGCAGCTACTAGACTTCTTGTGCCTACTTCCACAGCTACTATTTTTACTGTGAACCCCAAAAGGTCTCAGCTCACTGTGAACCCCAAAGGTCTCAGCTCACTGTGAACTCCAAAGGTCTCAGCTCCATGACAAGATCATTATATTTGGCCATTTTGAATGCGTGCTGCACATCTAATCTGGACTCGATGTAGTAAAGTCAGAATTAGAAAATACGGCCCCTTCAGAAAGAACAAAACAAAAAAAACTGCTTTGTTTTGAAATCACCTCTTCCCTTTCTTCTCTCAAAATTAAAACAAATATGTATGGGTTGCAAAAAGGTAACATTGCCATTTGCCTGTTTATTTTGCCCTGACGAATCGTACGCGTAAAAATTAATGCCAAGAAATCAGTGGAGTAATAGAACAAAGGACAAAGAATTAGAAACGGCAACATAATATGGGAAAATTGTGTTGTCTATTTTATACTCAAGAGAGTCATTAAATCGCAAAGATTCATTCCTTACTTTTCATGCGTTTAATTGGATTCTCGCTTAATATCTGTCTTCTTTGTAATGTTGGTTTTTTTTTTTTTTTTAATTTCCATTTTCAGACATTATGCCATTCTGTACTTTTATTAATCGTCAGCTTTTGAAGATATTTATATTTCACAGCTGCTAACTTTATATCAAACCAGTTTTTCCATGCTTCGGTATTCATTTTATTTCTCAGATACCTCACTTCCTTCCTTCCTTTTCCTTTGTGCTCTTTACGGAGTATGAAGCCCCCATTGTATCTGGTTCCTAACAAGGAGTCTGCTCCAAGCACTCACATTCTCTTGCAACACAGGTTTATGTCACAATTTGTTTTACATGATGAGGTTACCAACAAATATCTATCTGCTGCAAAATAACTCAGGATCTCCTTTTCTTTTCTTATCAGCCTTCATCTCCCTCTGAAGCATAGTTCTTAAACTAACTCACACAAAGCCACATTGTTCTGTGCCATCCGCTCAAGGTTGCGTCTTCTTCATCCATTTCATGTATATTTCCAATTCCTTGCTGTCTGTGTTCGGTCTCCCGTTAGCTCTTCTACCCTGTGAATTCCAGAACAAGGACTGACTTGTAATGCTATCCACTGGTTTCCTCATTGCGTGTCCTATCCAACATTAGCGCTTTCTCCTTTTATCATTCATCACTGGTGTTACCACGTGATACTGAAAGAATAGATCTAATTCCCCCTCAAATATATGTCATTCTTCTTCTTCTTCGTACACTCTCAGACGTCCACTCTCAGACGTCCACTCTCAGACGTCCACTCTCAGACGTTCACTTGAATGTTCTCAAAGAAAGCAGTAGTCAGTTTGAGGCTATTAGAATCCCCATAAAGCTTTTCTACGAAAAGAACTGGCGTCGGCCATATGCGCTTTCTCTGTACTGCATATAAGGGGCAACTTTGAAGCAGATGGTCAGCAGTCATTTTATCAGTGCCACAGTTACACTGATCGGTAGTTGCTATCTTTAGCATGTTGAATAGATGGTATCTCAATCTGTTGTAGCCAGTGTCGTACGGTAGGTAAAAGTGTTTTATTGGACCCGTCTAAGTAAAGAGTAAAGGTTGACTGATACACGAGAATGTATAGAAAAAATAGATTTCACAGGTGGTAGGTTGAGGGAAAGATATACCTCTGGAGTGAGTAGGTTTCTCTCATCCAGCCTATCAGTACAATTGTGCTTTGTTACAAGATAGTATTTGCCTCCCTATCTAAAATAAGAACATGTTACTCTACACACACACACACACAACAATATGTGACAACAAGACACACAAACGTGAAAAAAACTAAGGATAAATGGGCATGGGTCTGACCAGCCCACAAAGTTCAGTTTTCTTGTTGTTTATTATCACTAAAACTGTTTACAACATCAAAATACCAAAAAGATATCAAGAAAATCATTTACAAATAGAAGAAGTAAAGAAGAATGGTGCGCCTTCACCGTATAAAGGAAATAACCCAAAGAAAATATTAACCCAAAGGTTGAAGGTTAACACTAGGTTTACAGAATAACACTATTGGTACAATATATGACCAAGTAAAGTAAACAAACTCAAACCACCAAACATTAATAGATAATTTCCAGCAACAATAAAATCAACACACGCTCTCTCATTCATGTGGCCACCTCTCACACTTTTACCTATTTTGTATTCTTCCCTTGGGTCTGTGGTATCACTTGGTAAATTTATTCCACGAACATAATCCCTATTTTTACTGTTGACTAATGTATCACCCCAGCTGTCGAGGATACAAATTGGCCCCAGTTCATCCAAAAAATAAACTAATGAGGTGAACGCCAAAAAAGTTTACTCCCACGATGAATCCTGGTGACGATATAAGTCATAAAGGGTACAATGGATGGGTTTGAAAAAAAATCGAAAAAAGGTGATTCGTCTTACGAGGACAAAAGACAAAGAAAGTAGTCTACGTTACGGCCACAAGGCCTTCGTCAGGAAAAGAAAGAAAGTGAAGGCTAGATAGGAGACATAAGAACTTAAAGAAATATAAAAATAAAACCTAGGTACTTGCCTGAAGGCGAAGCATGGCTTTTCTAAACAACTAGCACTGTTCCTCCGATGGGTGCACAGGGGATGTAAGTATAGACACAGGAACTACAACTGAATATTTCCGTTGCGACAACTCTTGCAGTGTTGAGGGTGGGCGGGGAAAAACAGTCTTGTTTCTCGCTCGTTCTGGAACTTATATCTGGATATATAGGGTTACTACAAATATTGAATAGTGTGAGAATCCTTGGTGCTTACCGTGTTAGAGAGGGGAGCACTTCTAGAAAAATCTTGAAAATCCCGGTTGCTAAAATATTTGCACATGATGATGATGAAATTTTTATCGGCCGACTCTTTGCCAGATCGCCAGTCTTGCACAGTGTATATATTAGTACTCCACTTGGATTACAACTGTCATGTGTTGGAGAACATAATAATAATAATGTTTTCAGGTATACGCCACTGTTGGCTGATAAAATAATATTCTGGATTTTGGTAAGTCCAGTAGTATAATTTATAGTCATACAGTATCCTCGGCTAGTACACACTTAACCATGGAAATGGAAAAGAAAAAGAAAAAGACCACTGGTCGTCCGCTGGGGATCAGGTCTGCGAAAAAAACAAACCAAGAAAACATTGATGGGACAATGCTACCACTCTATGTAAATATATATATATATATATATATATATATATATATATATATATATATATATATATATATATATATATATATATATATATATATATATATATATATATATATATATATATATATATCCTCTGTCAATCCTGACGAATTTAAAAGGTACACGGTGTTTTCCCTACGCCTACACACACAGACATCGCTGGCCGCGGATTTGGGTCAGACTGAGTCGACGAAGACTTTCCCGCCCATTCTCGCGGCTGGCAGTCACACGCACAGTGTGTTCGTTATTATTTTTCTTACAATGCACAACGCACAACAAATCACGTATCCTGTAGTAGCTATTAAATTGTCGGTGTCTGTCAATTTGTCGTATGGCATTTAAAAAATAGTAGACGCTATAATAACAAAAATTACAAATGAAATATAAACAGTATTATTTCCTCAAACTGTCAGTCGCCTCTAAGTCCAGTCTCGTTAACCGTCCTACACTGTAAGCACAAATTACCGTCTCTTCTCAGCTATGTAGCGTCGGTGATGTGGTCTAACATTTTAATTAAATATCTGGTTATGAAAATCGCTACGCGTTATTTTATTTAATTCGCCTTACTAGCAAGAAAGATCTAAGTGAAATATTTAACTGCATGTTTAAAGTATTTAAGTGTTTAACTTTAAATGCTATCACCGTAAATTACTTCTAACACTTAGAACTATTTACCAGAAATCCAGAATGAAAATCTCCACGAATCACTTTTTAAACAATAATCCAAAAGAAATGGTTTATGACTACGCACTAGACTTCTTCTCAAAATTCTGACTGACGACTTATGATGGGTTATAGAAACAGCCGTATATATATCATTAAATGGCTTTTTATCTCTAATGGCGTTAATTCGCACTCCTCTGTGGGACAAAAATTCAGAAGCTAGAGATGCAAGATAACAGGCTTACGGTTCGGTCTTCAAGAGGTTCTCGTCTGGAGCAGTAACCGACATCAAAGACTTTCTATTCTCCTAGCGGTTTTACCTGTAGAATGCTCGTGTTCCAAGATCAAAGGACATTAGGGATTTTTAGATTTCCCCTGAGCAAACTTTAAAGAAGTCTGTTATATATATATATATCTCTCTCTCTCTCTCGTGCCGTCTGTCAAGTATTATATGATTGACAGATGAGCTCGCGTGATTGGAACACAGTAAAACAAAGCGTGATTTGTTTCCTGTTATGACTGACAGGTCAACGAAGATTGTAAACACAAGGAAAGAGGGCGGGGAGAAAAAGGTGAACTGCAAAATTAGACAGTTGGTATAATGCATGTTTTAGCTAGCAAATCAGAGAGCAGCTATAAGGTTACAATAAGCTGTCAGATTACTGTAGGCTCTTTTCCATTACACGTCACAGCCGGTGCGGAGTATATGTCATTCAAGGCGATTAATATGAGGCTGTGCATGAGGCTGGGTATCTCATCATGTAAAGCAAATTGCTACAAAAAAACCATCGCTACAAGAGCATGTGAATGCTTGGTGCAGGATTCCTGCAAGGGGACCCGTTACATTGCTTGCTCCATCTCTGTAGGGAGCGCAAAGGAAAGGATGATGATGATTATGAGATGATGATAATTATGATAATGATGATGATAGTTTAAAAAATACAACACACCTAGATCATCCTGTACTCACAAGCCAAATTCAATCATTTTAGAATTAGATGAAGAACCAAAAAAACAAACGGACAAAAAGAAATGAAGACTGTATTTTACCTCATTTTTTTGTAAATAAATGGTAATCAGCATAGCAGATTACATTAGATCAAAAGTCTAGAAATGTTACTTTTAGATCTTCTTAATAAATGAAAACGGTAAAAGGACATGCCAACCGATATAGGTCATTATAGCAGATTACCATTGACACATGTCAACTATTCTGTCAAAGGTAATTTTAATGGTTAAATTTATATCTCTCGCAATTAAATGTTAATGTGGGACAAGAGTTCAGATCCCTGAACACATTCTTCAGAACTGCCCAGCCCATAATGACCGGACCTCGACAAAGGATGCAGAGCTGAGACAGAAGCTATGGGGCTGCCGCCTTGACATAGAAAATATTATGGGCTTCATCCTGGCAACAGATTTGCAGATTTAGCATGACCAATAACTTGAACGCAGACCGAGGTTACATTTATTCCAATGGAGCGGCAATACCCACTACAGCCGCCTGTGTAGGTATCTAAATGATTTAATGCCAAATGTCTCTTTATTCATTCTTCATAAATATTGCTCTCTAAAAGAACTGCGACCTTCAGTTATTTGTAAAACCTTCGATTTACAATGTAGAAGAAATCAATTAAGGACTGCACAGGAATCCCAAAGTGATTCCAGAATGGTTCAATCCTTCTGTCTGCATACGCACTTATTTATGAAAATATGTAATTTCTTGGTTGTTGCTTTATTGTTCAACAAAAAAAAAACAACAATAAAAAACTTACAGATATTCATAAACGGGTGCTTGCGTAGAATAGAAGGATTGAAATGGTATGATAGAGTCACCAATGTGGAACTGATGACAAGAACCACACAAGGGCCAGTGGAACGAGAGTTGAGAAGAAGACGCTGGCGATGGATATGTCACACATTGAGGAAGCCTGTTGATAGCATTACAAGGAAGTCCTTGTTCTTGAATCTCCAGGGACAGAGAGGCAGAGGTACAAAAAACACATGGAGAAGAGAACTGGAGACAGAAGTGAAAATGGTGAGGACAACTTGGAAATGACTATCTGTTGTCACGTGACAGGAGGACTTGTCAATTTTTTTGTTGAAGGCCTATGCTCCTTAGGAAGCTAAAGGGTACTGATTGATTGATTGATTGATCGATCAATTGATTGATTGATCGACAAGAATCCCGCCAACGCACAGCTTATAATCTAAAGCACTCATCAAGCTACACTCAGTTCTCATTCATTCATTTCCCTTCAGGTCATATCGAGCATAGGTCTTTAACAAATTTACGCAAAGCCTCCTGCCCTGTACCATCATTGCAAGTTGACGCCGCTCCTGACCGTGAGTCCAACACTAAGCAGGTTACACTGACGTTACCATGTGAGCAAATTATGGAACTTCCGACCAGACATGTGATTCATATAAAATGTGGTTTTCTATGTTGCCCCGTGTAGTCCCAGGATAATAAAGATAATGAACCAATAGAACTATAGCTCCCTCGCGCATGCATTTCGAGATGACTAATATTAGGTTGTAATTATGGCTAGCGTCCTCATTACGTAAAACGACATGCTACAGAAACTACAGTTGAAACAGCAATAAATGCAGTCTTCCCGCAATGGGGCCAGGTGCCATGGTGGCTTTGTGCTCCATTTTGAGGGAACGTGGAAATGATGGTGGTTTTCTGTATGGCTCATAAAATTTCTTTACAATAATGGATTTACTGGACTCTTGTAGCAGGCTATGAGTTGGTCATTTCGTAATTACCCCACAGGGTGATCCTCTCGGATAACAGTTGACCTCTGGTTAGTATTAATGTCACAGAATGACCTCGAAACTTTTCATTTCTTGTGCCATCCCGTAATTCATTTTGTGCTCTTTGCGTTCTATTTTCCTACCTCGGACAATATTTAGTATTTTCGAATCATTGTTTACACTTCTTCCTGTAATAATTCGGCATGTTTGTTTGCCTGCCCATCCTCGTTGAGAGTTGATACAGGTAAAACCAGATTGGCCGCCAGCCATTTTCGTGTAGTGATACTGGTGTTTGTGTTTGTACAGGGAGCGCCGGTCATATGACAGATTCATTTGAAGACGGCGGAAATGTGGTAATCGCTTCCGGACAAAATTGTTACGAAGACATTATTTGTGATAATGTAGGAAGTTGTGAGTGTAAACATTACCGATAATCGATGGAAGAAAATCCCTTTTATGGAAAGTGACGTTTTTAAAAAATCACGCAAAATTTTCCTATGATTAAATGGTTGGGATAAACCCCATCATAACACGCATGATTGAATACAATTGAATTTTCAGCACCCTGTGGACTTATATCCCAGGAAAACTACCTACATTAACACAGAAAGCCTGAATCCTAGGAATCTGTTCACAAAGTCAGAGTGGGAGCCTAGAGTAAAGTATTACCCCAGACCGCGTGTAAGAGGCATCTTAAACAAGTTGCCTTAACTATTTCCCTGAGCGAGGAGTCAGTATTCATAAGAGATTTTGGTGTGAGTTGTACATTTTTAAATTATAAATGTTGCATTTATTAACAAGTGAAAATTGCTAGTGGATGTCCAAGTCATCTGAGGCTGGCAACCTCAGCATATAGAAAGTTGGTTTCATGAACCACTACTGCAAAAGCTGGTGACTGCTTTATGCAGGTTTCTCAGAGAGAGCCAACAGTAGAGGTAGTCCCAAGATCCATATGGAGTAGGGAGTGGATGATGATACAACGGATGTACATACTTATTATATTATTCACCTTTTCAACCAGTGCAAATTTAAAGATATTCAATACAAATGTAATGAATGTTTTCTGCTCACTGGGATTAATATTAATGCTCAGAGATTGTACAGTTCTGAGGTACATGAGATGGTGGAATGAAAAGGGGGTGTGGGAGGACTCATGATTGTGTGTCAGGAAACCCAATACTCAGGAGGGTATTTGTTTCTCTTCTTTCATAATACTAATTGATGGTACCAGTTGAGGGTGCTATCTCTGGAGCTAAGTGTGTGGTATAAGTGGCCTGTTGTCAACAATAGACACCATCATCAGAGGGGCCTTGAAGACGCTGGACCAGCTTCGTGAATACTCCCTGATATTTCTTGCAACATGTCAGAATCTCCAGCCTTGACCAGTGACGAGATTGCATCAGTCCACAACCTGCAAAGGACCAAACATCGGCTGGAGCAGAAACGAACAAACTTACTGACATCTAAGTACAAACTTAAAAGCTGCCAAGTGAACTTTCAGACAATTCCCTCAATATCCATAACATCATCCTGTGAATATTACCTTTGTTTGCAAGAATTATTCATTTTTACACTGTTAAATATAATTGATTATTAAATTTGTTATTTGTATATATACAAACTTATAGTTGATTTAATCCTTTTCAGTGTTCTGCACCCGTATGTCTCAGCCCCCTTAATACACTTAAACAGAGCTACTAAATTAAGATTTCACTGAATTAAATCAGTTGGGGGCTTGAACGAGCTAAATCATACAACATATCTCTTCACAAAAGTTGTCGGGTAGATAATAAGTTAACTGTGCTAAGATACATTCAGCACTCTTCTTGACTTCTGAAATATCTTGTGAATCTCCCTCGAGGTAGAAGTATCATCATCCTTCTATTTGTATCTCTGCCAAGAGTAATCTTGTGCGAAGGTAGATACATTTGAAGACCCACATTAGATACTCTAGGTTTTGGCCATTGTTGGACATCAGTGCAGAGAAAAGGGGAGGCAACCCGTGACAATTAACACGCGCACTTTGTCGACTTGTCGTAAGAAAATTACCCACAAGAAAGATCCGGAAAAAGTTGAATCGTAGGGAGTGTCCACAGTTTTTAGGAACGGAAGATACACAAATACACTGAACGGAACGACATTGCATCTTCTCACGAGCGCATCACGTGGCAGTGAATGACAAATGTAAAACAGAAGTAAACGTACGTTCTTTTTTATCGGCACGAATTTTATACGTTTTGTGGTTAACACATTAACCACCAAACTGAAAAACACGCTGTGGCGTAATTAAATTTTGTTCCAATTTTCACCCTGCAGGTGTATGCATAAATTACGCTGCAGTTTTCTTAATTTGTCACAAATTTTTTAAATGAATTATGCGTCATTTTAAAGAGAAAGGAATGTACAATTACAACAAGCTCAAAAAAATGTATGTTTACATGGTATGGCAAATATTATTAATAACATAAAAATGATTGACAGGCAACAAAAAAAAAAAGTTTCAAAATTTTTTTTCATTGTCGGCTTATCAACATATTGCTTGTTCCTAAGCAGTTAATGCGTTTCTGTAGGTGATTGTGAAAACAGAGTGAAAAGTCGTAACCTAGGGGATCGGAAAAGTCAAAGTAGGTGATTATCATGTAGTATATCCAATGACACAAAAAACACACATACTAACTAATATTTACATTATTAGTAACTTACATAATCACACCTACAACATTTCCAAAAAATCTCAAGATTTGCGTGCAGACCTGGTTCACGAGTTAGGACGAAACGGAAACTATTTGTTGTTTCACCCTCACTAACTTGCTGCCGTTGTTTTCTTTCTTAAGTTACATTATTTCCTGCACCATTTGTTACTCTAACTGAGGTCTTTCCTATTTTACGGCCCACCAATAGCCGAGGACTGATTGCATCGTCACTATTATTGATATCACTACTATCAAAATCACTATTTGAATCAATGGCCACGTTGTCACTCTCGTCCTCGTAGCTAGATCTATCAATTAATTGTAGAAACAAGTTTCTGGCCTGTTCAGCAGTTAGACGAGGTGTACGAGCGTATTTTTGCGGTCCTTTCACTAGTTGCTATGGTAAAGAGTTTTACACGATTTGGTTACTAACCTGAAAAGTAGAAAAATATGAATATAATAGCAGTTTTCAAGTGTTCCACTTTGGGAATTTGTTTTCCGGTGGAAACTTAAAATCTTGAACCAGATCGGAAAGTGTTTCGGTAAATTTTTCATTCGTTTTATCACCAAATAGACAGTGACGCTTCCAGCAGCCGTGGCCACAGTGGTGAGATTTATACGACGGCCAGAGCGGCTCACGGTGGCTGCTTGCAGGGAATATAAGGAATAACATGGTATGACAGGATCAGATATTGCGTTTTAGCAGTACACTTAACTCCCCATTTGCACGAAATTCGAATATGCGCGAACTAATTTTTATATCCCCTATTTTTTTGTCCACGAACTAAATTCAGCTATAAACGAGTTGAGTATTGCGATAATCAAATGCAAAAGTGGATTTGTATTTTTTGTTTAATTATTTTACAAAAATATTGCACGGTAATGTAATGGAATGATTGTGCTTATTTGTTATGTCTTTCAAAGTATACTGCAGCATAAATACTACGGAAGTTATTGCATATTTTCCTTGAAAATAATTTCATACAACAATTTTTCTAGCTACCTTAGTATTTACGCTACTGAGCCATTTAAAAAACATTTGGAGTCAGCACATGCATCTCGACTGCATTAACATGCAGTATTTTACAAAATTTGATAAAACTGCAAAATTGTTCTTTTAATATACGGAACATGGTCAAGTAGTACAACTGGCTCAAGGAATTTATAACAAATAATTCATCAATATATCTTTGTACATCTGTCTACAAATATGCGAAACCTGACGTTTCGTTTCTCATGAGTCAAATTATTCAGTTCCATACTATCCAAATATGTCTTGTAATATTTCTTTTAACCATTGTCTCAATAAATCCTCTTTACAGATCTGTCTACAATATGTGAAGCCTGATGTTCTTTTCTCATATGTCAAAGTATTCAGTTCCATACCATCGAAATATGTCTTGTAATATTTCTTTTAACCATGGTCTCAATAAATTCTTCAATATTCTCCATTTTGTATATGGGCGACTTGTAGTGACGATATGATATGTAACATTTCAAATCGAGAGAGTACTTACATGATCTTAAGCACAATAATTTACCTGTCCTAATGTGTACAACTACACATATGACATATTTGGGCACAAAATGTCGAAAACTTCAACTAAGGGAGCCTTACTTCATCGTTCTTCTTTTCAGGACTGCCGTTCTGAATATTTTCTGCCGGCAAACACACTGAGCTGATGCTGGCTGTGTTTTTTCATTGGTTAAACATCACGTGATGTCGCTATCTATAACCTGCATTCTTAATATTACTATGACGAGTGCTGGGTAAGTCAGCGTGCCTAATGTCAAAACGCTGACCTAGTCAAAGACCATCGTTCATTTCCCTCCTCTAGTATTTCGGGTTGATTTTTTTTATTTTAGTTGAGAATTCTGCTTGTTATTTATAGGGAAATGGTATATTATATTTTTAGTTATTTATGACTAGACTCTAGCATGAATAAATGCTCAAGTGGTCGGTCAGACTGCCACAATAGCAGGTTGACGCTGTAATTGGCTGGGCGATGTCCTCAAAACAGATCCTGGACACATTCACAAGAACTGCTATGCTATGGGCCCCAGAAGAAAGGCAAAAAAAAAGTCGACGAAAGACAACTTGGCGGAGAACTGTGAACAACGAGATGAAAAGCACGAAGCAGTGTTATGGCACCCACAGGAAGCATGTCCGCCAATCCGAGCACAGTACAGAGAGTTTATTGCCGCCCTACATGACGCCACTAGGCGTAATGGTCACTGATCGTTTTGTAAGTCAGCGACTAATGATTCAGGAAGAACATTAAGGTTTATATTTATTGTTTTTTTTTTAATCCGTTCGGTTATGTCAGTATCATTAACATGGGATTGATGAAAAGGAACAAGCAAGTACCAGCGGAACGTCAGGTAAGGATAACGTGCTGTCTATGGATATTACACTAAGAAAACCGGTTAGTAACATCTCAAGCCATTCGTTGTACTGAGATCCACAAGGTATAATAAACAGAGGAAACCATTCAAACCATTTTCTCAGAACTCAGAAATTGAGCCCAACCCATAAAATACACGCAAATCTGACACATAATGACCTGCAGACCCGCAGACCTCCAGCAGACAAATTAGGAACTGACTAGCATGAACAGACTTACAAACAGACAAAGTAGAAGAGAAATGAACAGAGCTAGCAGAAAATACAAAGACCATAGACGAACAGACATTAACACATTGCAGACAAAACTATTACCAAGAGAAATATAAAAATCTGCAGACACAACAAAGAAAAAGAGACATTAAGAAACCGGTAGACAAAACAAGGAAAAGAGACTATTGAACAAAACTTAGAAGACGACACAAACTAACTGTGGACACAACAAAGAAGAGGTGACACGAACAGGTCTGCAGATAAAACATAGAAGAAGAGACATAACAAACCAGTACTTGTAGATTCCAATTCAGAAAGACCTAAGGTAACAAAGATTCGGAGTCTAAACTCTCCACCGTACAATTTAAAAATAAATAAATAAATTCATTCCGTAGTAGCGTATAGCGTCGTGAGAATGACCGCCGCCAATCAGGATCTATTTTTTACGGGTGCTAAGTTGGTTGTGTTGCGTTTCACGATTCACTCTCGCACAATTGTAACTGCACCATTATTACTCCAGGCAACGAGAAATTCAGCGACGTCCTACTGAGCACAATAAAACTCGCACGCAAACTTAACACTCCTAAGTAAACAAACGCATAATGTTAAACTAGGTAGCGTCTTGTTGCCGTATCCTACACTTTGTCGACCTGCACAGCAATTACGGACACAGAACTTCAACTGGGTCGTTTGTAGACTTTCTAAATGAAGTGTTGTTAACTTTTTCACAAAAAATCGGTAGTTTACATTTCTGTTTCTCAAAATATTATTTCTTTTTCATTTAAGACCAAGAACATAGAACCCTAAAGTCGGACGTAACAACTTGTGAATAGGTTTCCTTGAGAAATTTGAATTCGAAAAAAATCACAACTCTATTTGTTTCCAATTTTGTTTTCACTGTGACACTGAAACAAAATAGTCAAAGTTTAAAAGGTCAAAGGCAGTAGAAACGTACTCAACGGTTACCATCGTGTGTAGTTTTTTTAGACCAGCAAAGCAAAGAATTGTTGGTCTGTGACGAGTGAGTCCATAGGTCGCGGTGGATCTCGTCGTGTGAGTGAAACGAGGAGCTTGGAGTGCGTGGCTGGAACATTGCCCGGACAGTTGGCGAATCTGCTGGTGATATGATTGGACAGTGAGCGAGAAGAGAGCCAGCACGAAGAGATGGTTGAGCAGTAGGGATGGTATATGAAGAGAAGATGTAACAAATTAAATTAAAATTCATTAATTGATTGAGTGACTATCTGTGTCGTACAATTATTTGAATGATTCATTAATTATAAACCTGAATGGATAATTATTATTATAATTAAATTCTTATTTTTCTGAGTAAGTAATTAATGGACTACACTCTGCACTAGGCACTACTTTTCAAATTAGCATCCCGTAGGCTAAGCTGTTAGAGCGCTAAGTTGCCGGGTTCTGGGATCGCAACCTGGTAGCGTCACGCTCGTCTACCCAGCTGTAAATTGGTACCTGACTCTGCTATTGAGTTAGGGAAGGCAAAGTCAGCGAGGAAATGAACTGATCATAGTACTTTAAAAAGCTGAACCTAGTATAGTGAATCTCTAACACTTCTTTCCCCTACGGAGGTATCTGCTTTTGTACTACCTTTTACCTTTATCTTTTACTTGTATATCCACTTGAATAAGACGCTGCTATTGTCTTTGTTTACAGAGTTAGTCATAGTGCAGGTGACCGAATGTAAAATTTATTATCCTCATCATCAATATCCTTTTGTTCTACAAGGAACATATGCCGTCAAAGTAACAATTCTCCAGACCTAAAGGTTTTTTATATTTGGACATGCGCCCTAATATAACCGGCTTAGGTTGAACGGGACGCGCCTCGCCAAAACGAGGCAAATTTTTTTTTTTTTTTTCAATATGCCTTCAACATACTTATTCTAACCCGCGTGGCCTGTGCCATCATCTCAAGGTCTTCTTCATCAGTTTCATCTCTGCCTCCAGCTTTCTTCTCCGCTGTCACGAAATACGTTATTTTTCTTCTGGTCTTCTCTCCACTCCGGCAGTATTATCTACCACTCTTTCTACGTGTTAATTCTTCAAGTATTTGTTGCCTTAAGCTTTCATAGTTCGAAGTTTTCTTATCATGCTTTGTCCCATTTCTTTTACTCCCTTACTTATTACCTTGATCGCTTGACCTGTTTTGACACCACACTGACTTTTGTTTGTGCAAAGCTGTGACGAAATAACGCCATTCGTTATATTTTCATGTGCCATCCTATAATTCATGCTATGCTCTTCCCGTTCTTTTTTCTCATCTCTAACAGTTGTTGTGATTTTAGATTCAATGTTTACAATTGCTTCCTTCAATTCTTGTCATGTCTGGGCTTCATCGATCATCCTTACTTATTATTATAATCACTCACGCTTTGAACCCATATTGCCTCCTGGATCTGTAGAGTGAAATGTTGTTTACGAATGCGAAACACATTTCCGACCAGACAGAGAATGTCAGCGCCAGATTAATACGTAAACAACATTGAGATGGCCACAGTCCGTGTCTTACCACTGATAATATTTTCTGTCTGGCCGGTTTGCTGCTTGATAGTTGTTTGATCGCACAGGAAATATCAATCTGATAATAGATTATAGACACGCATTTACGTTATGATAACTCTTGAGATTTGGAGTCGGTAAATGATATAATCATTTCCGGGCAGATTGGTTGTAGGCAATAGTTACGATAAGTCCATCTGCTAAAAGTTGTCTGTGATAGATCTATGAAGTCGTGAGTTTAAACATGATGGATATCGACGGAAGAGAAAATACCTTACATGCGAAGTGAATTGAAAAAAAATCACATTTTGTGTGCCACGCATGAATTTTCCAAGAGAAGGTAGTGAGGATATACCTCTAACAAAATACGTAAGTTGACTGCTGTTGATTTGGCACTTGAGATGTTAAAATACATACATTTCTGATTAGAGCCTTGTTATGTAGTAACAATGTGGATGCGTGGGCTGAATGTTGCTTATAATCTAGCACATTCTGAGTCTAAGGCACTGATAATTCAATTCGTCAAGAAGACAGTATGACAAGCCAGACTAATGAATAGAATCAGGATTCTACATTAAAGGACCTGACAACGTGTTTGAGCATCTTGTGAACTTACACAGCAAGAAAACTCTACCTTTACAAATACAGTAAGCCCGGAATCCTAGGAACATGAACACTAAGTCATAGTGGGATTTTATTGCTTTGTAAGACCCCAGACCACGTGTAAGAGGCATCTGAACCAAGTTGCCGAAACTATTTCTCTGAGCCAGAAGTGTGCATGGCCAAAGATATTTGGGGTGAGTTGTACATTCTATAATTCTGTATTTTGCATTATTAACATGTGAACATAGCTAGTGGATATCCAAGTTCATACGAGGCTGGCAACCTCGGCATATAGAATGATCTTTTCATTAATTACACCTGCAAGAGCTAGTGACTGCTTCATGCGGGTTTCTCATGGAGAAGCAAAAGCAGGTGTAGTCCAAAGTTCCATATGGAGCAGAGAGCGGATGATGACAGAAACATGTACATAATTATTATATTAACATTTTCAACCAGTGCATATGTATATGTGAACATGTTTTATACAAATGCAATTGATGTTTTCCGATCACTGGGATTAACATTAATATTCAGAGAGCGTAAAGTTCTGAGGTAGATGGGAATGTGGAATAAAATGGAGAGAGGGACACTTGATTTTCGTGTCAGGAAACCCAATACCCACGAAGATATTTGCTTCTCTCTTATTTTATGATACTAGTGGGTGGTACCAATTGGTAGTACTAGTCTGTGGGACAAGTGTGTGGTATAAGTGGCATTCAGCCAAAGCTAGAAATTAACATCAGGCGGGTCTTAATAGACGCTGGACCAACTTTGTAAAGGCCCCAATATACTACGAGGGACGTGTTGCGGCCACCTAACTTGACCAATGACGAGAATAACCAGTCTACAACCTGCAAGAACAAGCATTGGCTGGAGTAGAAGCCAACCGATATCTTAATGGCAACTAAGTACCCATTCAGAGCTGAAAAATGAGCTCTTTATCAAAATTTTCCCAAACCATATCCAGATCATCACCAGTGATGAATTTTTAAAGGAATAGTCCTATAGCACCTCACTATTATTTATTTTACATTGTTAACTATAATTTATTCTTAAATTTGTTATCTGTAAATGTACAAATTTATAGCTGATTTAATCATTTTTGAGTGAACTGCACCTGTGTGCCTCAGTCATTTTAAATACCTATAACAGAGCTACTAAAGAAATGTTTTACTGAGTTAAAACTTTTGGGGGCTTATCAGAACGAGCAAAATCCTTACTCATAGAAGGTCTGGGAAGATATAAAGTTTACACGGTGTGGATCCTATCAGCCATAGTACTTGATTTCCTAACTTCCTATGAAGCTCCTTAGAAATGAAGCACCATTTTTCAATTCACATCTCTGCCAAGAGTAATTTTGAGCTAAAGGTAGATACCTTTGAAGACCTTCAGCAGATACTCTGAAGTTTGGCCACTGTTGGGCCATCACTGCAGAGCAAGGGAGTAAATCCCGTGACAAAAGCGAAATTGCCACTTTGACTTTTCGCTTATTGCCGCTCCAGTCGGAGTAAGAGTCTACACTGAGCGACATTTCTATTGTTAATTCAAACTTCTTGTCTGTGAAGATGCATGAAACCGTGTTGTTTCCAGTATGTATGGTCAGACGTTATTTGGAGATAAGGCGGCAATTAGCAAATATGCAGTGCCCAAAAACATCGTCGATGACAATCTTGGTGAAGATTAAGACAAACACAGTAAGATAACATAGGTGATGCTGGAACACGGAAAGCTAGGTAATCGCTACCGCACTAACCTTATTGTAATGGATATTTCCGAGAAAGTGACATGTTGGAGGAGATTATCGGTAATAGATCAATGAGGTAGTGAGTTGTAAATATGATAAATACCCACGGAAGTAGCCAGAACTTATACAATAATGGAGTTTGAACAATATCTTATGTGTTAATTAGAATGTTCTACATGATAGATGCGTGTGGGAGATGAACCCCTACCAATATCTGACGCCTTGACGATGATTAGTTTGGCTTTTGAGATGCAAAGATAGAGTGCTCCTGATTGAACCGCACATTGAAGTAGCAATATGGGTGTGTGACCGAAAATATTCGTTTTAACCTAGCGCCTTGTACTTCAGTTACTTCAAAATTCGAATCAAAGACAGCCAGGACCACACAATATTATGACCTAAATATATGACAGGCCTAAGGACTGAACGTGAATTTCATGATTAGAAGAGAGTAACCCTAGATAAACCACTTTGCACCTTAAGTTTAGGATTCTAGGTCAAGGGCACTAAGTTAGACAACTAACGCACTTGAAGAGACGGTATCTTAAATCAGTTACCCGACAATACTTGGATATTTCTTGTGCAAAACGTCCAAGTTTAATTCGCCCGAAAAACTCATTTCATATTTTGCAATTTGACTTGTATAATTTCCTTGTGGATGGACAGTGGAATTTGAGGATGGCAACCTCATCACTGTAAATAATTTGACACATGAGCCACCACTGCATAAGGAACCAACAGCTGAGGTGGCCCCAGACTCCATAGAGAGCAGGGAGTGGATGATGATATAATGGTGTACATATTTACATATTTGTTATACAATCATTTTGGCGTCCTGTTTCTACAGGATAACGCACGACCACATACCGCTCACCGCACCACGTGCAAATTACAGCAACTCGGATGAGAGGTATTGCCACATCCCCCTTACAGCCCAGACCTCGCTCCGAGCGACTTCCACCTGTTTGGACCCCTGAAAAAGTTCCTGGGAGGTCAGCATTTTAGCACTGATGACGAAGTGAAGCAGGCTGTCCTACGATGGTTCAGGAGTACTGACATATCTTTCTATGCTAAAGCTTTTCAAGCATTAATTAAACGCTGGGATAAGTGTATAAATGTTGCAGAGGATTATATCGAAAAATAAATGGCAATTTCACTCCTAGAAATTTGTTTTTTTTAGTTTGTACAAACAAAAGTCCCGGTTTGACTTGAACGTCCTCGTATATATATATATATATATATATATATATATATATATATATATATATATATATATATATATATATATATATATATATATATATATATATCAACTGAAGTTTTCCGCTATCCAAAAGCACTTATATCCAACTCACCGGGGTTAAACTTATCACTCAGGGAGTGTAAAATATTCGGAAGAAGATGGAAGTGGTGGATGGAATCGGAGGGCACCTGATGCTCATATCGGGAGACCCAATACTTAAATGGGGCATTTGTTTTCCTCTTAGTTAGTAGTACTCAGCAGCCGACACTAGACATCATCATTAGAAAGGTCTCGAAAACGCTTGACGGGACAACCTAAGCAGTTATCTCGGCCTTGTGCAAGAGACGTGCTGCTGCTACAATATTTGACTATTGAGATGAAGTACAGTCCAAAGCACCTGTGGGAACCAACAGAGGCTGAAGCAGACGCCAACTTACTCCACACTGGAAGCTAGGTACTATAACAGCTCAATCAAAAGACATTTCAAATCTTTTCAGTAAGTCCACCACAGTTTAAATCATCCGATGTGCAGATCATATATTCACCCTCAGGAACATTATAGAGCAGTGCTCGGAATGGCAGAGACAGCTATACATTAACTTTGTTGATTTTGACAAGACCTTTGACAGCACACACAGGGACAGCCTATGAAAAATACTGAGGGCTTATGGAATTCCCAGCTGTATTGTTTCCATCATAAAAAGCCTCTATGCTAACTTTACATGCAGTGTTGGGTTGAGCAGTCTAAGGGATGAACCTTGTCAACAACTTTATTTTTGACAGTCATAGACTGGGTAATGCACCAGACAACAGGGCAATCCAAGAGGAATTAGATAGATACCGTTTTCTACACTGGAAGATCTGGAATATGCAGATGGTATTGCACTACTCGCACATTCACATCAACACATCCAAGGGAAAAAAACAGTTCTTTGCAGGTCATGGACTGATGCACTCTCGTCACTGATCAAGTCTGGAGGTTGTGACACGTTCCAAGAAAAATCATGGAGTAATCATGAATCTGGTCCAGCGTCTTCACGACCCGTCTAATGGTGGTGTCTAGCGTTGACAGCAGGCCACTTATACCATACACTTTGTTGAAGAGATAGCACACTCAACTGGTACCACCAACAAGTATTATGAAAGAAGAGAAACACATTCCCTCCTGAGTATTTGGTTTCCTGGCACACAATCATGTGCCCCCCTTTTCATTCCACCATCCCATCTACCTCAGAACTTTACCCTCTCTAAGCATAAATATTAATCCCAGTGAGCAGAAAACGTTCATTACATTTATAATGAATATCTAAAAATTTGCACTGGTTGAATTGGTGAATAATATAATAAGTATGAACATCAGTTCTATCATCATCCACTCCCTCCTCCATATGGATCTTGGGACTATCTCTGCTTTTGGTTCTCTATAAGAGACCCGCATAAAGCAGTCACCAGCTCTTGCACTGGTGGTTCATGACACCATCACTCTACATGCTGAGGCTGCAAGCATCAGATGACTTGGACATCCATTAATAATAAATGCAAAATATCGAATTTTAAAATGTACAACTCACTCTAAAATCTCTTTAGGAATACAGACTCCTGTATCTGTGCTAACAAACATTCATCGTGTGACCATGTGGGTGGTTTCCTCTCCACGAGAGAAATTAGGAAATCGCAATAGCCAAATCAGCGATAATATATTCACGGGGCGATCTACGTGTTAATTGTGCGCGCCCTTGTCTGGTACACGAGAATTTTACCAACATGACTGTCAATGCCAGAGTTGGAAATGACCATGCTAGATGGGGTGGAGTTATCGGAAGATATGGAGAAGATACTCTTAATGACGATGGAAAGCAACTCCTTAGATTATGCACTGAGCGAAATCTGATGATTACAAACACAAAGTTCCCCCATAAGCGCATACATGCATACACTAGATGTGAACCAACAAAGAATGAGAAATCAGTGATCGACTATGCCATAGTTAGGAAGAGACCATTCAAGTATGTCCGGGATGCTAGAGTCTGGAGGGGGCCAGAGATTGGAAGTGATCACGACATGCTAACAATTAAAAGAAAAACTGAAAGAGTTGCTCGGCCTAAGAATTGCCTAACATCACGCAAGAAGCTAAGTCAACGAACAGGAGAAATAAGCATTAAGACCTACAAGCTGAGGGAGCCAGAAGTTAAGACCAGATATCAGAGGCTTATTGCTACAGCAGGGAGAAACACAGAACAACAACCTGATGACCTGGAAACCCTCTGTCTTAAATTCAAGCTTAAGACAGCTGCAGCAGAAGCATGTGATGAAGTCCGACTTGGGAAGAAGAGAAAGAGGACACCTTGGTGGACAGAGGAAGTTAAAGAGAATATAAGAGAGAAGAAAAAAGCATGGAAACAATAATTATGAGCTAAAAACACAGCAGGAAAAACATAGAGAATATGTGATACTCAGAACAGAAGCAAAGAACTAGGTGCTAGCAGCAAAACAGAAGTCCTCGGAAGAATTTGGAGAAAAGCTAGAAAAAGATGCGCAAGAAAACCAGACATTGTTCTACAAGAACATGAGGAAGAAAAAACATTACCTTCTTAAATTTATGAAGGACAAGCAAGGCAAATTGCTTACTGCCCCAAAGGAAGTAATGGAAAGATGGAAAGAATATTTCTCAGAACTCCTTGATGGTGAGCAAGGTCAAGCATCAGAAATGATATCCACTAGCACAGAAGATGAAACCAATGGTGGTGACGATGGTATAAAGATGGAAGAACTGAAGGCAGCTCTGGAGAAAATCAAGATGGGCAAAGCAGCAGGGCATGATAGTTGTGACGGACGATGAAACTCAGCTGACCCTGAAGTTAGATGATATGGTAGATACCTCGTAGCATCAGTGCCCCCGATTATTGTTGTAACTTTTCGTCAAACGGGAATTCCTCCACCTGGACTCACGGGAAATGCACAACAGAAACGTGGACTCATTAGCATGCAACCTTTCCACGTAGATTGTCAACATGTTTGCTACTTAATATGTAGACTGCTATCTTCCGTGCATTCAGAGAATCGCATTGATTTAAGGAGAGGCTAAACCACGCTACGTCTATCTCCAGAGCAATCAAGAGCAGTTATTTTCCTTACCTTGGTCAGTATGCCTGCCTTAAAGGCGTTGCCTAAATCAAACGAAGAAGCGGCATGCAATCAACGACTCTGAGGGATCTAAGAGCGAACCAAGCTAGTCTCTCGAAGGAATTTCACATCTCTGTGTCAACCAGAAAACCGCTCAAAAATACGGAACGAACGGGCAAGACGAAACGACCACAGAATTGGATAACCGGACGAGGAGCGGGCGGCTAGAATCTCGATTTTACCTAAAGTTCAAGAAAGGTGTTAGATTCTAACATGTCCCCCCAATCTTTCATTCCATTTCATATATATAGAGACCATGAAGAATGCCATTTTATCACTCGTTGACAGACATTTTAAAATTCACTAGCTTATAGTTAAATCCTGCTAGAATTCCCTCTGGATTTTTGGCTATATTGGGGTGTAGTTATTCTGTGCTAAACGGTATAATATATAGTAGTTTCTAGTGATCAGTGGTCTAGTTCATTCATTTTATTTCACTGGATTTTGTGTTGATTTAAATCCATTAAATTAAACCTATCTCAAAAGTTTCCAGTTGAAAATTTAATGATATATCTATTATAGTATTTCCAAAGATAATAGATGCTTAAAATGCTTAAATTAACTTTTAAAGTCGCGAAGGAATTTTTAACTAACTAATTGAGTTAAGTTCCAGATATATATGTGTGTTTTAATCATTAAACTCGCGAAGTGTTTTCTTAAATACATAATTAAATCCGCGAGTGCATATAATAGTCTTAACGGCAAATTTATCGCGCTTTAGAATGTTATTTGATTTTTCGGTATGAATTACATGTTTTCTATTTTTCATATAGGGTGATCCTAACCTTTGCATCCCAGCAAAAAGCATAAACATTGTATCAGAGTCCTGCAGACTCAGTTCTTAAAACCCTCCAGAATTTGATGAGACTGTGGTTTAAATTTTAATCTTGTGGCGATCCTGTTGTGATTCCGCTATCTAACGTTACCAGAAATAAAGGCCGCCCCCCGCCCCCCCCCCCCCGCCCCCAAGTACAATTTATCACCTCATCAATTAAATTAAGATTTAACTGGAGAAGAACATTGCCAGAGCTTATTTGCATTACTTTACTGCTCTATTACGAAAGAAAAATAGAAATCTTCCGAACACTGACTGTGCATGTTTCTTCACTGGATTTTAAAACCCTCGAAGTAAACCATCCCTTACCGGTCAGTTGTTATCATCACGCCTTAAGGATTTTTACCACCAGCGGCGAAATCAATGAGACCATATCATATTCACCACCTGAATCTAAGACTGTGCCATCCAGTAGAACTTTTCCTTTAACATAACAAAAAATCAGCTTCACCTTCCAGCCATTTCGGGACTGTACTAACACATAAACCTGATAATCTGGGGCTGGACACAGAAGACCTACGACGATTGTTTAATTGATGTTTTTTGTATTTCTATGGAGTGCCAGGTTCTACGATCGTAAGTGTGTGTGAACAAATGTGTGATGGCCATCAAGAGCGTGCATGAATGACAGGAGATTTATTGTTGCAAACTATTTGCTAATTTACCTACCTGGAAAATACTGTTGCTGTATTCCCTACCTTGTTCCTTTAAGTGGGATTTTTTTGTTAACTCTGTTTCCCCCCCCCCCCCCTCCCCTTTTTCATTTGCTTAGTAAAGGGAAGAACAATTGAGAAATAACAGGATTTTTCTTCTACCCATACATAATATTGTAACACCTCTTTTCAGAGTAATTAAGTTTGCTGTTGGGTTACATCATCTATTTTTCTGATAATTACCTATCTTTGGACTGGGTTTATCTCTGTCTATTTCAAGAGGGAAGGGCGTAGTGGATACCACTCTTCATAAACCCCTCCCCACCTTGTTATTTGTATTTTCTGTACCTATGATATTTTGCTTGTAAACAAATGATACATGTCGTGACTGATTTTTTAATGATAAATAAACACGTAAAACTTATTTAGTACTGTGTTGGAATACCCAAGCCCAAGTTACCCATATCTGTTTAATATAGTCTGTATTCACGTAACGTCCGTGTGTTTGAAGCACCAAATTGGTGTGAGCGCATGTGTGTTTGGAAACTGGCAAATAATCCTTTAGCCAGGAGAGTTTAAGGAGTTGAATGAGAGAAACAGATTGTCGTAAAAAGGTCTGTCCTTACTCTCCCCAGCACTCTGTGAAACAACTATTTACTTTCTAACCCTTTCTATCACTGAGCTTTCACCATCATTCTTTACTCTAAACGGGATCACTATTTACACGACTCTTTCTCTCAAAATAAATTTACGACAATGGTATGACACCAGAAATGGTTATGTACTGAGAGCAGCAGGCGACCTATTACTCCTAAGGGTCCTACAGGCAGCTTGGTGCAACAAGGCCATACCAAAGGATTGGGAGATTGCCATCATAACACCGATTTTCAAAAAGCGAAACAACCGACAATGTGGAAACCAAAGAGGCTTATCCCTTCTCAATGTCACTGGTAAAATCTACTCTAGAATCCTAGAGCAGAGATTCAGACACGTAGCTGAGCCACCAATGGATGAGGTCCAGGGTGGCTTCCAAACCAATGTACTCATGGCCTGATCTTCACACTCAGAAAGCTGAGTGAAAAGTCCCTTGAGTATAAGAGCGAGATCCATCTTTGTTTCTTAGATCTGGAAAAGGCGTTTGACAAGGTCCCCTAGAGCAAACTTTGGGACTGTTTGGCAAGGAAGAACATTCCAGCACCTCTGATTCATGCTATACAGAGCTTCTACAAGTCTTGCAGTGATTATGTGAGGACGGCAAACCATAAGTCAGAAGAGTTCAGGACCACCACTGGTGTAAAACAAGGTGATATCCTGTCACCTTATCTTTTCATACTCCTCGTGGACGATGTCATCAAGGCATGTAAGGAGAGGACAAGAAAGTATTCAGTGGAGTACTGGAAGATGAGACAGGTCTGTATTTCAGAGCTGGCATTTGCTGATGATGCTGCCCTGATTGCTAAATCTGAAGCACATCTTCCATCCCACTTGCAAGTCTGGAAGGAAGAGCTGGAGAAGAGAAGGATGGTCATAAGCAGCTCTAAAACAAAACTCATGGTGATAACGCGAGATGAAAAAAGGCATCAGATTAAGCTGGGAGAACAGATCCTAGAGCAGATCAATCACTTTAAATACCTCGGTGCTGTCATAGACCGGAAGGGAGATGTCACATTGTTGTGTTCGCTCTCTTCTCCTCTCCGGCAGTATTGATATTTTCGAGTCATTATTTACACTTGTTCCTGTAAGCATTCGTCATGTCTGTTTACCTGACCATTCCTGCTAAGAGAGTAGACGGGTGATGCAATATTGATCGACAGTCATGATGGTAAAATTATCGTGTACCAAACATTGGGCGCTCCGGATTAACACGACGTACGCCCCAGTAAGTTTAGCGCTGATATGGCTATTGTGATTCACTAAGTTCTGTCGTGGAGAGAACACAACCAAGCTGATCACACGATGAATGTTTGTTTGCAGAGGTAAAGAGCAGTAAATTATCCAGGTGGTGACATATTGTAGGCACGCACCTGAAAACGACGGAAATTTTGTAATCGCTTCCAGACAGAATTAATACGAAGACATTATTTGTGATAATGTAAGAAATTGTAGTGGTAATCATTACCAAGAATTGACGGAAGTACCAACTCCTTATACGGAAAATGAAAGTTTGAAATTTACAAACGCATGAGTCATCCAGAAAATACCATGAGGAAGTTAGCATAGCACTCATGTTTGAATACAATTGGCAGGACAATTCTAGATGTTATAAACAATTATGATTGGAACCTGGTCAGATTGTAGCAACAATGTGCGTGGGCCGAATGTTGCAATATAACCTGACACTTTAGTCGGTTGAAAGCACTGTGAAATTCAACTCGTCAAGAGACCAGTCAGACAGCCAGAATAAAGAAAAGGATCAGAATTCCAGTTATCGGACCGGACCTTGTGTGGGCATCTTGAGGACTTATATCCCAGGAAAACGCTACCTTTATTAACACGGAAAACTGGGATCCTCGGAATCTGAACACGAAGTCAGAGTGGGAGCTTAATGTAAAGTAACACCCCAGAACAAGTGGAAGAGGCATCTTAAACAAGCTGCCTTAACTTTTTCTCTGAGCCAGAAGTCTATGATCCCAAAGACAATTTTGGGGTAAGTTGTACATTTATGATTCTATATTTTGCATTATTAATACGTGAAATAATATGTATATATTGACATGTGAATATTAATATGTGAAAATTGCTAGTGGATGCACAAGTCATGCGAGGCTGTGTGACCGTATGGCCTACTACCTCAGCATTATCCGTGCTATTAGTCTAACATAAATTAATGTAGAACGAGAAACGCAAACACTGCGTTTTCTCACAAAACATCGGGAAAAAAAAATAAGTTATACGATTCTAAAAGTAGATTTAGTGATGTAGGTGGACCGCCCACACGCTATCTATGGCGAGAGCTCCGTGGCAACGATTGACGACACCTCATTTGCATAAGCTTAGCTAAACTTTATGATAAGTAGATAACGGTATCTTTAAGACAACGCAGTGACGTCAATGGGAATATCCAAGTTGTCTACGGAACAGCACAGCCGTGCCCAATGAAATAAGTTAATACATTTTAGTAGCATCAATCGAAACCATCTACGGTGGCAAGAACCCACACCACCTTCCAGAGAGTTAAGAAAACAGAGGCTCAACTACGTTTACTGAGCGTTATGGAAAAGAAGGTTGAGGTTATCTAGGTTATGAAGCCACACAGGATTTTTTGTACCTCACACGCTTGAAGTGAGGGACGGAAGAATACCCGTACATATAGAAACCACCTTCAATAAAGGAAATTGATCTGGTACCTTCTGCATTTGTTCATTATGTTTCATGTAAATAAACTATTTTATTTGACCCGGCTTAATTATGCAGATTTTGTCAAGTTGAGTTCAAAGTTACAGTTCTACTAATTAGTACACCACTATAGCATACAATTACACAGAAGCAAACAAAGAAGTAAAAAGAAGTATCAAAAAAGACAAGAGGAAGTATATTGAGGAGTTGGCAAGAGAGCAGAAGATGCTGCAGCCAAAGGAAATATGAGAGAACTGTATAACAGCACAAAGAAGCTAACAGGGAAATACAAGCAAACAAGTTGCCTCACAAAAGACAAGAATGGAAAACTGCTCAGCAATATACAAGAGCAAATGAAGAGGTAGACAGAATATTTTGAGGACCTTCTCAATAGACCAGCTCCACAAAACCCCCCGGACATCCAGTCAGCAGAAGAAGAGCTACAAATTAACCGTAAAAGATCAACGAAGAAAAAATAAAGAAAGCCATAAAGCTTCTAAGAGATGGAAAAGCGTCTGGACCCGATGGCATTCCAGCAGAGATATCGACACGGCTACAGAAATGGTTGATGCCTCCTTTATTGTATTCTAAACACTCACGAGTAGTCATCAGGTTCTACTTCGGTTGAGTGAGTACACACCAACTTATGTTGATGTTTGTCTTTTATAAATGTCTTCTGTCACGCACGAATATGCACAATTTGGTGTAGGTGAATTCGTCCGCGCTTGTGTCCAAGCAAGGCAGATGACGTCAGAGGTTAAAAAATGAAAGCCAGCATTTCAAGCCAGACATTGAGTCTGTTGCCTATATTCCTATATATACCCAGTGTGTTGGGTTAGGTATTCTTCTGGTACAATGACTTCTTGGTAGAAGCCATTGTCGGCTTACACTACACGTAAGTCCGAACCAGTTTTGGTAAGAAGTGAATTGTTTACTTGAACTTTCGTGTCACCATCCTTCGTTGGCATCTAGCTAGCACCTTTCTGCAAAGGGGTGTTATAATGGATCAACGGGGACTTTCACTGAAAGCATTTTAATATTATAAAGGATTCAAGGCTTCATCCTTTACGGTTTATTGGCTTGTAATATTATGTGGATTGCCGTCGCACGAGTCACAGCGACGAAGAGAGGTTAGCCAAGCACTAGGACATAACCTTCGTTGTTTATATTATATGCAAGCATGTATGGATCTGCCATGTCAGGGGTACCAAGCTACTAAAGTACCCGACCAGAATTGTAGGACAGAATCAATATATTTATTCCAAGATTTTATGGTTGAATAGTCCTAACGGTCATGACATTGACGCAAGGTCAAACCCTGATCTTATGTGAGGAAGTTATTATGATGCCTGTACCATGCCTATATATATGCTACATGTACGTTTACTGTGGAATCCATGTTGAAGTACTGTAACCTGTTGTCGTCAACGTATTTTCGTCCTAAATAAATTATGATGTCAGTAAACCTAACGAGTTCGTCCCTATACACATTGGCACTCGTTGACGTGCCTGCTTGTTATTGAAGTCCTTCCTTCACGTTCCAAGAAAGAAACATTCGCGTTATTATTGTCAAGTCCAAATAGCATCGCCCGTGTTGGACCGTTGTCACTACGACACCATCAACATCCTTTAGTCAGCGGTTCACACCCCAGTAAAAGCGAGGCTACAACTATGGCGGCGCAGTGTGGTCTGAAAATATCAATTTTTTCAGTAACGGAATCGAACTCAATTCAACTCGGTTGAAAAGAAAAATGCAGTCTTTCAAGGCGACAACATCCTGGACTGGTTATAAAATCTAACGGCTACTCAAGGTCAAGATGGACTCAACTGCTTCTATCATTTGCGGACTCTACCAGGTGCTACGTAAGCTTCCTCGGTGATACAGCGCCGGAGTGCAAGACTCTGCAATCCTGGAAATTGCATTTTGTCACAAAATGGTGAGTATTACTCTGTTCGTTTTCACCGTCTTATGTTAGCTGAGCTGCTTTTTAATATGTCCATTGTAGTATTTTTTGTGATGCATGTTTTATGTTCCATGTTTGTTGTGGGCGGTAGGGAGGTCGATCTGACAAACGAGGTTCATCTCGAAGCTGATTCGGGCTCTTTGTCAGATGTTCTATAGGATTTATTTGTAAGTTTCAATTGAGCGATAATTCCGGTTCAAGGCTAGAAACATTGCTGTAGTTCCGATCGCTACTTGTCTCTTATAATAGTATTTATTTAGCTGTTCCGTCAAGTTTTAATCGTTGTTTTCATAGTTATTTTTATTCGTACCTTGGTTTTATGATGTATCTTGTATGTGATTATTGTCCTTCTAACCTGACTTTCGTTGAGTTTTTTACAAAACATATGTTTTTACACTGTCTTGTCAATTGTCTTGTGTAAGTGTTTATCGCAGTTATCATCGTAATTCTTTACGACATCCTATTTTAGTTTCACATTTTAATTTTGTTGACTTCTGCGATCGTCTTCTTCGTCTTTGATTATCTCGTCTTGTCATTGTTGTTGCTATTGTCTATTGCTCTTGTCTGTTCTTAATATTTCATTGTATAAATTATTTTCATTGATTAATAATATTTAGTATACTTAAGTGATAATTAGGTACCGTTCTTAGACAAGAACGTATTGCACACACTTAAAGTAAATTAATTGATAATTATTTGAGTAAATCAAAATGTCGTCGCTTGAATATTTTATGAAACAGGCAAAATCCGTTGGGATGGCTGATACCGGGTGGTTTCAGTATGAATGTTATATGCATAAATGTACTCGCATTCGCTAGCAAAACACGAATCATATAATTTCCACATTGCATTAAATATATATAATACGGCCTGTCCACATCCTGGCCTAAACAGTACTTCAATACTCAATAAAGCCTGCACCACACGGCAGCTATAATAATGTTCATATGGCCTAAACAGTACTTCAATACTCAATAAAGCCTGCATCACACGGCAGCTCTAATAATCTTCATATGGCCTAAACAGTACTCCAATACTCACTAAAGCCTGCATCACACGGCAGCTATAATAATCTTCATATGGCCTAAACAAATCTTCAATACTCAATAAAGCATGCTCACCCGGCAGCTATAATAATCTTCATATGGCCTAAACAGTACTCCAATTCTCAATAAAGCCTGCATCACACGGCAGCTATAATAATCTTCATATGGGCTAAACAAATCTTCAATACTCAATAAAGCATGCTCACCCGGCAGCTATAATAATCTTCATATGGCCTAAACAGTACTCCAATTCTCAATAAAGCCTGCATCACACGGCAGCTATAATAATGTTCATATGGCCTAAACAAATCTTCATTGCAGTGTATCACATAGGCTGTACACACAGCGAAATATATAAGTCGACATTTTCTCAAATCCTACGTAGGCATACATTATCCAAAAACACTGGGACTCGACCTACACGGTCCACGCCCAAAACACAACTCCCCAAATCACACACTAGTCCCGCCAAAAAACCCGTCACGAGATTCGGTTGTCTTGAACACCGCTCTCGATAACACATGCAGACTAGCTGCGGGCTATTCACATGACTCAAAACAGTACAGAATAAACACATCTCAACACTTGAGATTAAACAGCGCTCACACGCTTATCTGTACTCTGTCACCCGAAAAATAGGAAAAGATAATTCTATCCTAAAGTCAGACAAGTATCCGCTTAATCAAGCGTTGCAACTCGAAATTTAATTTGTTCAAAACATTCTAAAGATTACTTCCCCTTCCATAAGTTCCACTTGCAACAATGGCCCCTGACGAGGCGAAAGCATTCGCACTTTCAGAATAATATTGAATAATAATTAGGTGCCGTTCTTGGTCAAGAACGTGTTGCACATATTGGAGGGAAATCACTTAGATAATTTTCTTTCTAGTTGATTCACTGAGTGAGTCACTTTTATACATAGATATTTATCATGCTTAAGATAGAGGACTATTTGGATATTGCACGAACATTTAGAATGAAAGGTGATAAGTTAAAATCATATGTCTTGGACAATTTGGCTAAAGAAAATTTATGGAAAAGTGGGAAGTGGTTCCTGAATAAGGAAGAAATTGAAACTGAAGCAAGACGTATTGGAGAATTAGAAGAAATTAAAAGGATATTGGAATTGGAGGAGCAGAAGACGCAACCTGATTTAGTGGATGTACAGAATAAGTTACGAGATTCTGATAATCCAAAACAGATTAATGATTTAAATAAATTTTCGGAAGAACATGAGTCTGATCAGAACAAGGTACTCGTTGAAAACAAAGTTGTTGATGTGACAAAAGTAGATAAAACGTCTAGATCGGGCATAATGTCTACTCTGAGGGATATTCTTCAGGAGGCTAAAAATGATGGTTTTCAAGGCCCAGACCTTGATGATTTTATACTAGACAATTTTTTATGTCGTACAGCGTCAGATTTGACGAAGTTTGCTGACCTTAATTTTCAGTCTGTACCACATATAATTATGGCAAGGGACATAGCAGAATTATTAGGTGGAGTATTTCGTACATTTGTGGAACGTTACGTACACGTCCATCGTGGTTCTATAATGAATAGCATTCGTAACGCTATTCTCTGTGATAACAATTATGAGAAACAAATGAAGTACGAACAAGGAAATGACACGGGAAGGACCAATTTTTTGGATGATATTGCTGAAGAGAGTAAAATAGAGGATTTGTTAACGATATCCCTTGTTCCATTCTTTTAGATTCAGGCTGCAGCACGATTGGCATCAGGAACTCTTTGGTAAACCCTGCCTTTGCAACTGGGGAGACCATCCAATGTGCGACTTTTGGCGGAACTGTGGAAACTTTTCCCACAGCTATTATTGATTTGAAAACACCCTTTTTTTTCAGGAAAGATCCACGCCTGTCTCCTTCAAAATCCAATTTCTGATGTCATCCTGGGTCGCATACATGATATAAAGGAATGTACCCCACAGCAAATTGCTGAATGGGAAAAGCAGCATATACAGGATGCCTATGCATTTAAGTCTCTACCTAGAGTTGTGTCACATGCACATGCTATTGACCTGTTGGGTAATGCTAATGTATCGGAATCTAGTAGTGAAAATGATTCCATGGTTCATTACGCCACTGTGGCTAATGCATTACAACCTTTACGATATGCATCCATTCTTAAGAAGGATATTAAGGTTTTAACGCAACCTGTGAAGACTAGTAAGTCATTCCGGGGGACATATACCTTCCCTCGACTTGATCAGCAGGCAACTGATCGTAAGAAAAAGGTTACGTTTGAGGAAAAAGTAAAGGATGTTCCTAATAAAAATAAGAGTTGTAACTCTTTTGGGAAAACTAAAACCAATAAGGTTGTCGACAAAGTTGTCAATTTGTCCAGCAAGCAGGGGTATACGACATGCCGTACACCACCTTTGCCTAGTGTAAGTTATCAGACTCAAGTACAAAAGTATGGTTCATTTAAGAACAATAATTCTATACATGTAAATAGTAAAGACTATAACTTACCTAAGAGGGCTAAGATTACCCATCAACCTTATTCACATTCTTGTGACAACGCTACCACTTATATTGGTAGAGGTGCATCTTCTCGCACCATCCTTGTGCAAAATCTGCCACAACGAACCACTTGGCAGGCACTGGGAGATTTTCTCAATCACACGGCGGACGTTAAGTTCGTACGTCTATTACCACATACCAAGAACAGGTATGGTGACGCCGTGGTTACATTCAGAACCAATAAAGATGCTCGCATGGCTATCGAGCGGGACAATGGTGTGTATTTTCACCACCATTCTCTCCGATTACAATTGGTTCCCGATTCTGCGTCACGCAGATACTAACCTACTGATATTGAATTTTGATGTCATATTCTTTGATGACTCAGCCTATGCAGTCATCATCTCTTTTCTTTGCTAATCATTGTTTCTTTTCTTTTCTAGAGATCATTTCTTTCTCGACTCCACGGGGGTTATTCCAATATAATTTCATGCCATTCGGTTTAGTAAATGCACCGGCTACATTTGTACGCATGATGCGTCGCGTACTTTCTCATCGTCCCGGTGTCATTACATATATTGACGACATTTGTCTCTTTAATGACACATGGGATGAACACATTACTGGATTGAAAACATTACTGTCCACTTTACGGTCATGTAATTTAACGGCTAAGCCTTCTAAAGCTTTCGTGGGTTTTCACGAAATTTCATTTTTAGGTCACCACGTTGGTCACGGTCGGTTATATACTGAGGACAGTAATGTCTCTAAAATCCTCAACATTTCTACTCCCAAAACTAAGAAACAAGTGAGATCATTATTGGGTCTTGTTCAGTTCTACGCTAAGTTCATACCTCATCTGTCCACTATTACTGCACCTTTCTCTTCGTTATTAAAAAAGGGCGCGGCTAACGTGATTCGGTGGTCGGAGGAACACCGGATCGCGTTGGACACCATTAGGGCATTCTTTTCTAAACCTCCTATGTTACAATAGCCTAATGCGAACCTCCCATTCATCTTGCGCAGTGACGCCTCTGTCTACGGTATTGGAAGCGTGTTACTACAGGAGTATGCGGGCATCTTGCACCCAGTACTGTTCGTCTCAAGGAAACTTACGTTGGCTGAACAAAAGTACTCCGTTCTCGATGGGGAACTTTTATCTCTCGTGTGGTCTATAACTAAACTCCAACGTTATCTTCTGGGATCACATTTCTTTGTAGAGACTGATCAGAAAGCACTTACTGCGTTAAACACCAAAGACGTCAGATCTGCAAAGTCCACCAGATATGCAATTTCATTGCAACCCTACTGTTTCACAATCCGGGCTATACCTGGATCACAAAATGTTTTTGCTGACATTTTATCCCGCTGCCCGAGTGAATCATGCGACTTGGTACGCCCTACAAATGTGGATGCCTCTACACATACTACATCACATTTGTAAACATGATGTTCTTTGAACTTTACTTTGTGAATCAGTGACAATTTTTTTTTGTACATACTTAGTCAAGTGAATAAAGTTGTAACATTCCGTTGAATTACTTGAAGCGGAAAAAAAGAAAAAAAAACAGTGAATTATATATATATATAACAGTGAGGATCACATAACTTTTATTATTTATGACATTATCTGCGTAAAGATACATTGTGAATTTAGATAAACATTAGTATATCGTGAATGATTTAACAATATTTTGTGGAATCTATGGTATTTCAACATACTCAAACTTTTAAAGGATCTTCGTGTTTATGTACTGGTTTTGAAGTTAACTTAGAATCTTCAAGAACTAATTGAACTTTTAGAAGTGTAATAAACTGAAACATTATTCAGTACATTTTGATTAATGAACATATTTAATTAGTTTAATTAGTTTAATATAATTAACTATAAATATTTTAATCCTAATGATTACATCGGGTAACTATCACTCATTTTGGATAGTGATACGTCATTGGTAGTTATTTAATGATACTACTCATCTTTAGACACTGTTAAGTGTGTTGATAACTTCAAGTGTTGTATTCATATTCTTTGATTTTTGCCACTTCTCATTTTTTAATTTTTATGCATTTTCATCTTTTCCTTTAAATTCATGTATTACCATATCTCTTTATTTCTTATTGCATTTGGGTTCAATTAATCATCCTTTATGCTTTGATTTTCTTTCATCTCTTCCACATTGTTCCAAAGTTGGTCAATTGTGATGATATGCTTTTATGCATATTTGTTGTTGAGTTGAGTTGAATTTGATTTTGTTCGTTCACTCTCCTCTTATTGATTAATATGCCTCTCTTGCATTATTAGTATTATTAGTATAAAATACATATTTGTAAGCTTGTTTCACCTCTCCGCGGTAATTAAAAGAAAAAAAAATTTAATAGAATTAAATTTTTTGCGGACGGTGTGAAGGAAGCTGATGCCTCCTTTATTGTATTCTAAACACTCACGGGTAGTCATCAGGTTCTACTCCGGTTGAGTGAGTACACACCAACTTATGTTGATGTTTGTTTTTTATAAATGTCTTCTGTCACGCACGAATATGCACAATTTGGTGTAGGGGAATTCGTGCGCGCTTGTGTCCAAGCAAGGCAGATGACGTCAGAGGTTAAAAAATGAAAGCCAGCATCTCAAGCCAGACATTGAGTCTGTTGCCTATATTCCTATATATACCCAGTGTGTTGGGTTAGGTATTCTTCTGGTACAATGACTTCTTGGTAGAAGCCATTGTCGGCTTACACTACACGTAAGTCCGAACCAGTTTTGGTAAGAAGTGAATTGTTTACTTGAACTTTCGTGTCACCATCCTTCGTTGGCATCTAGCTAGCACATTTCAGCAAAGGGGTGTTATAATTGAATCAACGGGGACTTTCACTGAAAGCATTTTAATATTATAAAGGATTCAAGGCTTCATCCTTTACGGTTTATTGGCTTGTAATATTATGTGGATTGCCGTCGCACGAGTCACGGCGACGAAGAGAGGTTAGCCAAGCACTAGGCCATAACCTTCGTTGTTTATATTATATGCAAGCATGTATGGATCTGCCATGTCAGGGGTACCAAGCTACTAAAGTACCCGACCAGAATTGTAGGACAGAATCAATATATTTATTCCAAGATTTTATGGTTGAATAGTCCTAACGGTCATGACATTGACGCAAGGTCAAACCCTGATCTTATGTGAGGAAGTTATTATGATGCCTGTACCATGCCTATATATATGCTACATGTACGTTTACTGTGGAATCCATGTTGAAGTACTGTAACCTGTTGTCGTCAACGTATTTCGTCCTAAATAAATTATGATGTCAGTAAACCTAACGAGTTCGTCCCTATACACATTGGCACTCGTTGACGTGCCTGCTTGTTATTGAAGTCCTTCCTTCACGTTCCAAGAAAGAAACATTCGCGTTATTATTGTCAAGTCCAAATAGCATCGCCCGTGTTGGACCGTTGTCACTACGACACCATCAACATCCTTCAGTCAGCGGTTCACACCCCAGTAAAAGCGAGGCTACAATGGTATATAAATTACTTGGTAAAGTCTGGGAAAAGGAAGAGATACCAGCAGAATGGAAGGAAGGATATCTGGTTAAGTTGCCTAAGAAGGGAAATTTACAAGAGTGCACAAATTATAGAGGAATAATGTTACTATCAGTGCCAGGAAAAGTACTAAGCAGAATCCTCTTTGAGAGATTAAAAGATTCCATAGACAAGCAACTGAGAGATGAACAAGCAGGTTTTCGACAAAACAGATCCTGTACAGACCAGATAGCCACTTTGAGAATAATAGTTGAACAAAGGCTGGAATGGAATTCACAACTATACATCGGATTTGTGGACTACGAAAAGGCGTTTGACAGTGTAGATAGAGAATCACTTTGGAAATTGAAGAGGCCTTATGGAGTTCCCCTGAAGATCATTAATTTAATAAAGAAAACATACGAAGACATGACTGTTACGCACAGATCATTATTCTTTTCCAAAGTCTTTGCATAATCATTTTTCGTATGTATGATCATTTTTTGACTGAAATGTGTATTACGATATTTTACAGTCAAAGGGACATAACCCGAGATATTGAGACTACTATTTTTTATGGGTTTGCCTCCTCTTGTATCGAGACACGTTCGGTCTATAATTTCTTGAACGAAGCGTGACCATATCTCCTTATTGGGTAGTATCAGTCAACTGTTGTAGATGTCTGAAACCTGTCTTAACGTTTCTGTTCATGACCATAAAAGGCGCGACTGTGTAAGACTTTTATCTCGAATGTTCTTAGAATCGTCTTGTGTGAACGGCTACTCAGGTAGTGGAGTTCTGCGCATGTCTAGACTTGGAGAGTTGGTTCGTGTGTTCCGCCCAGCTCGGGGGAGTTGAGAAATGGTCTGAGCAGCGAGCGGACGCAATCTGCGTCTTGTGATTTTCTGAGGGAAATACATTGTCTTTGTGAGTTAGTTAGCTAACTAGACTATTTCCCAGTGTTATTCAAGCCTGCCTGGAGGCATATGTTCAGTGGTTGATTTCGAAAAAAGGTAATTCCTCTTGTATTGAACTTTACGCTATCATCTAGAAGTTCGTCATTTTTGGTCGCTCTTTGCTCGCTTGTGTGATTCAAAATGGAGAGGTACTTTGATTAGGATTTCGCCACCGGTATCTTTATACCTGAACTGGTTACATATATGGGTCGTTCTAGACCAACAAGACTATTGTCTGTGTTCCAGGATTCATTATATCAGAGATCACGTCCAAGTCAGATGGTTAGACTTAGAAATGTTATAAAGGTCGGGTTGACCTGTACTCCATGTATGCTATTCACGTGCAGACGATAAATGGACTTATTGTATACATCTGATCTGCTAGCATCAGGAAGGGAGTATTTATTATTATCTATGAACATTGATGATCCGCAGCTGACACTGTTGCAGAATTAATATGTATGTACTTTAGACATTCAGATCGGTGCTATATATTATTTATACAGCTTCACGAACCAGAACTTTATGATATCGAATATACGGAAGCTATTTGTTTACACTATGAATATTGAATATTGGATTCTACATGACTATCAGCTGGCACTAATATTATTTTGAATGCTGAATTTCTTGGACTATGTTGGTGATGACATATATATCATGACTGTTTTGTGGCGTACAATAAATGGTATAAAACGTAAATTGAAGTTACCATTTTTATGACTCTACACATCATGTTGCCTGTGTTGTACTCTGGGAACTATTCTACTACAACCTACACAGCAACATCATAAACCAGAGAAGACACCTATATCTTGCACTTTAATACCTGGTGTCGATAGGGGTGGTAATTTGACGTCAGCCTAAATCCACCCTTATCATTTTTGGTGGCCAGTCGTTGGTTTAACCTGGCATTTTGGCGCACCATTATCATTTTTGGTGGCCAATTGTTGGTTTACTCTGGTACCAGCTATCAAGGGGGTCAACAAACCCAGACATCATCATCAAGCTTTCAAGATTACAGTTCAACTCACTTCCTTCAAGAAAAGTTACTATTGTCGAAAGTATCCGGATTTCCTGACAGTTGCTGATTTTGAAACTACCCGGCGCTGCTAGTGGGTATCCAGTTTTCCGAGGTTAGAAGGCCAAGTTCCGAGCAAATTGTTTTCCTGATCTGTTAGGAAGAAGGACAAGTGCCGTAACAACTGTTCCGGATTGAGAAGGTCAAGTGCTCAAGTCAATTTGTAGAATTCAGAAGGTCAAGTTCAGAAGCTGTTTCCTGTTAGAAGCTCATTTCCTTCGTCATGGCAGTTTATGAGAGCAGATATGGATCAACGTTGGATCATTGTCCTAAGAATGCTGATCACATCCTGTTCTGAACTGTGCTGACGTTGTGGATACATAGAAGTTAAGTGGCCTGTTTTGTTTGTGAACTGTGCCCTTATGTTCTAACTGAGCCTTCTAATTCTTTCAAATTTTTGTTACATGTTATATGTTATTTGTATTTGTATATTTATATGTTTATATTTCAGCGGGTCTGGATGGGTGGTGACTGTCATAAGAAATACCACGTCATAGAGGGCTTATGATAGCGTTCTGTTAGGGGCAATTTCCTTAATTGGAAATTGTTAGCAATATTTTTGCTAATTTTTGTTAGTTGTGACGATATGGTCAGTGTTGTTTTCGGTATTTTTTCATATTCTTTAGTTTTGTTTTGATTTGTTTGTATTTGTAGGTCTACTCTTTCCTTATTATTTAGTTCTTTACAAAATTTTTGTTTATACATTGTGACGTCATTTGTTTGTCTTCTTTTCGCATTTTGTCATCACATTCTTTGTGATATTTCTTTTTAGTTTTCGCTGTTTATTTATTTGACTTATGCGAATGTTTTCGTATTGTTTTGATCCTTGTTGTTGTTTACATTGACTTTGATCTTTGTTATTGTTTACATTGACTTTGATCTTTGTTATTGTTTACATTGTTTTGTTATTGTTTACATAGTTCTTGCATAGTTAGCTTTCACTATTGTTACATATATGCTCATGCACTATTGATCTATAGTGCACTTATCATAACTAACTGGTGGTTTTTTGCTTATGCACTATTGTAGTGCAATTATGATAAATAACTGATAGTTATGCACTGATTTGTGTAGTGCACTGATGATAGAGAAGTGACTTGTGGATATTATTATACATTGGATAATACAAGTTTGGTGTCAAAGACTTGTTTCCCACAGAGGTTGGGTTAAACATTGGGATTATATAAGTACTTTATTAAGTCTTGTTACTATTAAGGTTGAAATAAGTTAATTAATTATTTCAGGTTGTGACTCATAATATTAGACATCATGTCTACACTTGATTACTTTATTGAACAAGGGAAATCCCTTGGGATGACTGGAGATAAATTAGAAGAATTTGTGATGGGCGAATATTACAAAGCTCAGGAGACTGAAGAGAAACGGTTAGAAAGAGAATTTGAGGAGAAAAAAATGCAGTGGAAGGATGAACAAATGAAGATAGAAGCTGAGATTAAAAGTTTAGACAGAGAATCTGAGGAGAGAAAACAGAAGATGGAACATAAGGAGAAACTCGTAGCTGTGGAGTTGGATTCATTAAAGGAAACAATAAATGAGCTTCAGGATAAAAAGAAAGCTCTTACTAATGAGTTACAGCAGAGGAATTCTGAAAATACTATATTAAAAGATAAAATGATGATGTTGATAGAAGATAATAAGAAACTCTATGACTCTTCTCTTAGTCAGAAAAAAGAGTTAGAAGTTGAATTGAGCTTAATGAAGAACAATCTTCTTTGTAAAGAACAGGCTCTTATTGGTGAGCTAGAGCAAGTCAAAATAGACTATGAGAAAGTAAAAGCTCAGGCCAGACAAGACAAGCAGTCTTATGAAGAAATAATTCTAGAGTTAGAGAATAAGGTGATTTCATTAAAACAGTTGTTAGATAACCAGGTGGATAAAGTGAATTCTTCCACGCTTGATTTAAAACTACTGTGGAAGATTATAGAAACATTAGCTCTTCCTCAGGGGAATAAATTGAGACAATCTCAAATGAAAGAGGAAAAGGGATTTGAAGATGAGATGAGCTTTTCTAAATATGAACAATGGTTAGAAAGTGATATGAGCTTGGCTCAATATGAGCAATACTGTAAAGAAAATGCTTGCACCGGAGACAATGAGATGGACAATGAGAAATTAAAGATTGAGATTCAATCACTACAACTGGAGTTAACACAGTTGAGGGCGAAGCCAGAAAAAGATGAGAAAGTGGATGAACTTATGAATACTCATCATAGTGCTATAGAAGCACTCAGACTTGAACTTGTTAAAGAGAAAGCTAAGGTTCTAGAAACTACATCTCAGATGACAAAGTTGAGAACAGATCTCAAAGATAGTATTGCTAGAGAGAAAACTCTTGTATCTCAGTTACATGTTACAAAGTTAGATTATAACTGGGAAGTTAGAACCAACGAGAAAATGCATAAAGCCCTTGCTAAGCAAAAAGCTATCTCAGAGGCAGAAGTTACAAAACTTCGCAACAGAGTTGACGGCTTATTAGATATTGTTTTGTGCAATAAGATATTATCTACTACCAAGGTCCATGAAGTTAGACATAAAGCTGGTGGTCAATATGTTAATGCAAAGAGTCAGCGACATGCACTCGATACCAGCAGTAACATTAAACAATATGTCAACAAATCGTTTAGTGGAAAATATGTTTTCCCACGGAATAACGATACTGCCTCTAATGGGAGTTGGCGTCAGGCCAACAAAAATAAATTAAGTGTCAGTCTTTTGGATCACGGTGAGGACTTTGATAAATGTCATGACAAGATTCCTCAGAAAAACCGTGCATCAACTTTTCGAAATTCTGATAAAGTGGTAAAAGAAAACAAAACTACTAATACCCATCGTACTCAGCCCAGTCAGTATGATGTACCTCTTAAGCACTTTGACATGGAAAAAAATAAAAGCAAATTTGCTAAAAGAGATAAGCGTGATAGTGGACATTACCAAACGCGTCTATATGATAATAGTTCTTCTTCAAAGAACTGGAGGCAATTTAATTGCCCTCAACATTTTGGTCCCAGTGATTATAAGAACTTTCATAAAGGTTATCAACATGGGAATAATTTTTCTCCAGGACAACAAAAACCATTTAATAGATATTTTGTTCAGAAGAGAAATAACAATCATAACTATGTTAACTGGAGTTCAAATAAGAACAATGGGCTCAATATAGATAATAATTGTGATACATCACAACATGATTCCACATGATTCTTCTGTCATATATATATATTTCCTGATATACAGTCCAATACTATAATGACATATTAGCAAATATTTTCTCACTTTTTGGGAATTTATAACATTGTACCATGTAATTATCTAAGAAGGCTTAGTTAGTGATATACGGACCAAAAGATCACTCGGCCACATTTAGATAATATATTTTCATGATTGTATTAAGAGATTTAACAGTTATCTTTAAGATTTGTGTTATTGATATTTTCGCAGCACATCATTGAAGTCTGCGAGATTATGTCCATTGTAAACTTTGATGATATCAAGTCCTGTCCTAGATTGGGAGCGGATGATGTCCACATCTTCTTCTATTGATTGTTTTATGTCAACGAAGAATAACATTGTATTAGTTATTAATTACTGATGCATTATAATAATGTAATAATATAGTGCGGTATATTAGTATATTACACCGCTATTTGCACAACACATTGTATGATATCATAATGATATATTTAATTTCATATATTGGTATGAGAGTAATTTTACTTTTATTATGATGTTGCCATCATTGTGGCGTGTGTTGGTGGCACCTTCCTGGAATATATACGCGAATACTTAGATAAATTTTTTCTCTAAGGATCTGAGATATGATCTCAGTTTCGCTCCATGCGTTGAGCTAGTTTGTTAGGCAATATATCCGCGCATCATACGTGCGTTAGGAGCCTAGATTTTTCAGGCTCTAGGATTTAAAAAAAAAAATGTTTCATTTTTTTCCCGGGAGGGTGCGGTAATGTTACGCACAGATCATTATTCTTTTCCAAAGTCTTTGTATAATCATTTTTCGTATGTATGATCATTTTTTGACTGAAATGTGTATTACGATATTTTACAGTCAAAGGGACATAACCCGAGATATTGAGACTACTATTTTTTATGGGTTTGCCTCCTCTTGTATCGAGACACGTTCGGTCTATAATTTCTTGAACGAAGCGTGACCATATCTCCTTATTGGGTAGTATCAGTCAACTGTTGTAGATGTCTGAAACCTGTCTTAACGTTTCTGTTCATGACCATAAAAGGCGCGACTGTGTAAGACTTTTATCTCGAATGTTCTTAGAATCGTCTTGTGTGAACGGCTACTCAGGTAGTGGAGTTCTGCGCATGTCTAGACTTGGAGAGTTGGTTCGTGTGTTCCGCCCAGCTCGGGGGAGTTGAGAAATGGTCTGAGCAGCGAGCGGACGCAATCTGCGTCTTGTGATTTTCTGAGGGAAATACATTGTCTTTGTGAGTTAGTTAGCTAACTAGACTATTTCCCAGTGTTATTCAAGCCTGCCTGGAGGCATATGTTCAGTGGTTGATTTCGAAAAAAGGTAATTCCTCTTGTATTGAACTTTACGCTATCATCTAGAAGTTCGTCATTTTTGGTCGCTCTTTGCTCGCTTGTGTGATTCAAAATGGAGAGGTACTTTGATTAGGATTTCGCCACCGGTATCTTTATACCTGAACTGGTTACATATATGGGTCGCTCTAGACCAACAAGACTATTGTCTGTGTTCCAGGATTCATTATATCAGAGATCACGTCCAAGTCAGATGGTTAGACTTAGAAATGTTATAAAGGTCGGGTTGACCTGTACTCCATGTATGCTATTCACGTGCAGACTATAAATGGACTTATTGTATACATCTGATCTGCTAGCATCAGGAAGGGAGTATTTATTATTATCTATGAACATTGATGATCCGCAGCTGACACTGTTGCAGAATTAATATGTATGTACTTTAGACATTCAGATCGGTGCTATATATTATTTATACAGCTTCACGAACCAGAACTTTATGATATCGAATATACGGAAGCTATTTGTTTACACTATGAATATTGAATATTGGATTCTACATGACTATCAGCTGGCACTAATATTATTTTGAATGCTGAATTTCTTGGACTATGTTGGTGATGACATATATATCATGACTGTTTTGTGGCGTACAATAAATGGTATAAAACGTAAACTGAAGTTACCATTTTTATGACTCTACACATCATGTTGAATGTGTTGTACTCTGGGAACTATTCTACTACAACCTACACAGCAACATCATAAACCAGAGAAGACACCTATATCTTGCACTTTAATACCTGGTGTCGATAGGGGTGGTAATTTGATGTCAGCCTAAATCCACCCTTATCAATGACATGCAGAGTTCTTCATGAAGGATAGCTTACAGAACCGTTTGGGATAAGAACGGGAGTGCGACAGTGATGCCTCTTGTCTCCATTTCTTTTCTTACTAGCAATAGACTGGGTTATGAGAACATCGACAACACACAACAGAAATGGAATCCAGTGGACTCTGACTAAGCAGTTGGATGATCTGGATTTTGTTGATGACTTGGCTCTTCTGTCCCATAACTGTAATTAGATGCAGGACAAATTGAAAACACTCGATGAGATGTCACAGAAATTATGTAAGAAAATACACAGGGAAAAGACAAAAATAATGAGAATAAATGCAGGTAATGATAACATGGTTGAACTTGAAGAAACACCAATACAAGATGTAGAATCATACACATATCTTGGCAGCAATATAGACAAAGTTGGAGGGACAGACAGTGATATCAAAATAAGAATACAAAAAGCAAGAGGAGCTTTCATTGCATTGGGAAATATATGGAGATCAAGAGAAATCGGATCCAACACGAAAATAAGAATCTTCGGCTCAAATGTGAAGCCAGTCCTATTGTATGGCTCTGAGACATGGAGAACAACAAAAACAACAACGAAAAGGCTACGGACTTTCATGGGTGGGTGCTTGCGTAGAATAGAGGGATTGAAATGGTGTAGCTAGGTTACCAACTTGGAACTGAGGACAAGAACTAGACAAGTGCTAGTGGAACAAGAGATGAGAAGAAGACGATGGCGATGGATATGACACACACTGAGGAAACCTGTTGATAGCATTACAAGGCAATCCTTGTTCTGGAACCCCCAGAGCAAGAGAGGCAGAGGTAGACCAAGAAGCACATGGAGAAGAGAACTTGAAACAGAGGGTAAAATGATGAGAACGTGTAAAGAACTTGAGATGATGGCACGTGACAGGAGGACTTGGCATATGTTTGTTGAAGGCCTATGCTCCTTTGGGAGTGGATGGTTATGAATGAATGAATAGCACACAATAACACCTATCGAGAGACGAACGAACCTGTTATACATCTACAATAATAAACATCTCTAGCGGACGGCTAGTAATCTAACTTGTCAGATAGGAAGAAGCAATACTGTACCTGCAAACTGTCACACAGTATTTACACAGAAGTAACCCGATCATTAACGACTTACCCACGAACACATAATCGGTAAATAGCGCGGTCACAGCTGGCAACCTCAGCATATAGAATAATTATTTCATGAACCACCACTACCATTGCTGGTGACTGCTTTATTGTAAATTTCTTATAAAGAACCAAAAGTAGAGGTAGTCCCAAGTTCCATATGGGGGGGGGGGGGGGGGGGGGGGGGGGGGGGTAATGATGAAAGAAATGATTTGCATATTTGTTATATTATTAACATTTTCAACAAGTGTAAGTGTAAAACAAATTCACTCTAAATGTAATGAAAGTTTTCCGCTCAATGGGATTAAGATTAATTCTCAGAGGGAAAAGTTCTGAGGTAGATGGGATGGTGGAATAAAAAGAGGGAGGCACATGAGTGTGTGTTAGGAAAACTCAATAATCAAGAGGGTATTTGTTATCTTCTTTTGTGACACTAATCGGTGGTATCAATTGAGAGTACTATCTCTGGAACAAGTGAGAATATAAGTGGCCTGAAGTCAACGCTAGACACCATCATCAGACGGGTCTTAGAGACGCTGGACTAAGTACAAACTTAAAAGCTGCCAAGCGACCTGTCCATTTTTCGAAAACCAAAACATCACCCTGTGATGATTACTTGTTTTAGAGATTTATTCATTTTAAAACTGTTAAATATAATTGATTATTAAATTTGTTATTTGTGTATATACTAATTTAAAGTTGATTTAATCATTTTGAATGTGCGCACCCGTATGTCTCAGTCAGTTACTTAAATACACTTAAATAGAGCTATAAAATAATATGAATAATGTCACCGAGTAATTCAGTTGGGGGCTTGAACGAGCTAATTATAAAATAATCCATCTCCACAAAAAGCGGCAGGTCAGATATAAAGTTAACGTGCTCAGATTCATTCAGCATTGTTCATGAGTTCTGAAATATAAATAACTTGTGGATACTCCCTCGAGGTAGAAGAACCATTATCCTTCTATCTACAACTCTGTCAAGAGTAATCTTGTGCGAAGCACACCATTGAAGACCCACAGTAGATACTCTAGGTTTTGGCCACTGTTGGACCACAAATGCAGAGCCAAGGGGAGGTAACCCGTGACAGGAGGCATCAAAGAAGAGTTGGCTACCCGAAGAGCAGCAGCTGGGAGACTTTTTCAGGCCATAAATAGAGAATTCCTCAGCAAATGATAAGTTGGTATGAAGACGAAGATGGCTGTATACCGCTCCACCTATGTCCCAGTCTTGACGTATGGATGCGAGTCATGGGCAATGACTACAACCCACAAAAGCCAGATCCAAACCTCAGAAATTAGGTATCTGGGGAAGGTGGTTGAAGTAACAAGAGACATGGTTCGCAACCAGACGATATGCCAAGGCCTAAAAATCCAACTCCTGCAGACCCCTGTAGAACAGTCCCAACTAAGACGGTTTGGCCGTGTCTGCAGAATGGAAGAAGATCGGCTACCACGACAAGTATCAGAAACTATGAGCCAGGGATTTAGACCTCCAGGACGACACAGAGTCCGGTGGGAGGATAATATTAGACAATCTTTGAAGGACCGATGACTAGAATGAAAAAAGGCCAGGAGGAAGACGGCCGATAGGATAGTATGGCGCTCTCTCTCTCTCTCCCTCTCTCTCTCTCTCTTCCAAATTTCTACACCTCACGGTAAAAGATGAACGACTAAGTAAGTAAGTAAGACTGTCGGTCAATATTACATCACCTGTCTACTCTATCAGCAGGGATGATCAGGTAAACAGACATGACGAATTATTACAGGAAGAAGTGTAAACAAGTGACTGGGCACGTATTTCTGTGCTCCGAAAATGAGAATCAAGTAGATCATGGGAGATAGAGACAATACTAAAATTGGAGCGAGCAATAACATCACAGAATACTAAACGTTTATGAGAGCTTAGATTTTTTTTTTTTTTTTCCCTTAACCAGCGGCACTTGGGCTTTCACCCTTCGGCCCAATGACATGTCATTGCGAGGCTGGGGAACCTGAGGACTTTCCTTCCAACCCGGTCAGGAGCTTCGCTCCTTCCCATCCACAGAGGGTTTATCACAGGAGCCGTTCAGGCTATTCAGTCAAATTTCCGGCCGTAAACATTTCTTCAAACGCTGACACCCGGGTTTGAACGATGAACACCTGGTGGCCAGTACAACGCCGAAGCCATTACACCAGCGCGGCTCCCAATGAGAGCTTAGATGAACTTAGGTGTTACGCTTGCTTTTCTTTAACATCCTATGAGGCTGCCTAAAGTAGAAGCATCATTTCTTTCTATTTATATCTCTGCCAAGAACAGCTATGTTTTGGACCCCTGAAGGAAAGCGAAAGAGAGGCCGACCAAAAACAACTTGGCGGAGGACTGTGGAGGCTGAGATGCAAAGAATGAACCAGAGTTGGGGCACTGTACGAAGGATGGCCACCGACCGTGCAAAGTGGAATCAATTTGTTGTTGCCCTACAAGACGCCACTAGGCGTGATGGCCACTGACTGCTTTGACGGTCGGTGGTTAAGGATCGAAGAAGAAGAAGAATATCTCTGCCAAGAGTAATCTTGAGCGAAGGTTGATACCTTTGAGTAACCTCATCATTATACTCTAAGTTAGGCCATTGTTGGACCACTACTGCGGAGAAGAGGAGACGATCACGCTACATCCGTGTGTTTTTCATTCTCTCTCTACCCTGAGGACCTAGAACAAGGACTGCCTTGTAATAGTATCTAAAGGTTTCTCCATTGAGTGTCCTATTTATTGCTAGCGTGTTCTTCTCATCACGTGTTCCATTAGCACTTGTCTGGTTCTTATCATCAGTTCCACACTGGAGATGTTGTCATACCATTTGAATACGTGTATTCTACGCAAGGGCGTATGAACGTCATTTGACCAATTACAATAGAAATTCCTTTAGATTATTGTGATGACTATTGTTTTCAATATCAGTAAAGGATTATATAAATTAGTAACGAAAAAGTTGTCAATTAGTAATTAAGGTGGATTTCCATCTGTGCCTTGTCATTAATGTTTACTCCCGTAAGCACTCTTAGGCAATAGGTGCGATTATTTTTTCCTAGCGTTCCTGTTAGGCAGCTTTATTTAGACTAGTGGTAGTAAGACTTTCTCTCTTTCCAACACCAGATAGGGGTATGACCTAATAGTAATATATTTCTTAGGATTCGTCCGACAGTGTTTCTGACGCCTCGAAGAATTCGGTCCAGGAAAATTTCCAACAAAGAGATTTTTCCCTACATAGAATTTTGTTTAAGCGTGTAGTGTGACCACTTAGGATTGTGCAATATGGACACTTTGTAGCGTCCGTTAACTCTCCGTACATGTGGAAATATCTGACAGTCCGCAACCTTGTGACACCCAGTTTTCAACTTAACAGGGGACGGCCATTTAAGTCACCCCAGGTTGATAGTCATGTGAATTTTTTTTTTTTCAAATTAAAGATGAGGGTCAATCTTTACGCACGTGTAGCTGAGCTGAAGGCGCAACAATGTCTGAGTTTTCCAGGTCTGAGTTCACTAACTCGTGAACGTTTGACGAGTGGCATGTAGATAAAACATTGACAAGTCTATCTATGCGTATAGTGAGATTTAGAGTAAGTAAGGAAATCTGGCTTGCAGTTATTAGCATAATTTACGGAGGGATTTCATTGCAGATTTCGAATGCAATTAAAACTTCAGTGAACGTCGTAAAAAACTACAACCAAGAATTAGGAAACCTCTAACATTGCAAACAGACTCAAAGTTATTGTTAAGAATATGCTGCAAAAAAGTCATTTAAGATTACAGTGAACTGAAATGTAAGTGATACATTTTTAACACAGAGTTGGGAGCCGCGCTAGCGTAGTGGTTACAACACCGCTCTGGCGACCGGGTGATTCAGGATCAAACCCGGGCGACGGCATTTGAGGATTTTTCGTCGACCGGGAATTGGACTGGATTAACTCGAGACCTGGCGAGAACATTTGAAGGAGTGTCGTCGACCAGGGATTGGCGGCTCCTGAGCCGACCCAGCTCTAATGGGTACCTCCGAAATCGGCGAGTATCTGCCTGAATGGCGAGGGACACCTGTCTCTGCACAAGAAAAGGGATACTCACGTAAAATCAATGTCAGGTTAGACATTAACAATAACCTGAGATTTCGCCTCGAGTATTAGCGGGCGTACGAAACAAAACAAAAAAAAAAAAAAAAAAACACAGAGCAGACAAAAAGGAAAGGTCCCGGAACACGAAAAATAAATCTAATATAAGAAAAATAATAAAAGAGTCTTACTAAATAGAAACGCCTGCTTTGTTAAGTTATGCAGGAAACGTCTATGCAAATAAATTGAAGCAGATAAAGACTTCCAAGTAAGGCTATGCAAATTAATTCAAGCAGATAAAGACTTCCAAGTAAGGCAATGCACATAATTTGAAGTAGATAATAAGATCAGTTAAGCAATGCTAATTCTTTTCATCAAACAGAAAAGGATCCGTTTATGCTTTGTTCAACATCAGGAAAAGAAATTATAAAAACATAATAGAATATAATGAAAGAAACATTAAACCTAATATTATAGATTAATAGGACCTTATAAGCAGGGACCCACTTTAGTGAGTTTTTACAGACTACATTAACTCTTTGACACTTAACGTTTCGTACAACATGAGTCTACTGTCGTACGGAAGGTTAATTGTTTTATTTGTCCCATCTAAGTAGAGTGGATGTCGACAGATACGCGAGAAAAGGTATAGAAAATAGATTTCACAGGTGGTAGATTGAGGGAAAGATATGTCTCTGGAGTGATTAGGTTATCTCCTCCAGCCTATCCGTACGACTGTACTTTTATTATCAGACAACCTTTGCCTCCCTATCAAGAATAGATAAGTTACTCTACACACACACAGCTATGTGACAACAAGACACAAAAACGTGAAAACTATGGATAAATGGGTATGGGTCTGACCAACACACAAAGATAAGATTCTTTGTAGTTTATTATCATTTAAACTCGACAACATCAAAATATCTAAAGGAAAAGATCAAAGAGTCATTTACATGCATATGAAATAAAGCAGAAAAGTGCACCCTCCCCGAATGGAGAAAAAAAAACAAAAATTATTACCCCAAAGGTTGAAGGTTAGCACTCTGTTACAGAATGAACAGTATTGGTACTCTATGATACCCAGTAAAGTAAACAAAATTTAAACAAATCAGATATATGGATAGTTTCCAGCAAATAAGGAAAATACTCACACACTCTCTCAAACAGTGGCCACTCTCACACTCTGACCTTATTGCCTGGTATGGTAGGTCTGTAATATCCCTTGGTAATAGAATTAGTCCATGAATATATTATCTAATTCACTTAATATTCTGTCACCCCAGTTGTCGCAGATCCAAATTGGCCCCAGTTCATCCCCAGAACTAACTAGTGAGGTGAACGCCTAATAGGGTGCTTCTCCTGGATATAAGTGTTACTACAAATAGTTAAAACTGTGAGAGTTCATGAGGTTCAAATTTCATTGGGGAAATACTTCCAGTATTGGGAAACATCTGGTTGCTAAAAAATTGTTACATGTGATGATGATGGTTCTTCTATCGGCCAACTCTGTGTTAGAGCGCCGATTCTGCACAGCGTATATATCTAGGGAGCTACTCCACTGGAATTACGACTGTCAGGAGTCGGGACCAATAATAATGTTATATGTACGCCACTGTTGCTCGTAAAAAATATAAATCTGGATTTGGTAAGTCCAGTTGTTAAATTTTATTGTTCTAAAATATAATAGCAAACAGAAGAAGACCGCTGGACGCCCTTGTGATCAGGTCTGCGAAGAATACAAGAAAACATTTATGGAAAAAATGATACTACTATATATACAAACAGACGGGGACAAGACGATCTCTTCTCCACTCCGTCAGTCATAAATAGGTTTAAAAGGCACACGGTGTTTCCTTACGCCTACACGCTAGCAGACGTCGCTCGCGGCTGAGTTCGGTCAGGCTCAGTTATGTTAACTCGCCCGATCCTGCTCGCGCCGGCGGTCAGCGTACAATGTTAATTATTATTTATCCCACACGCGCTCACTAAACAATGATCGCCTGTCATTAAATAGCTATTAAATTGTCCTCGTCTGTTAGTTTTGCCGTGTGGTATTAAAATAATAGACACTATAGTAACAAATATACAAAATGAAATATAACGTGTATATCTATACTCCCACTATCAGTCGCTTTAATGCCTATACGTCCGGTCAGCTAAACCGTTGGGTTTATCTCTCTCCTGAAGAGATTAAGTGTCGCGTCTGCCTACACTGTTAACCTAATTACCGCCTAAGGTATGTGGGTAGCGGGTGGCGTGATTTAACATTTTAAATGAATATCTAGTATGAAATCGCTACGCGTTACTTTATTTCACTCGTGTTACTAGCGAGAAAAATTTAAGTGAAGAATAAATGTTAAAAGCTATCACTTTTTAAATCATTAGCACTATTATCCTTTCACCAGAAAATACAGAATGAAAATCTCCACGAACACTAATACACCATATCCACAAGAATGGGTTCTAGGACTGCGCGCTAGAATATTCAAAATTCTGACTGACTTCTGATAGTTGGGTTAAGAAAACAGATATATATATATATATATAATTAAATTGCTCTGATCTCTAATGTTGTTAATTTCACGCTACTGTGAGAACGAAGAATTCAGAAACTAGCGCTCAAGATGAAAGCTTACGATTCGGCTACCATAATCTCTCGTCTGGCGCTGTTGACCGACATCAGAGGCTTTACTTACGGCTAACGGGATACTCTTTAAAATTTCCGTGTCTCGAGATCAAAGAGCACAGGGGTGTAAAGGGCAATTTTTACTATCTTGCAATATAATACATTTATATACTTATTATGTTCGCAAATATTTTGTAAACAAAGTATTTCCTTTTTAAGTGCTTAAGGAGAAGTCATTTTTGAGTTACTTCCCTTGAAATGAGTTCCGTCATCTTCGATCGGATTCCGCGGACGAATTTAGGCCTACTGCGATTTATTCTTTGGCTGGGTAGGAATAGATTGTTCTTGCTTCAGTATATCTATGGCCTGAATTTATACGTAGTGTTTGTATGAGTCGGACGAGTCTGTCTTATATATGGATATCTTTACATTTCTAAGTCGAACTATGTTGGTTGTCGCTAGAAAAGGTCAAAGGCTATGCAGCGGAAGTATCGCTAGCAGGGGGTGTGATTCATGGCTGTCATCCTGTCGAATTTTGTTGTAGCCGGCCTATCGCCGAAAAAGTGATCTATAAGTAAATGGGGAAAAGTGATAGTCATTTAGACATGTTGTATGTACTTTACCCCAGTGTTTATTCTCTTTTGCCAAGGAATGGCAAAGTTATATTTCGCATAGAAAGGTAAAACCACAATTTATTATGAACTTGGGCTTCGCCATCGTTGTCGATAAGCAGATGCACAGTGGTACTTTTGAAAAGAATATTTATTCAAAGGAAGATGACATTCCTATGTATCAGCACTAGATTGTATGATATTATTCAATTACCTCTATGAGAGAAGCTATGAAGAAATGAGGACATTTAACGAATGACCAATTTTGGTCTGTATCCAATAGTGAGTGAAGCTCACGAGAGAAGCACAGCCATGTTGAAATTCATATACTTTGTATTTATCGAGTGAGAAAAAGGGATGCCTGTACTATCGCTCGATGAACCAAGAGATCACTGCTACATGTGAGAACCCATGTCTGGGATTCCTATATCTTTATGGAAAATATATATATTGAACTTTACGTGAAGGGATATTCGCTAGACGAGATTAGGTCTAGGAGCCTTCCTATATATTGGTTATGGTCTGACGTGCCCAGTCAGTAAAGCCAGATGATTTACATGATGGAACTCTGAATGCTTATTTACGAATGCTCCATTATGATATTTGCCAAGCATGAATGCTAACTTAAGATGATATTCCTGTGATCAACATTATGCTGTCTATGTCGACATTTGTTCCTGTAACTATACACGTACTGTCCAAGTGTGCGTCCCATTAAATGTTATAAAAAGACCACCGTAGTTCCAGTACTTCTTGAATTCGAACAGTGTGAGTATGAGTGATGTACTACCAACCTGTCAACTCTATCGAATCATTCTACCATTCGCGTACTGACATTCATATACACACTCATTGTCTACACTCACATTCTTGTCGGAGCCTCATCACGTTCCAGGACAAGATGACCTGTATGACCAAAACAGTGCTGGGTTTAATGAGTTGACAATCGTTACACTTTACTACACCAGTCCCAACATCTACATTTATCAACTGGTGGACATTCACGTCATTTAACAAATAAAGCGTGATTCAACAACTAGTAGCCAGTATGAGTTAACAACAACAGAGTTTAACAAGGGGATTATAAACTTTCCCTAAGTAAAACTTCAAAAGGGTCTGTGTTTCGACTCTCTCACGTGCTATCTGTCTGAGAGGTATTATGATTGACAGATGAAGCTCGCGTGAGTGGACGAGGTAAACAAACCTTATTTGCTTTTCTGTTATGACTAACAGGTCACGAAGTTTGTAAACACTGTGTTAGCTCGTGTTAAAAGAAGAGGCGTGACGAAAGAAAAGCTGTATAAGTAAAGACAGACAGTATAATGCATGTTTTTAGCTAGCAAATCACAGAGCAGCTAGGAGGTTACAATAGGCTGTCAGATTACTGTAGACTCTTTTTCCATTACACGTCACAGTACGTCCGGGCTTGAAGATGTGAAACCCATTCATATCTCATTAATGGAAACAGAGCTACTGTCATCCATAGCTACAGAGTAATGGTTATCTTCACTTGCGTTATTCTCTTCGTTAGTCCAATAATAATAATAATAATAATAAATTCTTTAAGCACCAAACACGACGCATAAGGCAGAAACCAGTGCTCTCCAGGTTGTTCGTTGTGACGCCACTCCTCTTAGCTCTTGCACATTATTTAGGCCCAACGTTCTTCCTTCTCTTATTATTGTTCTTCTGAGTGTTTCTTTTGGTCTTCCTTTTTTCCTCTTACCCTCAGGAACCCAAGTGAGCGCCAGTAGTGGTATTCTGTTGTTTTGCATTCGTAGGACATGACCGATATATGACCATCGTCTTTTCCTTATATAGTCGGAGACATATTTCTGCTTAGAGTCTTCTCTTATTTGTCGATTAGTCTTGAATTCTTTCCAACTGATGTTCATGAGTTTTCTAAGACATTTGTTCTCGAATGTATTCAGCTTGTTCTCCAATGATTTTGTTATTTTCCAACTCTCACAGCCGTATGTTAACACTGAGATAACATTTGAATTAAACAGACGAAGCTTGGTATGTATATTCAATGATCGTAATTTCCAAATGTTAGATAATCTATTGAAGGCGCTAGCTGCCAAAGCAATTCTAGTATGAATTTCTCTTGTTGTGTCACCATCCTGAGTCATTTTACTGCCTAAATAATTGAAACTTTCAACTTTCTGTAGTTTTTCCCCGTTCAAGATGATATCAAAGGTCTCATTAGAAAAGTTCATAGCTTTAGTTTTAGAGGCATTTGTTAGTCCAATAGCGACTCATAAAGTCAGCGCCTACATTTTCTCTATTGGTATGTATTGTACTTTGAACGAGTACACACTTAATAAAATAGCCCAACGCATAATTCTTGCGTTAAAATCCTTATTGGCTCCTAGGAACGCCAATGGAGCATTGTCACTTAGTACTGTGAATGAAACTCCATATAAATATTCATGGTGCCTCCTGATTCCGTTCACTAGTGCGAGACATTCTCTTTCAACGGTCGAATAGTTTTTCTCTGCTGCGTTAAGTTTCCTGCTCCCACAAGCGACTGGAAACAACAGGTTAGGGTGTTTGTCGTCTGACTGCAGCAGTGTCGATCCAATTCCGTTAGCACTGGCATCAACCCGTAACACAAAAAGGTTTCTTGAGGTCAGGTGGGATATGGGGTCAGCTGGTCCTTAAGAGTGACGTACGCGTTTTTGCACTCAGCGGTCCAGACAACTTTATCCGGTTTTCCTTTTCGCGTAAGGTCTGTTAATGGCGCAGTAAGTCCGTTGAAGTTTTTTATAAACTTCTAGTAGTACGCGCAGAGTGAGAGAAAAGATCGAGTATCGTTCTTAGTTTTGGGCCTTGTTGCGGCTCGTATTTTCTCGATGTTTTTCTCTACTGGCCACATACAACCTTGAGAAATGGTATGACCTAGGAAGTAAAGTTTTACAAAGCCGTTTAAACATTTGCTAGGTCGTGCGGTCAACCCGGCTTCCTTTAGTCTCATGATGAGCATAGTGACCGTAGCAATATGTTCTTCGTAATTATCCGTTGCAATAAGTTTGTCGTCCATGAAATTGTGAATGTTTGGACTTTGCAAGGGTTCCAAAATCTTTCTCATCATTCTAGTGAAGATTGCTGGTGCATTGTGTAAACCGAAAGGCATAACATTAAAAGTATAATGTCCTTCGCTGGTGCTAGAGGCTAGCAGGGTTTTAATTTCCTCCTTGACTGGTATTTGGTAATAACCTTTACTCAGGTCAATCTTGGAGAAAATGTTTGCCTTGCTTAACTTAGTAAACAGTTCTGCGGCGCTTGGGATGGTTCAGGCTAAAATTATGTTACTGTGTTGAGTAATCGGTAGTCAATACACAGCCGAACTTCCTTATTCGGTTTCTGTAACAGTACGATGCTTGAGCTATAAGTAGATGTGGACTCGCTAATAATCCCAGCTTGTAGTAGTTTGTCTATTTCTCCACGTAATGTGTCTGCGTTTGCATACGGGATCGGATAAACTTTGGTTCTTACTGGCATCTCATTTGTCGGCTTCATATCGAATTCTACGAGATGGGCAAGACCAGGTATGTCCGTCAAGACTGCCGAATACTGTTTCAATAGCGCCTTCGTCTCTGTTTGTTGAGCTTCCTAGAGGAAGTCGCCGAATTTAACATCCGTGTATGACTCCGTTTGTTGCAATGGGTACTCCATGCAACTTTCATCATCTTCTTCATCTTTGGTTGCTATAGCGACTGCCAAGAGATGTTCGGGGGAAGGGACCTGTCTTTCCAAGTATTTCTTTAATAGATTTACGTGGTAGACTTTTTCCTTACCTTTTATAGAGATCTTGTTGTTCGTTCTATAGATCTTTTTAAGGACGGTAAACGGCCCTTGCCATCTGATACGCAGTTTGTTGTTTCCGGAAGGGAGAAACAACAAAACTTTCTCTCCTGGCTCCAGTTCTCTCTCCTTAGCTGCTTTGTTGTATCTTTTAACGTGCTACAGGTGTGCGCGCTTAAGGTTGTCGCTAGGTCCCATCCTAGTTTTAGCCGTTCCTCTAACTCAGATACATACTTAGATGCTGAGACAACTGTCTCATCAGCCGTCTGGTCTGTCAGTAACCGTCGTAAGGCATCCAGCGGGCCCTTAATAGGTCTGCCGAAAAAAAGTGTATCTGGCGGTAGCCCTGTAGAGGCCTGGGGGACTGCCCAGTAGGCGAACAAGGCTGCAGGAATGAAAAGGTCCCAATCTTCTGGTTTTTCCTGTCCCAGCTTACGTAACATCATGGTGAGGCTTCCGTTGACACGGTCTACTAACCCACTTCCGGCCGGATGGTATGGGCTGGTGTAGATGTGCAGGTCTCTCAAGATCTTGAAGATCTCTTCCATTAACAGGCCACGGAACTGGGATCCATTATCCGTCAAAACGTGTTGAGGGAATCCCAACCGTGTTAAAATCTGCACTAGGGCTTCTGCGACATGCTTGGAGTCCGTGCATATCAGCGGTATAACTTCGGCCTATATAATGCAAGTGTCGACTAAGGTCATGATAAACTTGTTCCGTCTTTTAGTCCTTTCAAGGGGTCCTATAATGTCGACTGCTACCCGTTCAAATGGAGTCTCCACTATTGGCATTTCTCCCATAGAAACTGGGGGTGTCCAATGCTTGGGTGCCACACGTTGGCACTTGGCGCAGAATTTCACGTATCTGATAATGTCAGTGTTCATTCCGGACCACCAGTAGTGAGTAGATATTCTCTGCGTAGTGGCGTTTTGTCCCATATGTCCACTAAAGGGAAGAGAGTGTCCCCATTTCTAGGATGTGTTCTCTGTACTGCGTCTGTACTAGGAGCTGATTATGTCCCTGTTCAGGGTCGCCCGTTCTTTGATACAGCACTCCTTCCTTAGGACAGATATCTCCGTTGTGTCTGGGGTCCTTGGCCATGGGCAGTTTTTTAAAGCAGGGCTCCAAGGTAGGGTCCTTTTGTTGCGCCTCTTTCAGTTCCTTAGGTAACATGTTGGGTGCAGGCTCCCTTTCCTTTTGGGTTTACCCTCTTGTGGTTACTGCTGCCACAATCGGCTCTTTCGGTCTCCCTAGAAACACATATCTACAGCCCAGTATGACGTTATAGATCGGATTCTCCACGGACGTATTCAGAGTCTATCTCTACAAGCGCGACAGGGAGTGTTATGGGTGCATCTCCTTTAAAAACTCCACATATGTCGACGGTTTCTCCCGTGTCTTGGCCTCGCGACTATACTATCGAAGCTTAATCCGCTGTCAAAAAGACACTCCGTGGAAGTTCCTTTCAACATAACCATACCTCGCGTAGAAGACCTCTCACCCTTAGGTTGAGAATCATTGACCATGCTATTTTGCGGTAAAGGCTGTTTGCAAACACGCAATCCGCTTGGGACTGGTTTGCTGGTCCCGATCAGATTTACCTGGTGAAGGGGTTTTTCCCTTTTTCATATCCCTTCTGGCTTTGCCATGGGGGTCGCTTGGGATCATCACGTGTTTCAGTAGGGTATCTGGTTTTATAGAATTTCGATTTATTTTGGGGAGGGTTTTGGGGTACAGTTTCTCTTGGGTTTTGGTTGGAAAATTGCTGGGGAGAATGCTCTAGATTATTGTTCCGAGAAGGCACATCTGTAGGTTTGCGTTTAGAGCCTGGAAGCTCGGCGAGTGCGTCTGCATATCGCTCTGCCTTACTCAGAATAAATTCTTCTAAACCTTCAAAAGTGCAAGGAAGTTCTGAAAGCTCTAGACACTTAGTCAAATATCCCTTTAGACGGGAAGAGAACTGAGCGTACGTCTCGGCTCCCTCCTTTCTGCTGTTTCGGAAAAGTTGTAAAAACTTGCGAGCGTTCGTCTCGAAGCGTTCAAGTAAACCTTTCTTAAACATGCCTTAATTGGCTTGATTGCTGCGTCCCAGTTTTACGTACACATCATACGCATTGCCTTTGAGGGCCTGGGATAGATTCAAGTACCATCGCGAACTGTCCAAACCGTACAGGGTTGCCATTCTCTCTAATTTTTCTAGATAGCTATCAATTTTCTCATTGGGGCTTGGGGAGGTTTCTAGGGCAAAGGACATATCAGCTAATTGGGAAGACTGGCTATTTGAGTCCGCTGAGGGTGATTGGGGTGAGGAAGACTCTCCATTGCTGGAGCTAGACGCAGCACCACGACTTTGGACCTCTAAAGTTTTAAGCGCCAATTCATGCTGACGTCTTTTGTCGTTCTGCCTTTCCTCGTGTTGTCTCTCTTTCTCTCGTTCCTTCTCCCTGCGAGCTTCCATTTCCGCCTCAATTTTTTTACTTTCCAATTGCAGTCAATTTACTTTCCCTGCAGACTTGAGCAGAATCCCTGTCACCCATCATCGTTGTCATCACAGGTTTTCCCATATCAACCCGCTCACCCAACCTTTCATAACTTTATACATCAGCAAAGCCTCTTAAACTACGCACCTTACACTTGGAGGTCCTACTGGCCGGAATATCCCATTCATCCAACAACAGTACCTCAACATCCCGTGAACACCTACTACCAAATTAATCATCTTTCACGGCCAAATCCATCTCGCTTTTATTTTCAACAACCCTCTCCTCAACATTATCAATGACTGTTCACTTCGCAAGTCGACGTCTCTGTAACACCAGTAACTGTCGGATAATGCTTTTTTTATTTATTCTCAGTATCTATTTCTTTGTCAGCCCGTCTATTTTCTTGGTGCAGCTTAACTTTGTTGTTAACCTTCACAGTGTGGATGGGCGTGCTTGTTGTGTGACAGTTTTCTTACAATTTTTACATAGTGCAGTTATCTGAATTGTTTGTAATTAGTTGTCTTAATGTGTGCATTTATGTACTATTACTATTTTGTATTTGAGCGTAAAACTTCTTTCACATAAAAATGCCAGATAATTATGAACAATTACTAAGTACAATTAGTTTACGGCTTGGCCACTTGAACGTAAACCATTTTTAGGTAAAATTCCAGAACTCACACAAATTCTTAACCAAAATTTCCAGGTTTTTGGTTTTTCCGAAAGTCGTCTGAATGAGAAAATAACCGACGATGACATTGCGCTCAGCGGTTTTAAACCAATTCGGCGAGATTCAAGTAGACAATTAGAGACGGGTCTAGCAGTTTATATTTCTACTTCTCTCAGTTATCGCCGCAGAAACGATCTAGAGACTATAGATATACAATGCATATGATTAGAGGTAAAGCCACAAAAGCAAAGACCTATTGTAATCGGATATCTTTATCGTAATCCCAGTGTGGGAACGACAAGGTTTGAAGATTTCACGAACATGATGGATAAAGTAATTACTACAGTTAATGAAATTATTCTTCTTGGTGATTTTAATATCGATATGCATAAGCCAAACCAAATATGGACCAACATCATAGCATCGTATAATATGAAACAAATAGTTAACAAACCTACCAGAGTAACAAAAACGTCATCCACGCTGATCGATCACATCTATGTAACCTGTCCAGAAAACATTATAGAATGCTCCATCCCTACTATTGCTATGAGTGACCATTATCCCATATGTTGCACTTGGGCAAAAAATGGGTACAAATCTCAAAAAAAATTAACACATTAGTTTTCAATATAGAAGTCTTAAAAATTTCAACCGTGAATTATTTTTGAATGATTTGAGAACTGCACCACTCCCCAACGTTTTTCAAATTCCTGATCCTGATGACGCCATCGCATATTGGACAATGATATTTTATAGTATTTTTAATAAGCATGCGCCTACTAATGAAATTCGCGTGAAAAGGCAAATTAAATCTCGGTAGATCATACAAGAAGTTCTTGACGCTATGAGGCAAAGAGATCGAGCGCATAAAAATAAGGATATCACTTCATACCGGACAGTAAGAAATAAAGTACAATACTTAATTCGCAGAGAAAAGAAAAACTACTTTATAAATTTAGTTCAGAGCAAAACTAACAGTTCAGAGATATGGAAGGCAATCAACACCTTAGTGAACAAACGAAATTTAGCAGACCCATATACTCCCACTACGCCACTTACTTGTATAGACTACAGCAATCATTTTCAGGCAGACATCAACAATTTAAAATCCACCATTCCGTCTCCCCCTTGTGACTTAAGCAAATTATCAACGTTCTGCGAGAACAAATGTACTAACACAATTCCACCCGACATCCCTTTTATAACAGTTAACGAAGTTTATAATTATATTACTGGCCTTAAAGATAATAACTCATCGGGACTTGATGGAATCAGTAATCGAATACTGTGCTTTGCCGCACCAGCCATTAGTGATTCACTGACATACATATATAATCAATGTATCGCAAGGAGTTACTTTCCATCTGCTTTTAAAAGCGCTAAAGTATACCCACTTCTCAAACCAGGTTCATCTGATAGTAGTAATCTTAGTAACTATAGGCCCATCTCTCTTATATCGTCGCTGTCCAAACCACTGGAAAAACTCATCCACAAAACAACACTACAACACACAGCCTTAACGAAGATGATAGACAATTGGCACCTAAACATCAATAACGATAATAAATGTGGAGCAATATTTGTAGACTTCAAAAAAGCATTTGATAAGATATATCACTTTATTTTAATCAGAAAATTAGAAACAATGAAAAAAATTATTAAGCTGGTAAATTAAATAAATCGTTCCTGTCAGACAGACAAGAAATAGTGTCTTACAATAATTCCTTGTCGAACCCAACCGTTGTCAATACAGGTGTTCCTCAGGGCTCTATTCTCGGCCCTCTTCTCTTTACCGTATACATTAATGATCTTCCTCTATACTTCAAACACTCATCATGTGACCTGTTTGCCGATGACTGTACTGTTTATACAAGTGATAAAAGTTGCACCACACTAGAACAATCTTTACAAAACGATACACATAATCTTATTAAGTGGAGCAACGAGAATCGCATGCAAATAAATATTAGTAAAACAAAATGTATGTTAATATCAACCAGACAAAAACTAAAAAACGTGCAGAAAACAAAACTTCAGCTCTACATTGGAACGTCACGAATTGAAAACGTAAATGAACACAGAACTCTAGGTCTCACTGTTGACCAACACCTAAGTTGGAACTCACATGTACATGCACTCACAAAGCAAACAGCACAAAAAGTTTACCAATTAGCCAAAATTAAACATTTCCTGGATGAGGAGGCAAGGAAAATGTTCTACATATCTCATTTACAAACGCATCTTGACTATTGTTCCACAATCTGGGATGGTTGTTCTGTCTCCAACACAAAAAAGGCTCCACTCGATTCAAAAACGTGCAATGCGCCTTGTTGCTGATAAACACCAATCACATTGTATAGATTTATATAATTATCTTCAAATATTACCCCTCAGGAGCGCTTCCTCTTTAAAAAAGGGAAATTTATTCAAAAAATCCTGTCACAGAATGCTCCAAAGTATCTTTGGCCGCTTTTAAAATATAATGAAAGACGTAGTCAGCGCACAAATTACAGGTACCCAAGCCCAGGCTAGACCTATTTAAGACTAGTTTGGCTTACTCATCTGCTCATCTTTGGAACAATCTTCCCAATGACCTGAAAAACACGCACAGTCCTTACTCATACAATCGTATACTGTTCAAATACTTCATGAGTGCTGATTATATGCCACCCTAACTGATTGTGTTGTACTTTTATCTAATATACTGTATGGAGGCTCTGATGATCTAGTTTTTCATTACAATATACTTATTCTTAATTTTGTGATCAGGTACTGTTAATGTATGCTGTTATACAACCTTGTAATGTTGTATTGCCCTTAAATTAATACTTAAAGTACGCTGGAAAATGTTTGAGTAACAGTAACAAAAGATGAGCAAGAGGAAGGAAGAATGCAAGAGGGGACTGTGCCCGATTTTCAACCCTTGGCAAATTAATTGCTTTCGTATATGTCCATCTAACTATCTACCTAGTCTGATTCTGGTCTTGAGTTTGGGACGGAAAAGACAGCGAGGAAAGTAACTGTTTACCTCACCTCATCTTGATGAACCTATCATTGCACTCATTGCAGCAGTATCTGCTATGAGACTCAAAACTGCTCACCTCTCGTAAAGTTGTTCGCGCGCACTGGAAAAAACACCGAGTCCCTGAGTCATTCAGTAGCAGACCGTTTGAATATTTCACGAGTTCTTATAACACACCTCTGAATATGTCTCAAATCATTAATTTACTGTATGAGGAATTCGATTATTATCAGTCTTGTTTTTATTTATTTATTTTTGTTTTTAAATCTTTATTAATTCTTTATTTTTCATATTTTTTTTCTTTAATTTATTTCAATAACATACTTTAATTATGATGATTATTGCAAATGTATGATGTTATATTACTTTTATAATGATAAATGCCTTAATAATGCTTAAAGTAAATATGAGGATGAAAGGATACACTATACATGATGAGAGAGAGAGAGGAAGAGCACAATGTCAGACGGACCTGCGTGCCCACTTCTTAACCCTTTGAAAATAAAGTTCGTTCCTCTTTAAATTGTGAACCACAAGAGCACGTTCCTACATCGACTATTCACAGTAACATTTGTTAGCTAGAAAAAACTACCAGATTTGGCGTTTCCCTCAAAGGTTGTTGTTAGAGGATGAACTGAGGCCAATGTGGGAAGTGAACTGGATAGTTGTACGCCGAGGAATATCTCCTAGGAGGTAAGAGTAAGAGAGTGGCCACAGTTTTGCATGAGAGAGTAAATATTTTTCTTTGTTACAGAGATTTTACCAACTCCGGATTTGCCTAATTTGCTTACTTTACTGTACTTACAGAGTCAGACTTGTTTACTTTACTGTCTACTCTGTATCATAGTGCTAACCTTCGATCTTTGGGTTATTAACTTTGGGTTCTTTTCTCCATAGGGGGAGGGCACATCTATTTTTGTTATTTCATATGTATGTAAATCTGATTTGGTTGATCTTTCTTTAGATAATTGGTGTTGTCAAGTTTAATGATAATAAACAACAAAGAAACTTAACTTTGCGTGTTGGTCAGACCCATACTCAATTAACCGTAGTTTTTTCACGTTTGTGTGTCTTGTTGTCACATAGCTGTGTGTGTGTGTGTAGTTAAACTTATATTTATATGTATGAGGAGGGCAAGGTTGTCTTGTACTTAATTACAGTCGCATTGATTGGCTGGAATAGAGAAACTTACTCATTCCAGAGACATATCTTTTTCCTTAAGCTACCACCCGTGACATCTATTTCTCACACCTTTCTCACGTACCTATCACCATCCACTCTACTCACATTGGGCCAAAATAACTCACAACCTATCTGTACGACATTGCTGAAAGTGAATAATCATCACCAACAGAATCCGTACCAGTGAAGATAAGTGACTAAATGTGCATATTCTACAGCCATTGTGAGAAGTCAATCTTAGAGGAATGTGTTAGGATGAGCAAACTGTTCTAGAGTCAGAATACCTACAAGACCACTGTAAAATAATAACTATAACACAACCAATGATTTATTGATATGAAAAAGTTTAAATTTTATTGAGTTCACCATTTGCATAATTTGCACAAGAAGAAAAATAGTTGTATATAATAAATAATTAAGTAATTGTATTTTTCAGTCTTATCAATTTTATCTTGAATTTTATCTTGTTGAATGTTTCGTTGAAAGTTACTGAGTTATTGTTTATCATAGGATAGTTACTAGCAAAGTGGCACCTTAGGCTCTATCTTTAATATCATTACCATCTGAAGTAGAGACCTTCACAGCCGTAACTATACCTGTGATACCAGTGCTCTTCTCCGAGACTGGGTTACATTCATTTAGATAGAATTCTTTTCTCGTCTATCATCTACTACAAACACCACTCTTAAAACCGTTTGCTACAGCCATGAGCTACACAAATAGATCATCATCACTATCTCCAAACATGTTCGCCCTGCACATCCTCTGGTCTCGTCTATCTCGTATCTCAATTCTCAGACCCCTCATTCGCACCACCAATACTCAAGCAGCTTTCAATCACATGACTTGCTCCCATAACTGATTCTTAACTTCGTTGATAAAATTGTCTTATATTGTAAATAATCCATCAACATTCCACTGACATTCATTTACCCCAGATCAAAATGTCAGTCATTCAATACTTGCTCCCATAACTGATTCTTAACTTCGTTGATAAAATTTTCCCATATCGTAAATAATCCATCAACATTCCACTGACATTCACTCACCCCAGATCAAAATGTCGGTCGTTCAATACTTGCTCCCTACAGAGCACATAAACTCAACAACCGTAAAACATGATGTAGGAATATAGCCTACGCTTGATGGCCACTGGCTGTTTTGCCAGTAAGCAGCTAAAGATCACAGTCGAAGGAGTGCAGCAGGGATATGTAAAGTTATCTCTGCTGTTATACATTATTGTTAAATTGATAAAAGCGATAACAATCTTGAATTCGACAACTTAGAAAAGTTACCATCGAACAACAGCAGTCTGCAAAGAATCATTAAAAAAGTTGCAACTGCTCACAAAAATATTTGAATCTGAAAAGTGAACAATATGATGGTAAAAGCATCTTTAACTGAAGTCTTCAGTAACATCAGCAGGACGCCTAATACATTCAACGTCTCTCTCTCTCTCTCTCTCTCTCTCTCTCTCTCTCTCTCTCTCTATATATATATATATATATATATATATATATATATATATATATATATATAGAGAGAGAGAGAGAGAGAGAGAGAGAGAGAACGAACGAACGAACGAACTTTATTTTCAAAGGGTTTAGAATTGGGCACGCAGGCCCGTCTAACATTCTGCCCTTCCTTTCTCTCGTCTTCCATACTGAATCCATTAATTCTCACATGTATCTTAAATATTACATAAAATAAGAAAATAAGAAAATAACATACAATAAAATAAAATAAAATCCAAACATTGTAACTGTTTGTGGTTTTTGATGTTATTGTATGGTTGATATGTTACCTAGTGTACTGGATGAGGTCAGCTGTGAAGGCTCCTGAGATAAAAGTTTATGTGAGTTACAGAAGGCCTTTCTGCTACCACTTACGACCTCAAACAGACCTATTCTACTAGTATGAATGTTAGCTACGTTAAAAGTCTAGGGTACTGAAATGTAATGTGTAGGTAATAAGATACACAGACACACACATGTAAAATAATAAGTCTAATAATAATAATAAACTCTATGATAAACTGAACTAACACTGGCTTTTAGAATTTAAGTTTGAAAATTTTTTTAATTTATTAGTCCTGAACCAATTGTTTCTTTTGGTCAGAACATATGAAATAATATGTATTTATCAATGAAATGCATATATATATTGCATAATCAAATGTAATTTTTGTACATAGGTATATTATTACAATGGTTAATATTAATAATATCTACAATGTCTTGGGAAAAACTAGCACTGGATGTTTAGTTGGGGTGGCGTCATCATGCCCAATCTATGGCTATAAAGTTCCTTGTCCTTGACATATGGACTGATGTTAGTGTTTATATAACAAGATTTTATTTCTTTATTGATGGTGGACACAGTTGATGAATCTCCAGCAGGCCAGGTTTGCACTTAACTGGCCTGTAACGATGTAGTACAGAATTCTTGTGGCCCACTCCTCTCGGTAGCTGGAGTAAAATGTTAGGCCGCACAGGCATTCGCTCTTGTACTTCTACAAAAGCATCTGGCACAAGCGTAGTGCCAGATCAGAAACTCTGAAACCAAAATTTGTGCCATATGTCAACACTCTGTTTACTGCGCCACTCTTACACACAACACAGCAAAACAACATTACACAGATTGGGTCAGATCTCTCTGACCAACTTAGCACATCTCACCCAGTTGTTATCAAATAGTACCAGTTTCCCAAGACTGCATTGCATCCGAAATATGTTCAATAGTTTCCTCTTCCATTCAATAAGGTGGGTGATATGTTCCCACTGATCTCAATTATAGATCCGCCTTCTATAGTCTTAGATAGGTTTTCATATATTATTTGGTTGTCTCTAGGCCCTGGACTGCTGCTGGGGACCTAGAGTAAGCACTCACTTGTCGTAATCATTTTTCATGATATGGCAGTATCAATCACTCAAAATATTAAAATAAACAAGATAAATGCTTTTTCCCTTACCACAATTCAGAATTGAGAACACAGTTACGTAATACTAGAAAAACTCAGCTGAGCTGCTGGCTAGATTAGGGCGTCCCACTGATTTTTATTTAATAATTCCTGGAAATCACCTCTTACAGTAACGAACTGTGTCAATGGACAGTCTTCTATCAAAATGCACAAGCGTGCGTCTCTTTTTCAATAATATAAATGCTTTTGTCCAATCAACGGACTTCCCCTCTAACTTTTCAAATATTTAAATATAAATGTCCAATTTCAGTCCAGTCTCAGTCTAGTGTGTAGTATTTGTCTGTCGGTCTGTCCGTCCCAACTTGGTTTTTCACAAAATTACCCTTGTTTTTGGACGAAACTACAAGAAAAAACTACACAAATCTGCCCCACTTACTTATACGATTTATATGCTAAGTTATCTTTAGCTACTATCCTCCGACTTTGTCCCTTGTTCATTGCAGTTTGATTTTTACATTTTTAGGCACAAGGGACGCCAAAATGTAACTTTAGTGAAAATATGCACAAAAAAAAAACTGTTCGCTAGTCTGTATGGAACAATACGGTCTTTCGTCAATATCTTCCGTGTTATCTGTCCGTCTGTGTAATTAAAAGTATATTATTTCTCTGCTCAAGATGGGCTATCAAACTAGCTAGGTTTTATTTTCATAACTTTATTATTAAAGAAAACCCAACTTTTCTCAAGGTTAGTTTTGAATTTTTTTTTTTTTTTTTTTTTTGAACCTTCGGGTATGGCATTTGCCGCTATATTCAAATTAAAACGACCAATTACGGTAAAACGTCTAAGATACGTCTGTTTCTAATAAGAGCTAAGGTCTTTTTTTTGTCCATTTCCTTACATTGTGTCAACTAGTGGCGTAATTTTTTCCTTTAAAACTAAAAATTGCGTCTTTTTGCATTTAGATTCAAACACGTGTTCAGACCGTCATAATTTTTTTCTTTTATCTCCGTTTCTACCCCGTCTAAAAGGATATGTCGTTTAGTTTGCATGTTCCAACTAGTTAGTTTTAATGGCGGTAGAAAGCGCTGGCGTAGGTGAAGAAGCCGTGGCATATCTTGCCTATATTTTTATCCCTACGTGTTATTTTATCCGTTATCTTTATAATTGGAGATATTTTAACGTTGTATCACTGTATTTTCACCACAGTAACAGTACAATAATAGTTACACAGATTTACAGTACCTTATCATATTAATACTAAACTGGACAAAATTATCTTTAATACCTACATATGATGTTACGTAATTATTTAAGAACATAACTAAATTAGGGTGACATATAATCTGCACTAACGATGTATTTGAAAAGTCTGTGATTGAATGAATATGGACTAAGCGTGTTTTTAGGTCGTGTAGAGGATTATTCCACAGATGATTAGCAGAAAAGGCTAAACTTTTCTTGAATAAGTCGAGCCTAGGCTTGGGCATGTGTAATGTATTTAAGCGTTGACTGCGTCTTCCGCTGTATTTTAAAATAGACCACAAATACTTTGGAGCATTCTGTGATAAGATTTTGTGAATAAATTTGGCTTTGTTGAAGAGAAAGCGCTTTCTTAGTGGTAAAATGTTAAGATATGTATGTGGGTCTACACACTGTGTGAGGTTTTTGTCTGAAACTAGGCGCACCGCACGTTTTTGTAATGAATAGAGTCTTTTAGTGTTGGACATGGAGCAGCCATCCCAAATTGTTGAACAATAGTCTAGATGTGTTTGTATTTGGGATGTATAGAACATTTTTCGAGTCTCCTCATCTAGGAAATGTTTGATTTTAGCTAACTGGTAAACTTTTTGTGCCGTTTGTTTGGTTAGTGTATGTACATGCGAATTCCAACTTAAATGTTGGTCAGTTATGAGTCCTAGTGTTTTATTTTCATTTACATTTTCAATTATTCAATGTTTGAAGGTTTCCTTTTACAAAATTCGGTGTTATGGTTGTCTTTCTTACACCATTTGCACCATCTCTTTCCTTGGTTAAACGGTTTTCTTTCATTATATTTTTTGGTCATTGAACTGTGAGTTTCTATCACGATAATCATTTCGTGGCCTATCGAAATTTGTCCTGCCTTTATTACCTTGTTCTCTGGTATCAAATTTACTAAATTCCTGTGGAGCTTTAAAATTTTCTACATGCTTCTTTTTAGTGCCACTTACCTCTGCCTGGGCTACCTGATACCTCTCAGCGATATTCAAAACCTCCCCCAACCTCTCTGCACCTTGTTCCGTGAGAGATTTTCTCAAGTCTGGAGCCATGGACTCTCTTAATTGCTCTATCATGATCATCTCTTTAAGATATTGGGTCTTCCCCAGAGCAGTCCATTTCTCCAAATAGGTTTCCAGTCTGGCAGAGAATTGGTGGTATGTCTCCCCAGACAACAGTTTGGCATTTCTAAACTTCTTACGATAAAATTCACCATTCTTTTCATATCTCAATAACAAAGCCTGCTTTAGCATGTCATAATTGTCTTGGTCGTCTCTATTAATCTTAGCAAAAACTTCATAAGAAGTACCTCTAAGCCCTTGGGATAACTTAAGACTCCACCTCTCTCTCTCTAACCCATACGTAGTAGCTAATAGTTCGAATCTACTGAGGTACCCCTCGATGTCATCGTCTTTCTCAACAAAATGGTCTAAATGAAACCCCATAGCTGAGGTTGAGGCTCCCTGACTGGGCGAGGCATCTGAGGGAAAGGGGCTGGCACCATGTTCAGGAGCATGGCCTTGTAATTCCAGCTCCCTTAGTCGTAATTCGTGCTCCCTTTGCAATCTTCTATCTTCTGCTTCCCTTTGCTGTCGTTTTTCTTCTGCCTCCCTTTCGGCAGTCAATCTCTTATCTTCTGCTTCTAATTGGAGCCTTTTAATCTCCCTATCTGCCTCCAATGCCTTAGCCTCTTTGTCAGCCTCAATCTGAAGCCTCTTAAGTTCTTTGTCAGCCTCAATTTTAAACCTCTTCTCTTCAGCTAACCTCCTATCTTCCCTTTCAATATACTTGTCACATTCTGAAGTTACATACTGAATTAAAATTTGACCCTCCATGTTCATTTCCTTCGCCGTCAGCACAGCAGCCGATCTAAATTTTGCTAGATCTGCCATACTAAATCACACAATTTAACAATGACTAAGGTAATTCCAAGTATATAATTACTAAGGTAATATATTAATTAATTAATCACCACTGGCTGTGAAGATTCATCCACTTTTACTTTCCACTTTTTATTTTAAGGGACACTTTTAAATTTATTCTCTTATGCCCCCAATAGTTTAATTCCCGGACCAGGAGACCCTAATATCTTTGATAAACTTAATTCCCGGACAAGACCCCAATATTTGTAGTGGTTTTTGATGTTATTGTATGGTTGATATGTTACCTAGTGTACTGGATGAGGTCAGCTGTGAAGGCTCCTGAGATAAAAGTTTATATGAGTTACAGAAGGCCTTTCTGCTACCACTTACGACCTCAAACAGACCTATTCTACTAGTATGAAAGTTAGCTACGTTAAAAGTCTAGGGTACTGAAATGTAATGTGTAGGTAATAAGATACACAGACACACACGTGTAAAATAATAAGTCTAATAATAATAATAAACTCTATGATAAACTGAACTAACACTGGCTTTTAGAATTTAAGTTTGAAAATTTTTTTAATTTATTAGTCCTGAACCAATTGTTTCTTTTGGTCAGAACATATGAAATAATATGTATTTATCAATGAAATGCATATATATATATATTGCATAATCAAATGTAATTTTTGTACATAGGTATATTATTACAATGGTTAATATTAATAATATCTACAATGTCTTGGGAAAAACTAGCACTGGATGTTTAGTTGGGGTGGCGTCATCATGCCCAATCTATGGCTATAAAGTTCCTTGTCCTTGACATATGGACTGATGTTAGTGTTTATATAACAAGATTTTATTTCTTTATTGATGGTGGACACAGTTGATGAATCTCCAGCAGGCCAGGTTTGCACTTAACTGGCCTGTAACGATGTAGTACAGAATTCTTGTGGCCCACTCCTCTCAGTAGCTGGAGTAAAATGTTAGGGCGCACAGGCATTCGCTCTTGTACTTCTACAAAAGCATCTGGCACAAGCGTAGTGCCAGATCAGAAACTCTGAAACCAAAATTTGTGCCATATGTCAACACTCTGTTTACTGCGCCACTCTTACACACAACACAGCAAAACAACATTACACAGATTGGGTCAGATCTCTCTGACCAACTTAGCACATCTCACCCAGTTGTTATCAAATAGTACCAGTTTCCCAAGACTGCATTGCTTCCGAAATATGTTCAATAGTTTCCTCTTCCATTCAATAAGGTGGGTGATATGTTCCCACTGATCTCAATTATAGATCCGCCTTCTATAGTCTTAGATAGGTTTTCATATATTATTTGGTTGTCTCTAGGCCCTGGACTGCTGCTGGGGACCTAGAGTAAGCACTCACTTGTCGTAATCATTTTTCATGATATGGCAGTATCAATCACTCAAAATATTAAAATAAACAAGATAAATGCTTTTTCCCTTACCACAATTCAGAATTGAGAACACAGTTACGTAGTACTAGCAAAACTCAGCTGAGCTGCTGGCTAGATTAGGGCGTCCCACTGATTTTTATTTAATAATTCCTGGAAATCACCTCTTGCAGTAACGAACTGTGTCAATGGACAGTCTTCTATCAAAATGCACAAGCGTGCGTCTCTTTTTCAATAATATAAATGCTTTTGTCCAATCAACGGACTTCCCCTCTAACTTTTCAAATATTTAAATATAAATGTCCAATTTCAGTCCAGTCTCAGTCTAGTGTGTAGTATTTGTCTGTCGGTCTGTCCGTCCCAACTTGGTTTTTCACAAAATTACCCTTGTTTTTGGACGAAACTACAAGAAAAAACTACACAAATCTGCCCCACTTACTTATACGATTTATATGCTAAGTTATCTTTAGCTACTATCCTCCGACTTTGTCCCTTGTTCATTGCAGTTTGATTTTTGCATTTTTAGGCACAAGGACGCCAAAATGTAACTTTAGTGAAAATATGCACAAAAAACTGTTCGCTAGTCTGTATGGAACAATACGGTCTTTCGTCAATATCTTCCGTGTTATCTGTCCGTCTGTGTAATTAAAAGTATATTATTTCTCTGCTCAAGATGGGCTATCAAACTAGCTAGGTTTTATTTTCATAACTTTATTATTAAAGAAAACCCAACTTTTCTCAAGGTTAGTTTTGAATTTTTTTTTTTTTTTTTTTTTGAACCTTCGGGTATGGCATTTGCCGCTATATTCAAATTAAAACGACCAATTACGGTAAAACGTCTAAGATACGTCTGTTTCTAATAAGAGCTAAGGTCTTTTTTTGTCCATTTCCTTACATTGTGTCAACTAGTGGCGTAATTTTTTCCTTTAAAACTAAAAATTGCGTCTTTTTGCATTTAGATTCAAACACGTGTTCAGACCGTCATAATTTTTTTCTTTTATCTCCGTTTCTACCCCGTCTAAAAGGATATGTCGTTTAGTTTGCATGTTCCAACTAGTTAGTTTTAATGGCGGTAGAAAGCGCTGGCGTAGGTGAAGAAGCCGTGGCATATCTTGCCTATATTTTTATCCCTACGTGTTATTTTACCCGTTATCTTTATAATTGGAGATATTTTAACGTTGTATCACTGTATTTTCACCACAGTAACAGTACAATAATAGTTACACAGATTTACAGTACCTTATCATATTAATACTAAACTGGACAAAATTATCTTTAATACCTACATATGATGTTACGTAATTATTTAAGAACATAACTAAATTAGGGTGACATATAATCTGCACTAACGATGTATTTGAAAAGTCTGTGATTGAATGAATATGGACTAAGCGTGTTTTTAGGTCGTGTAGAGGATTATTCCACAGATGATTAGCAGAAAAGGCTAAACTTTTCTTGAATAAGTCGAGCCTAGGCTTGGGCATGTGTAATGTATTTGCGTTGACTGCGTCTTCCGCTGTATTTTAAAATAGACCACAAATACTTTGGAGCATTCTGTGATAAGATTTTTGTGAATAAATTTGGCTTTGTTGAAGAGAAAGCGCTTTCTTAGTGGTAAAATGTTAAGATATGTATGTGGGTCTACACACTGTGTGAGGTTTTTGTCTGAAACTAGGCGCACCGCACGTTTTTGTAATGAATAGAGTCTTTTAGTGTTGGACATGGAGCAGCCATCCCAAATTGTTGAACAATAGTCTAGATGTGTTTGTATTTGGGATGTATAGAACATTTTTCGAGTCTCCTCATCTAGGAAATGTTTGATTTTAGCTAACTGGTAAACTTTTTGTGCCGTTTGTTTGGTTAGTGTTTGTACATGCGAATTCCAACTTAAATGTTGGTCAGTTATGAGTCCTAGTGTTTTATTTTCATTTACATTTTCAATTATTCAATGTTTGAAGGTTTCCTTTTACAAAATTCGGTGTTATGGTTGTCTTTCTTACACCATTTGCACCATCTCTTTCCTTGGTTAAACGGTTTTCTTTCATTATATTTTTGGTCATTGAACTGTGAGTTTCTATCACGATAATCATTTCGTGGCCTATCAAAATTTGTCCTGCCTTTATTACCTTGTTCTCTGGTATCAAATTTACTAAATTCCTGTGGAGCTTTAAAATTTTCTACATGCTTCTTTTTAGTGCCACTTACCTCTGCCTGGGCTGCCTGATACCTCTCAGCGATATTCAAAACCTCCCCCAACCTCTCTGCACCTTGTTCCGTGAGAGATTTTCTCAAGTCTGGAGCCATGGACTCTCTCAATTGCTCAATCATGATCATTTCTTTAAGATCTTGGGTCTTCCCCAGAGCAGTCCATTTCTCCAAATAGGTTTCCAGTCTGGCAGAGAATTGGTGGTATGTCTCGCCAGACAACAGTTTGGCATTTCTAAATTTCTTACGATAAAATTCACCATTCTTTTCATATCTCAATAACAAAGCCTGCTTTAGCATGTCATAATTGTCTTGGTCGTCTCTATTAATCTTAGCAAAAACTTCATAAGAAGTACCTCTAAGCCCTTGGGATAACTTAAGACTCCACCTCTCTCTCTCTAACCCATACGTAGTAGCTAATAGTTCGAATCTACTGAGGTTCCCTCGATGTCATCGTCTTTCTCAACAAAATGGTCTAAATGAAACCCCATAGCTGAGGTTGAGGCTCCCTGACTGGGCGAGGCATCTGAGGGAAAGGGGCTGGCACCATGTTCAGGAGCATGGCCTTGTAATTCCAGCTCCCTTAGTCGTAATTCGTGCTCCCTTTGCAATCTTCTATCTTCTGCTTCCCTTTGCTGTCGTTTTTCTTCTGCCTCCCTTTCGGCAGTCAATCTCTTATCTTCTGCTTCTAATTGGAGCCTTTTAATCTCCCTATCTGCCTCCAATGCCTTAGCCTCTTTGTCAGCCTCAATCTGTGTGCCTCTTAAGTTCTTTGTCAGCCTCAATTTTAAACCTCTTCTCTTCAGCTAACCTCCTATCTTCCCTTTCAATATACTTGTCACATTCTGAAGTTACATACTGAATTAAAATTTGACCCTCCATGTTCATTTCCTTCGCCGTCAGCACAGCAGCCGATCTAAATTTTGCTAGATCTGCCATACTAAATCACACAATTTAACAATGACTAAGGTAATTCCAAGTATATAATTACTAAGGTAATATATTAATTAATTAATCACCACTGGCCGTGAAGACTCATCCAACTTTACTTTCCACTTTTTATTTTAAGGGACACTTTTAAATTTATTCTCTTATGCCCCCAGTAGTTTACTTCCCAGACCAGGAGACCCTAATATCTTTGATAAACTTAATCCCCGGACAAGACCCCAATATTTGTAGTGGTTTTTGATGTTATTGTATGGTTGATATGTTACCTAGTGTACTGGATGAGGTCAGCTGTGAAGGCTCCTGAGATAAAAGTTTATATGAGTTACAGAAGGCCTTTCTGCTACCACTTACGACCTCAAACAGACCTATTCTACTAGTATGAATGTTAGCTACGTTAAAAGTCTAGGGTACTGAAATGTAATGTGTAGGTAATAAAATACACAGACACACACATGTAAAATAATAAGTCTAATAATAATAATAAACTCTATGATAAACTGAACTAACACTGGCTTTTAGAATTTAAGTTTGAAAATTTTTTTAATTTATTAGTCCTGAACCAATTGTTTCTTTTGGTCAGAACATATGAAATAATATGTATTTATCAATGAAATGCATATATATATTGCATAATCAAATGTAATTTTTGTACATAGGTATATTATTACAATGGTTAATATTAATAATATCTACAATGTCTTGGGAAAAACTAGCACTGGATGTTTAGTTGGGGTGGCGTCATCATGCCCAATCTATGGCTATAAAGTTCCTTGTCCTTGACATATGGACTGATGTTAGTGTTTATATAACAAGATTTTATTTCTTTATTGATGGTGGACACAGTTGATGAATCTCCAGCAGGCCAGGTTTGCACTTAACTGGCCTGTGACGATGTAGTACAGAATTCTTGTGGCCCACTCCTCTCAGTAGCTGGAGTAAAATGTTAGGGCGCACAGGCATTCGCTCTTGTACTTCTACAAAAGCATCTGGCACAAGCGTAGTGCCAGATCAGAAACTCTGAAACCAAAATTTGTGCCATATGTCAACACTCTGTTTACTGCGCCACTCTTACACACAACACAGCAAAACAACATTACACAGATTGGGTCAGATCTCTCTGACCAACTTAGCACATCTCACCCAGTTGTTATCAAATAGTACCAGTTTCCCAAGACTGCATTGCTTCCGAAAATATGTTCAATAGTTTCCTCTTCCATTCAATAAGGTGGGTGATATGTTCCCACTGATCTCAATTATAGATCCGCCTTCTATAGTCTTAGATAGGTTTTCATATATTATTTGGTTGTCTCTAGGCCCTGGACTGCTGCTGGGGACCTAGAGTAAGCACTCACTTGTCGTAATCATTTTTCATGATATGGCAGTATCAATCACTCAAAATATTAAAATAAACAAGATAAATGCTTTTTCCCTTACCACAATTCAGAATTGAGAACACAGTTACGTAGTACTAGCAAAACTCAGCTGAGCTGCTGGCTAGATTAGGGCGTCCCACTGATTTTTATTTAATAATTCCTGGAAATCACCTCTTGCAGTAACGAACTGTGTCAATGGACAGTCTTCTATCAAAATGCACAAGCGTGCGTCTCTTTTTCAATAATATAAATGCTTTTGTCCAATCAACGGACTTCCCCTCTAACTTTTCAAATATTTAAATATAAATGTCCAATTTCAGTCCAGTCTCAGTCTAGTGTGTAGTATTTGTCTGTCGGTCTGTCCGTCCCAACTTGGTTTTTCACAAAATTACCCTTGTTTTTGGACGAAACTACAAGAAAAAACTACACAAATCTGCCCCACTTACTTATACGATTTATATGCTAAGTTATCTTTAGCTACTATCCTCCGACTTTGTCCCTTGTTCATTGCAGTTTGATTTTTGCATTTTTAGGCACAAGGACGCCAAAATGTAACTTTAGTGAAAATATGCACAAAAAACTGTTCGCTAGTCTGTATGGAACAATACGGTCTTTCGTCAATATCTTCCGTGTTATCTGTCCGTCTGTGTAATTAAAAGTATATTATTTCTCTGCTCAAGATGGGCTATCAAACTAGCTAGGTTTTATTTTCATAACTTTATTATTAAAGAAAACCCAACTTTTCTCAAGGTTAGTTTTGAATTTTTTTTTTTTTTTTTTTGAACCTTCGGGTATGGCATTTGCCGCTATATTCAAATTAAAACGACCAATTACGGTAAAACGTCTAAGATACGTCTGTTTCTAATAAGAGCTAAGGTCTTTTTTTGTCCATTTCCTTACATTGTGTCAACTAGTGGCGTAATTTTTTCATTTAAAACTACAAATTGCGTCTTTTTGCATTTAGATTCAAACACGTGTTCAGACCGTCATAATTTTTTTCTTTTATCTCCGTTTCTACCCCGTCTAAAAGGATATGTCGTTTAGTTTGCATGTTCCAACTAGTTAGTTTTAATGGCGGTAGAAAGCGCTGGCGTAGGTGAAGAAGCCGCGGCATATCTTGCCTATATTTTTATCCCTACGTGTTATTTTACCCGTTATCTTTATAATTGGAGATATTTTAACGTTGTATCACTGTATTTTCACCACAGTAACAGTACAATAATAGTTACACAGATTTACAGTACCTTATCATATTAATACTAAACTGGACAAAATTATCTTTAATACCTACATATGATGTTATGTAATTATTTAAGAACATAACTAAATTAGGGTGGCATATAATCTGCACTAACGATGTATTTGAAAAGTCTGTGATTGAATGAATATGGACTAAGCGTGTTTTTAGGTCGTGTAGAGGATTATTCCACAGATGATTAGCAGAAAAGGCTAAACTTTTCTTGAATAAGTCGAGCCTAGGCTTGGGCATGTGTAATGTATTTAAGCGTTGACTGCGTCTTCCGCTGTATTTTAAAATAGACCACAAATACTTTGGAGCATTCTGTGATAAGATTTTGTGAATAAATTTGGCTTTGTTGAAGAGAAAGCGCTTTCTTAGTGGTAAAATGTTAAGATATGTATGTGGGTCTACACACTGTGTGAGGTTTTTGTCTGAAACTAGGCGCACCGCACGTTTTTGTAATGAATAGAGTCTTTTAGTGTTGGACATGGAGCAGCCATCCCAAATTGTTGAACAATAGTCTAGATGTGTTTGTATTTGGGATGTATAGAACATTTTTCGAGTCTCCTCATCTAGGAAATGTTTGATTTTAGCTAACTGGTAAACTTTTTGTGCCGTTTGTTTGGTTAGTGTATGTACATGCGAATTCCAACTTAAATGTTGGTCAGTTATGAGTCCTAGTGTTTTATTTTCATTTACATTTTCAATTACAGAGGTTCTAATGTAGAGCTGAAGTATTGTTTTCAGTGAGTTTTGTAATTTTTGTCTAGTTGATATTATCATACATTTTGTTTTAATGATATTTATTTGCATGCAGTTTTCATTGCTCCACTTAATAAGATTGTCTGTGTCGCTTTGTAATAATATTTCTAGCGTGTTGCAACTTTTATCACTTGTATAAATGGTACAGTCATCGGCAAATAGGTCGCAGGATGAGTGCTTAATGTGTAGTGGAAGGTCATTTATGTAAATGGAAAAAAGTAGAGGGCCGAGAATAGAACCCTGAGGAACACCGGTGTAAATAATAGCTGGGTTTGACAATGAGTTATTGTACCACACTACTTGCTGTCTGTCGGACAGGAATGATTTAAGTAATGTCACTAGTTTAAAGTTAACTTTCATTGTTTCTAATTTCCTTATTAAAACAGCGTGATCTAACATATCAAATGCTTTCCTAAAGTCTACAAAGATTGCTCCACATATGTTATCGTTATTGATGTTTAGGTGCAAGTTGTCTATCATCTTAGTTAGAGCTGTGTAGCATGAATGCTTTTGTCTAAACCCTGACTGACTGTCAATTAGCAAGTCATTGCTAACTAGGTACTGTAGTGTTGTTTTATGTATGTGTTTTTCTAGTGGTTTAGATAGCGATGATAAAAAAGAAATTGGTCTATAGTTACCAAGGTTACTGTTATCTGACGAACCAGGTTTTAAGAGAGGATATACTTTGGCGATCTTAAAGGCCGAAGGAGAATAACTTTTGGCGATACATTGATTATATATATAAGTTAGTGAATCACTAATAGCTGGTGCGGAGTAACGCAGTATTCGATTACTAATTCCGTCAAGCCCTGTATTAACTGTCATAAAAGGAATGTCGGGTGGAACTGAGTTTGTACATTTCTTCTCACAGAATGCTGAAAGTTGGTCTAGGTCACTAGGGGAATGTGGTATTGTGGATTTCAGACTGCTTACAAGGGGATTGACATAAGTCTTGGGCCTGACCATGAAGGAGTCACAGGAGGAAGATGAAACTTGGCACATTTAAAGTTCATCATATTTGCACTGAATGTGTGAAGTACGCGTTTGTTTCTTCAATGGGTTTTCACGCGACGGTGCACGGTGCAATGTACCCTATTGACCGGATCTGCTGCTCCAAAGATTTGACAAAACAACGGAAAAGAAGGAGGCCAGAGCTGTGATAAAATTTCTGATGTTTCAGGGAAAAACACCTACAGAAATACACAGGGAGATGGAACCAGTGTTTCGTGATTCTTGTCCTTCATATACTTCGGTAAAAAAAACTGGTGTCAACAGTTTAAGGGCTGCCGCTCAAATGTTGCTGATCTGCCAAGATCTGGTAGACCAGCCTCACAGTGCAACGATTAAAATGCAACAAGAGTGAAGAAAATCATTGACCAGGATAGAAAAATGACAATTGTGGAGATAGCTAGTAGAGTAAAACTAAATGAAAGAACAGTTTATATAATTTCACACAACAGATTGAACATGAGAAAAGTGTGTGCACGCTGGGTTCCGCGACTGTTGACACGTGAACAGAAGCAAACGAGGGTAAATTGCTGTCAACAGTTGCTCAAAAAGTGTCAGTCAAAAGATTTTTTGGAGACCATGGTGACAGTAGATGAGACTTGGGTACACCATTATGACCCCGAATCCAATTTGCCAGCATGCAATGGAAAACCCCGGGCTCCCCAACACCTGTCAAGCCGAGGGCGCAGAAATATGCAGGAAAAGTGATGCTGACTGTTTTTTGGGACGGCAAAGGTGTCCTTTTGAAAGATTATCTGCCTCGTGGCAACACAGTTAATGGACAGTACTATGCAGATCTTCTCATAAAACTAAGAAAGGTTGTGACCAGGAAACGAGGGATAACGCGCACTCAAAATCTTCCTTTGCTTCAAGACAACGCGCCCTCTCACAAAGCACGGCTTGTGCAGCTAGCAGCCAACGATTTGAATATTGAAATTCTTCCACACCCACCATATTCTCCAGATTTGGCTCCATCAGACTTTTTTCTATTCCCAAATCTTAAAAAACAGCTAAAAGGAAATCTTTTTGACAGCGATGAAGAGGTTATACTGGCATGTGATGACTGGTTTAGTTTGAAAAATAGGGTGTTCTGCTCCCAAGGTCTTTTCAAGGTCAAGCAGAGATGGCAGAAGTGTGTCAATTCAGACGGTGGCTATATTGAAAAGGAATAAACACTATACAAAATTTCAGCTCTCTGCGACATGTCCTTCATGGTCAGGCCCAAGACTTATGTCAATCCCCTTATATTTCTGCTTGAAAGTGATTACTGAAGTCTGTACAAGTAAATGAAGTGTTGGAAGATAATGGGTCTGGTGCATTACGTTTTTTTCGCTAAGGAGTTAATTGCCGTCCATATCTCCTTACTATTTGATTTGTTCTGAACCATCCGAGAGGTGCAGTTAGCAAGTCATTCAAAAATAATTCCCGACTGAAATGTTTGAAACTTCTAAATTTAATACTTACATGTTTATTTTTGGGAACTTTACATTTATTTTTTGACCATGTACAGCATACTGGATAGTGGTCACTCATTGCAATATTAGGGACAGAGCATTCTATGATGTTTTCTGGGCAAGTTACGTAGATGTGGTCGATTAGTGTGGATGATGCTTGTGTTACTCTTGTAGGCTGGTTAACTATTTGTTTTAAATTGTAGGATAATATTATATTTTTCCATGTTAGATTTGAATTGTGTATATCGATATTGAAATCACCAAGAAGAACAACCTCCTTGACAGTGACAAATACATTGTCCATCATGATGGTGAAATCTTCGTACCAGATAGGTCCTGCACTAGGATTTCGATAAAGATACCCCACCAGAAATGGGCCCTGAGAGAGAGAGAGAGAGAGAGAGAGAGAGAGAGAGAGAGAGAGAGAGAGAGAGAGAGAGAGAGAGAGAGAGAGAGAGAGAGAGAGAGAGAGAGAGAGAGAGAGAGAGAGAGAGAGAGAGAGAGAGAGAGAGAGAGAGAGAGAGTAAAACATGATAAATTGCACTGAAGTCAGATTTGCCAATGGATAACACATTAGAAACACAGGACGTTTTGGTATTCGTCTTCGTCAGCTGCAGACACACACAAAAAACGATGAGAAGTATGTAAAGACGTCGAGAAACAATATAAGCACAGGACAAGTAGATACGTGAAAAACTAATTCGTGAAAAAAAAAAATACTAAATAAGAAGGAAATGGCGAAAAATAAACTAAATACAGCAGAGATTATCAAATAGATTAAATGAATGAAAAGAACACACTGATGTAGAAGTATTGTCCCGAAAAGTGTCTCTCAAAATATGATGACCTTAAACAGGACCAGGTCACAAACGCCAAGGTGTAAAGGCCATCTTTTTATTTATTGAGACGTGTAGATGCCATGTTTTTACTCATTAGGAAGGGTCTTCATTGCCTTTTTAAAGCATAATGTTGAATAAACATCCACATTTTATGCACATACATAATTTATTTATTTTTGTGTCATTCTGAACTACTTTTCTTAGAAATCGTTTCAGCGCTGATACAAGCATAACTTTCGAAAAGGCCAAGAGTTTTATCAGAATCTGATACAAGAACAAATGGGATACAGAACATCCAGGTCACCAAAACAAAAAAAAGAAAAAGATGCATATTACCAGCTCAACAGACGAGAACAAGTAGTAACCTTTAGACTCCGCACGGGCCACAACAGATTGAGATACCATCTATTCAACAAGCTAAAGATAGGAACTACCGATCAGTGTAACTGTGGCACTGATAAAATGACTGCTGAACATGTGATTTAAATATGCCCAACATATGAGCAATAGAGAAAACACATATGGCTGTCACCAATACCAGTCCTAAAAAAAAAAGCTCTATGGAGATACAAATAGTTCACAGCTGACCACTGCTTTCTTTGAAAATATTCAAGTTGACGTCTGCGAGTGTACGAAGATGAAAATATTCAAGTTGACGTCTGAGTGTGTACGAAGATGAAAATATTCAAGTTGACGTCTGAGAGTGTACGAAGATGAAAATATTCAAGTTGACGTCTGCGAGTGTACGAAGAAGAAGACGATCTGAGCGTTGTTTATTTGTCACGTTTCAAATCTGTGACGCCCAAAATTTGTATGTTCCACTCATTGTGGAGAGCTGATAATTTTTTTTCCCTACATTTTAATCTAATTTTACGGGCACTGACTCAGCCAATTTTATATAATAATTGAAACAATGTAAAATAAGATGGAAACAACTCCATTTAAGTAAGGGATTAAACGTGTTAGTAACAATGAACTACAAATGTAGATTGTAAATATGTTATCTACAATTATTGACATAATATATCCAAGATTATAACCTTTAAATGTTGAACAGTACATTTTGTCCATTAATTTTAAGAAATACCAAGAAAAGACATTAAAAAGAACAATAAGAGGCAGTAAATAAGAATAAAACAAATATAAAATCAAAGAAGAAGAAAACAATGTTGATAATGATGAAATTAGAGATTAGATTAAAAGTTTAGACATAGTGTCTGGTTTCTAGGCGCATCGCATCGTTAATGTATACCTTCTCTTTCTGGAATTAAATTTCATCACAGACCCACTTTTCTACCTTAATGGAAGTGTTTCTTTTTTTTTTGAAAGATCGCAATTTAATTCTATCAGCTTGCCTATTCTTTCATTCTAAAATCATTCCCTTTCAGTTCTCCAAGGAGTATATAGGTCTTCGTGTCCTGTGCCATCCATTCAATGTCTTTCCATGTTTTATTATCCTCTTCTCTCCAGCTCTCTTCTCTTTGTGGTCTTTTTGTCTTCTTCTACTTCTCTTGCCCCGAGCATGACAGAATAACGACTACCCAGTAAGGCTATCAAAACCCGAGCACGACAGAATAACGACTACCCAGTAAGGCTATCAAAACCCGAGCACGACAGAATAACCACTACCCAGTAAGGCTATCAAAACCCGAGCATGACAGAATAACGACTACCCAGTAAGGCTATCAAAACCCGAGCACGACAGAATAACGACTACCCAGTAAGGCTATCAAAACCCGAGCACGACAGAATAACCACTACCCAGTAAGGCTATCAAAACCCGAGCACGACAGAATAACCACTACCCAGTAAGGCTATCAAAACCCGAGCACGACAGAATAACGACTACCCAGTAAGGCTATCAAAACCCGAGCACGACAGAATAACCACTACCCAGTAAAGCTATCAAAAGGTTTTTTTCAATGTGTGTCCTATCCATCGCTAGCATCCTTTCATATCTTTTTTTTTTTTTTCATTTGCACCTGTCTGGTTCTTGTCATCAGTTCCAGATTTGTGATCTTGTCAAACAATTGTAAATCTTCTATTTTGCGCAAGCACTCATTTACGTAGGTTTGTAACATCTAGATTGTTTTGTTGTTCTCTATGTTTCAGAACCATACAATAGGACTGACATTTCCTTTATTTACTCAAATTCAGAAATTCTTCCAGCTTTTTTACTTCTACACGAACAACAACCTTCCCATCATTCACTAGCAAGTCTCATCGGATGAATGCACGTCTTCCTTTTTACAACAGTAAACTCATTGGGGAAATGCGTCTTCCACATACGAGTGGTCCACAGATAACTTGAAACGATTTTAAATAAAATGCTAATCACAGTGGACTGATAAAATTTAACTTTTTTTATGTGGCTGGGGCCTCGCGTGTCACAGTGGCTGTTCAGAGCGGGATTTATTGAATCAGAGAAAAACACGCGAGCAGAAAACAAACTAACACAGGGGATCTCAAACTTTTTTTTCCGGTCCCCGAACCACGTTGGCTTTTAGTAAACCTTTCCATACTCTCTGTTCAATATCAGTGAAAATAAATTCTAGAGTTACCATGCATATGCACATTAGAAAATAAATAAACCATTAATTAATTTTCGATCAAGAAAATTTTATTTTGTACACAACAACAATGTGAATATCACAAAGTTTTTAAATGTGTGTCAGAATACAGTGAAATAAATGCATGCGCCTTGATTCTGTTTCTTGTCACCCAACAGTTTTTTTTCTTGGTACAGTTTTTGAAAGAGATACCCACATAGTATTTTCAGCATTCAGTCCGTTTCTTGGTACAGTTTTTGAAAGAGATACCCACATAGTATTTTCAGCATTCAGTCCGTTTCTTGGTACAGTTTTTGAAAGAGATACCCACATAGTATTTTCAGCATTCAGTCCGTTTCTTGCTGTTGATTTGGTTGGGAACAGAACTGCTCATTCTCTATTCAATTCACATTTTTTTTTTTCGCTGAAAAACCAATTTTGGAATATTTCAACACGGTAATACCGTTTTTTTTAAACCAAATATTTACCTTACCGCCTTGTCATGTCCTCATAGCGCCTGGTGGTACACTTACCTCAGGTTTGGAGCCATTAAACTAAAGGAATATAAATGATACAGTTTTTTTAAGGCGCCCTGAATGAATAGAACTGAAACTATATTGCAAATAGCACAAGTTGATAATCTTAAACCACTTTCCAAAAGTTAGCTCATTAGTCCAGCAGTAAAAGTATGTACGTCGGAGAAATATTACACATGTCTGCGAACTCCTAACATGCTGTAGTGGCAGTCAAGAGGATTAATAAACAAGTTATGTTACCTACCATGCGGTTCAATGCTGGCTTTGTTATTGTTTTTTTTTTTTTGTAGTTTCGCGATTCATTTCTGTTGATACACTGGTTCCATTCCAAGTGTGAGACTGTCAATAATGTTACTTTTCTGTTGTCTACTATTTTACTTCTTTATTTCTGACGGATGTGAATCATGGACCATTACACAAACATTAAAGAAAAAAATCGCATCTTTCGAAGCAAAGTGTTACAAAAAAATTCTCAGAATATCTTGGACCAAGAAGAAGAAAAATATAGACATCCTAATTGACCTGAACATCGAGGAAAACTGGCTCAGAAACAAAATCCTGTCCCGGAAACTGAAATACTTTGGCCACATTAAACATCATAGTGGTTTAGAAAGAGCAGTGATGGAGGGTATGGTACCTGGAAGGCGAGGCAGGGACCGACCAAGACGACGGTGGACACAGGACATTGAAGACACCTTGAACATGACAATGGAGGAGGCGGGAAGGCTGGCTAGAGATCGAGAGTCTTTCAGGCGGGCTGTGATGAGAGCGACGTTCTGCAAAGGACATGCTACATGATGATTTCTGACTTAGAGTGCTTGTCAGATATCAGTTTTCTTGTATAATTTATCAAGATATCAACCAACTGGTTTTGTCCTGTATATTCTGTTTTTTTTAATGAGCAGTGGCCACTGTTGTCTGTTTGTTTCCTGGCAGCAAGCTCACATAAAGACAGAATGCAGCGCTTGCAGTACTGGTTTCATGTAGCAATTTGTTTTGCATGATGAGGTTTCTTGGTCTGTGCGCAACCATCCTTTATCGACTTTTGGGACCTGCTGGATAGAGAGTTATAAAAGGCACCTGGCGAGGATCTGTGGTGGCAGAGATACTAAGCATGAACCAAATCTGAGGCACCACACGAAGGATGGCAGCCGACCGAGCAAAGTAGAGACTGCTTGTTGCTGCCCTAGAAGACGCCACTAGGCGTGATGGTCACCGATAGTTTTGTCAGTCAGCGGCAAAAGACGAAAGAAGAAGAAGTCAAAAAACATCTTACCCAGGGAACCTTCACACTGAACCAGCTAATATTTAGTCTACATATAGGGAAGGGGGGGGGGGGGGGGGGAGGGTGTGTCTCTGAAGCCTCAAAGAAAGAACACATCTACTGCTCACTTAGACATGTCATAGGGGACGACAATGATATGGAGATGGTAATATCGTCATGTTAAAATATTGCTGCAGACACCACAGTTGCATGAGTATATAATTTCTTTGGTCCAGGTTTCTTGCAAAACAAACAAAGAGATTGGGCAGCTACACAGGAGGTTCCATCCTCCGTAACGACGGGAATAAGAAATAAAAAGTCCGCACGTGCACACAGATAATCACCGACAGGTGTGGAGATCTTGTTTCCTGATTGGTTAATAGCTCTCACACACGTATCTAGAAATGGGAACATTGCAAATTCAAAATAACTTGGTAAGATATCTGCAGCTTTGATTTACAACGTTATTAAGCACAAACCTGAAAAACAGAACGTAACTCAGAGGTTCCCTGGCTTTTTCGTTCCCATCAACCCCTTGGTTTTTAGTAAACCTTCCCGTAATCCCTATTCAGTATGAGTTGAAATGAGTTCTTTATTTTAAATGCATATGAATATTAAAAATATATAAACAGATTAATTAATAATATTTCATTAAAAAAACGTTATTCAGTACAAAACAGCATTTTAATATCATAAAGTTAGTACATGTTTATAAGAGCATGGTCAAATACGACAGCAAGACCTTTGATTCCATTTCTTGTCAAACAACAGTTTTATTCTCGGTATCCGCATATAATGTTCAACCTTCAATTTGTTTCTTATTTTAGATTTGATTGGAAATAGAGCTCCCAGTTGTTTTTCCAATCGAACACTACTACTTTTGAAAAATTTCAATAGGATAATTGTTATGATTATAATTCATAACTATTGTGCCTATTATATAGTTAGCTCAACAGGGCTCCTGGTTTGTTTATTTTAGACGGGTCACTGATAAAGACGGGTGAGTGACGTTAAGCCGATATGCTTGGCTGGCTCACGTGAAACTAGAGGAGCAGAAGTGTGGGTGATAAGGGTGGAATTAGGATGCCGTCAAATTACCACCTCTATCGACACCAGGTATACAATGTAAGATGTGGGTGTCTTATCTGGTTTAGATTGTTGCTGTGTGTGTGTTGCAGTAGGACAGTTCAGGGTACACCACAGGCAACATGACGTGTAGAGTCATAAAAATGGTAACTTCGCTTTAGGTTTATACCATTTATTGCACGCCACAAAACAGTCATGATACTTATGTTATTGTCAGCATAGGTACAACGAATGCAGCATTCAAACTCATGTTAACTGACAGTCATGTAGAAGTCAATACTCAATAGTTGTATGGAAAACAAATATCATAGCGAAGCTTGATAAATAATGCATATAACTTCTGCAACCGTGGTCAGCTGCAGATCCTTAATGTTCATAGACAATAATAATTATTCCTTCCTGATGCTAGCAGATCAGATGTATACAATACGTCCGTTTACTGTCTGCACGTGAGTAGCATACATGGATTACAGGTCAGCTCGACCTTTATAACCTTCCTAAGTCTAACCATCTGACTTGGACGTGATCTCTGATATAACGAATCCTGGAACACAGACAATAGTCTTGTTGGTCTAGAGCGACCCATATATATATAATTAGTTCAGGTATAAAGATACCGGTGACTTAATCCTAGTCAAAGTACCTCTCCATTTTGAATCACACAGGCGAGCAAAAAGGCGACAAAATGACGAACCTCTAGATGATAGCATAAAGTTCGATACAAGAGGAATTACCTTATTTCGGAAAATCAACCATGAACATATGCCTCCAGGCAGGCTTGACTAATACCGGGAAATAGTCTAGTTAGCTAACTAACTCACAAAGACAATGTATTTCCCTCAGAGAATCACAAGACGCAAGGCGCGTCCGCTCGCAATCAGTCCATTTCTCAACTCCCCGACCTGGGCGGAACAACAAAACCACAACCCAGTCGAGACATGCGCAGAGCGACAATCTCTGAGTCGCTGTTCACAATAAGACGATTCTAAGAACATTCGAGATAAAAGTGCACCCTCCATACGGGAAAAAAAAAATTATGTGCGTAAACATTTTTTTTTTTTTAAATCCTGGAGCCGGAAAAATCTAGGCTCCTAACGCACGTATGATGCGCGGATATACCTAACAAAATAGCTCAACACTTGGAGCAAAACTGAGATCATATCCCAGGTCCTTAGAGAAAAATTTATCTAAGTATACGCGTATATATCCCAGGAAGGTGCCACCAACACAAACCACAATGCTGGCAACATCATAATAAAAGTCAAATTATTCTCATACCAATATATGAAATCAAATATATTATTATGATATCATACAATGTGTTGCAAATAGCGGTGTAATATATTAATATACCGCACTATTTTATTACATTATGTAATGCATCAGTAACTAATAAGTAATACATGTGTTGATCTTCGTTGACATAAAACATTCAATAGAAGAAGATGTGGACATCATCCGCTCCCAATCTAGGACAGGACTTGATATACTCAAAGTTCCACAATGGACACAATCTCGCATCTTCAATGATGTGCTGCGAAAATATCAATAACACAAATCTTAAAGACAACTGGTAAATCTCTCAATACAATCCTGAAAATAATTTATTTAAATGTGGCCGAGTGATCTTTTGGCCCGTATATCACTAACTAAGCCTTCTTAGATAATTACATGGTACAATGTTATAAATTTCCCCCTCAAAAAAGTGAGAAAAAAAAATATCTACTAACATGTCATTATAACATTGGACTGTATATCAGGAAATATATATATATATATGACAGAAGAATCATGTGGAATCGTGTGGGCATCTGGACAGAATGTCCGCCATTACATTATCCGAACCACGGATAGCTCGAACCGAGAAATGAAATGGTTGAAGAGCTATGGCATAACGAGTGGACCTCGAGCTCTTCAAGTTTTTACTCTGAATAGCAGTAAGCGCTTTCTGGTCGGTTTCCACAATGAAATGTGCGCCTAGAAGAAATCTTTGTAACTTCAGAATAGACCATACCATAGCCAATAACTCACGGTCTAAAACCGAGTAATTCTTTTCTGCAGCATTTAATTTCCTAGAGATATACATCACCGGATGCAGAGTATCAGAATACTCCTGCATTAGTGCTGCCCCAATCCCAGTTGACGAGGCGTCACTTCGAAGAACAAAAGTCTTCTCAATAGTAGGTAACCTAAGAATAGGTGGAGATGAAAATAGGTCTTTAACCTGGTCCAATGAGGATTGACATTCTTTTGACCAGCGGATCAAATTAGGCGACCCTTTCTTCAATAAAGTAGAAAGCGGTGCCATAATGGAGGACAGATTCGGAATGAATCGTCCGTAGAATTGGATCAAACCTAATAGACTCCTTACTTGTTTCTTTGTCTTAGGGACCGAAATGTTAAGTATTTTTGAAACATTGTGGTCTTCTGTCTTTAAAAGACCATGACCAACACGATGACCTAGGAAAGAAATCTCACTAAATCCTATAAAGGCTTTAGAGGGTTTTGCAGTCAAGTTATACTCGCGAAGAGTAGACAGTAATTCGTATAAACCCAAATAGTGATCTTCCCAGGAATCACTGAATAGACAGATATCATCTAGATATGCTATGACATCTGTACGATATGCGAGAATTCGCCGCATCATGCGTACGAATGTAGCAGGGGCGTTCATAAGACCAAAAGGCATGAAATTCCATTGGAATAAACCCCTAGGTGTAGAAAAAGCTGTAAAAGGTTTGGCACGTTCAGTTAGCGGGACTTGCCAATAACCTTTAGACAAATCTAGTTTGGTAAAGAATCTAGAATTAGAAAGTTTATTGAGTAGCTCTTCTAATGAAGGCATAGGTTCAGCGTCGAACTTCGTAACTTGGTTCAATTTGCGATAATCTACGCAAATGCGAATGTTATTATCCTTCTTTCGAACAATAACCATAGACGAAGAGTATGCTGAAGTGGATGGTTCAATGATTTCCAAACGTATCATTTCATCCAATTCTTTCTCGACTTGAGACTGGAAATGGATAGGTATTGGATAGGGTCTGACTCTGATAGGATTATGATCAGTTAGCACAATGTCATGTTCAATGACATGTGTGTGTCCCGGGATGTCTGTAAGAACATCCTGAAATGTTTGCAACATCGAAGAAACTTGTCGATGTTCCTCAGCGGAAAGATTTGGAGAAACGGTCACGTTTTTCCAAGATTCCGTAGAATAAAGTGGGACCATAGAAAGAGGAAGATTGACATCAGAAAAAGTAGTTTCCTCATCCTGTATAACTGACAGCGATGAGTATTGACCATGAGGTACTTGAGAATTGTCCGTTGCCTGGAAAATAGGCTGCAAATAGTCTGGTCTTTCATGAAATTCCGTGAGCATATTTATGTGGAAAGTTTTATGCTTTCCATCAATATCGACAACATAGTCGACATCAGAAATTTTGGAGACTATTGCATATGGACCTTTCCATGCAATTAGAAGTCTGTTCTCCCTTGAAGGAAGTAGAACGAGAGCTTTGTCACCTGGACAAAGTTGTCGTAGACATCTATTCTTATTCGCAAACTGCCTTGCCTTTTCTTTAGCAAATTCGGAAGACGAAGTTGCTAGTCTGCATGCCTCAATGATTTTTTTCCTAAGAGCAATGACGTACTCATAAGAAGACTGAGTCTCATCGCTAATATTATCGGCAGTGATTAGATCGTGAAGTAAAGACATAGGGCCGCGCGGTTGCGCGCCAAAGACAAGTTCAAAAGGGGAAAACCCCGTATGTTCATTGGGGACCTCTCTATACGCAAAGAGAGCCGCGGGTAAGACCCTGTCCCAATCCTGAGGATGATCCTCAGTTATTTTACCCAGTAAAGTTTTTAGAGTCCTATTTAAACGTTCGACCAACCCATTAGACATTGGGTGATAGATACTGCTGAGAGACCTTTTTATATGTAGCATAGACATTACCTGTGACATAGTGTCTGATATCAGTTGAGTGCCATGGTCTGACAATATTTCTCCGGGAAAACCCAAGCGAGAAAATATCAGCCAAAGAGCGTCTGCAATATCAGCAGTTGAGATGCTCTTGAGAGGTATTGCCTCTGGCCAACGTGTGCACATATCGACACATGTAAGAATAAATTGATGTCCTCTAGCCGACTTAATTCTAAAAGGACCGATAATATCTATTGCCATTTTTTGAAAAGGGCGAATTGGAATGTCAGCAGCCTGAATAGGCGCAGCATGTCGTGGTCCTTTAGATTTGACCTCCTGACATACTTTGCAAGAGCGACAGTACATTCGTATGTCCTTGCTCACAAATGGCCAAAAGAAAGCCGCAAGAACTCTCGACTTTGTACGGGAAAAACCCATATGTCCAGCACATTGCGAGTCATGAGCATGTTGCAATATTTGCACCCTCATGCTCTTAGGCACAAGAATTTGTGAATGAGTGGATGTAGTCGAGTCTTGTACCATACGTACAAGTACGCCGTTCTTCATAGAAATCCAAGATTTTCTATTAGTATTTTGATTAGGATCACCTTTTTTTGCTAGAATGAAGAATTTTTGTAACGACGGATCTTCTTCTTGCAATTTGATAAATGAGTCACGTGTAATAGTCAAGTGACTATTTTGTTCATTTACTTCATCATTATTAGTTAATGAAGTTTGAGGTGGATCCAGAGCATGTGCTCTTGTGACCACCATATTGGTAGCTTCAATGTTTTGCTCTTCCCAAACAGCAATCTGCTGTGGGGTACATTCCCTAACTCCGTGAATACGACCAATAATAAGGTCCGCAATAGGGTTTGGAAGTAGACACGCGTGGACCTCTCCCGTGAAGAAAGGAGGAGTAGCAATATGTATTATGGCAGTAGGATATTTTTCCAACGTGCCACCAAATGTGACACATTTGATGACCTTTCCTGTAGCACAGAATGGATCTACAAGAGATTGCCTAACGCCGACAGTAGTACATCCAGAATCAAACAACACCGAGACTGGATTACTATTTACAAGCCCCTTATGTAATATAAGAGAACCTCTCCCATCATGAGCAACATTAGCAGGAAGAGCGGGCAAAGGATGACCACAGCTTAGAGTACTAATGGTTTTCGGATCAAATAAAGTACTGCATTGGATACATTTATTTGCCCTACCAAAGTCAAAAGATGAGCATCCGATAGCATTATGGTCTTTATCATTATTAACCTGTTTATCTGCTCCCTGAGATTCTTGTTGAACAGAGTTTGTCTGTTGATATCTTTTTCTCTTTTGTTGCGATCTACCGCGACCATTATTGCCTCTGCAATTATCATTAAAGTCCCTACTGTAATTTTTATCCTGGTTTGAGTTCCAGTTTCCATAACTGTCATTACCATCTCTATACTGTTGAGAACCTCTATTATCCTGGTATTGAGGTCTCTGAGAAAAATATTTTCCTCTATACCGATTACCTTTATGAAAATTCCTAAAGTTACCGGGAATAGAATACCGTGTAATATTAGGTTGTCTCCAGTTCTGGGAAGAAGAATCTCCCTGAAATTGATTACCCTGGTTCTGGGCATAATTACGGTTACTCTTTTTATTGAAATTTTGCTGGCTACCCTGAAATTTACGCATAAAATTCGGGCCATAAGGTGCTGCCGAAGCAACTGGCAGACCTTCTTTTACCTTAGAGTTGCTAATGGTTATGTGAGGATGTGCAGTAACATACTGGCTACAGTATTCTTCCATTTCTTTTATATTTTTAGGCTTACGCTCATGAAGAAAAGAAAGAAAAGCTTCATTAACAGAAGACATAACCTTGTCTCTAAGAAGTAAGTCCATGAGGGCTTCAAATGTACTTTCTGTCTTAGACAGCTCAACCCATCGTAAAAAAGTAAGACGTATGCCTGAGATGAATTCTGAGAATTCAACTCCAGTTTCTGGTAACATGTTTTTAAATTTAAGACGATATCCGTCTTCGTTAAGTTGGTACTTCTTTAACAATGCCGCCCTGACAACCTCATAATTGTTCTTGTCAGGCACATCTACCATACCCAACAAAGTCAAAGCATCACCTCTAAGTATCTTGGATAGATGATAAACATATAATGTTTTATCTATATTATGCACCTTACATGCACTTTCAAATCTATCTAGATAAAATGTTATATCATCAATTGAAGCATTGAATGCTGGTAAATTAAGCTTGAAATCAACAGCATTAGACTTATTAGCAGATGATACCTTATTAGCATCATTAGCATTACTAGATAACTTCAACTTTTCTAACTCCAAAGCTAAGAGTTTTTCTTCATGTTCCATTTTTGCTTTTCTCTCATCAGACTCTCTTTGTAACCTTCTTTCTTCAGCCTCAGCCTGTTTTTCTAATCTTTTATTTTCAGCCTCTATTTCAAGTCTCTTATTTTCAGTTTCTTTTTCAAGTCTCTTCTCCTGAGATTCTGCTTCTCTTTTTTGTTTTTCCATTTCCATTTGTAATCTCTTTTCATCTACCTGCATCTGCAGTTTTAAATTTTCAGCATCTATTCTCTTTTGTTCAGTTAGTTCTTTCATTTTCTTTTCCTCCGACTTCAATGCCTTGGCATATTGAACAGTCGCAAATTCTTCTAATTTATCACCTGTCTTCCCAAGGGCTTTACCCTGCTCAATAAAGTACTCAAATGTAGACATGATGTCTAAAATGTGAGTACAGAACCTGAAATAATTAATTATCTTATTTCAATCTTAATAGCAACAAGACTTAATAACGTGCTTGTATAATTACTATGTTTACTCCAATCTCTGTGGGAAACAAGACTTGACACCAATTTGTATTATCAGTTGTACAATAATATCACAAGTCACCTCTTAATTATCAGTGCACTACCCAAAATCAGTGCATAACCATCAGTTATTTATCATAACTGCACTACAATAGTGCATAAGCAACAAACCACCAGTTAGTTATGATAAGTGCACTATAGATCAATAGTGCATGAGCATATATGTAACAATAGTGAAAGCTAACTATGCAAGAACTATGCAAACAATAACAAGACAATGTAAACAATAACAAAGGTCACCAACAATGTAAACAATAACAAAGATCAAAGTCGATGTAAACAAAAACAAAGATCAGAGTCAATGTAAACAATAACAAACAAATGACGCTACAGTGTATACACAAAAATATACTTAAAGAACTGAATAATAGAAAAGAGGAGACCTACAAATACAAACAATCGAAATCGAAACTAAAAAACAGAAAGAAAGAGAGAAACAAAAAAACAAAAACAAAAAAAATATACAAAAAACGAAAATAAAGCACAACTCGTCACAACTAAACAGATATAGCAACGATTGTCGCTAGCAAATTCCACAGTAGGAAATTCGCACAGTCCCTAACGAAAACGCTAACAGTAGAACCTCTGTGACGTGGTATCATCTACTGAAAGACACCGCCCAACCGAGAAAAACCCGCAGAAATATAAACATATAAATACAAATCCAAATAACATATAACATATAAACATGTAAATAGTGTGAAAATGTGATAGACAGAAGGCTCAGTTAGAACATAAGGGCACAGTTCACAAACAAAACAGGCCACTTAACTTCTATGTATCCACAACGACAGCACAGTTCAGAACAGGATGTGATCAGCATTCTTAGGACAATGATCCAACGTTGATCCATATCTGCTCTCGTAAACTGCCATGACGAAGGAAATGAGCTTCTAACAGGAAACAGCTTCTGACAGGAAACAGCTTCTGAACTTGACCTTCTGAATCTGCAACAGTAATTCTGAGACCGGAACAGTTGTTTCGGCACTTGTCCTTCTTTTCAACAGATCAGGAAATCCATTCGCTCGGTACTTGTCCTTCTATTTGTAGACAAACTTCAATACCGCCGAGCAGCGCCGGGTAGTTTCAAAATATCAACAACTGTCAGTACTGCTGCGTCTTTCAAAAAAAAATTTCATCAAAGGTGATGAATAGCAACTGCAATGTTGTCTTGTAGTCTGCTGATGATGTCTGGGTTTGTTGACCCCCTTGAGAGTTGGTACCAGAATAAACCAACTATTGGCCACCATGAATTGATAAGGGTGGAATTAGGATGCCGTCAAATTACCACCTCTATCGACACCAGGTATTACAATGTAAGATGTGGGTGTCTTATCTGGTTTAGATTGTTGCTGTGTGTGTGTTGCAGTAGGACAGTTCAGGGTACACCACAGGCAACATGACGTGTAGAGTCATAAAAATGGTAACTTCGCTTTAGGTTTATACCATTTATTGCACGCCACAAAACAGTCATGATACTTATGTTATTGTCAGCATAGGTACAACGAATGCAGCATTCAAACTCATGTTAACTGACAGTCATGTAGAAGTCAATACTCAATAGTTGTATGGAAAACAAATATCATAGCGAAGCTTGATAAATAATGCATATAACTTCTGCAACCGTGGTCAGCTGCAGATCCTTAATGTTCATAGACAATAATAATTATTCCTTCCTGATGCTAGCAGATCAGATGTATACAATACGTCCGTTTACTGTCTGCACGTGAGTAGCATACATGGATTACAGGTCAGCTCGACCTTTATAACCTTCCTAAGTCTAACCATCTGACTTGGACGTGATCTCTGATATAACGAATCCTGGAACACAGACAATAGTCTTGTTGGTCTAGAGCGACCCATATATATATAATTAGTTCAGGTATAAAGATACCGGTGACTTAATCCTAGTCAAAGTACCTCTCCATTTTGAATCACACAGGCGAGCAAAAAGGCGACAAAATGACGAACCTCTAGATGATAGCATAAAGTTCGATACAAGAGGAATTACCTTATTTCGGAAAATCAACCATGAACATATGCCTCCAGGCAGGCTTGACTAATACCGGGAAATAGTCTAGTTAGCTAACTAACTCACAAAGACAATGTATTTCCCTCAGAGAATCACAAGACGCAAGGCGCGTCCGCTCGCAATCAGTCCATTTCTCAACTCCCCGACCTGGGCGGAACAACAAAACCACAACCCAGTCGAGACATGCGCAGAGCGACAATCTCTGAGTCGCTGTTCACAATAAGACGATTCTAAGAACATTCGAGATAAAAGTCTTACACAGTCGCGCCTTTTATGGACATGAACAGAAGCGTTAAGAAAGGTTTCAAACATCTACAACAGTTGACTGATACTACCAAATAAGGAGATATGGTCACGCTTCGTTCAAGACATTATAGACCGAACGTGTCTCTATACAAGATGAGGTAAACCCATAAAAAATAGTAGTATCGATATTTCGGGTTCTGTCCCTTTGACCATAAAATATATATAACATGCATTTCAGTCAAATAATGATCATACATACGAAAAACGAACATACAAAGAATTTACTACCCTGGACGTCATCTTGGCCACAGGAACCATCCTGTTATTAAATATTAACATTAACCATCTAAAAAGACACGTAACAATGCCACAGATTTCTCGTGCCCCCTTGAAAAGCTGCCTCTCGTAACCCTTTGCGGTACGCGCCCCCAGGTTTGGAAACCTTGACGCAAATGAAAACTTGCGCCAAACTGTATCATCGTATTATTCTACTAAATTCTACCAATTTTCATGCCAGCACCACCACCAACTAGTAACTGCTAACTCGGAGCCACCAAGAAGACATGCGCTCCATCGTAGCAGGTTTGCGCTTGAATTAGGTTGGCCACATCCTCAGAAGAGACCCTTACATCATCACCAGAACTGCCATGCTTTGGACTTGAGAATGAAAGCGAAAATATGCCGGTCAAAAGCCGCTTGGCGGAAAACTTTGGACGCAGATATGCTAAATACGAACCAAAGCTTTGGCACTACACGAAAGATGGCAGCAAAGGGACCTTTAGCTTTTCATAACATTAGAACCCCGAAACATTTGTTGTAACTTTTCGTTTGCCAGAACGCATTCCACCGGGACTCATGTAGGATACAGCGACGAGATCAAAGAGACAGACCGAGGGATCTTAGGGGAGACTATCGGCGCTATCAAAGACAGTAGTTTTCCCTGATACGAGACGCAGTTGCTTGCCGCTAATTTCGCGTCTCGGTGTCAATCGAGGAACCGAGCGAACGGGGGAAAGCGAAACGGGCAGCAGCGAGCGGATACGAAGACCAGGGGGCGGCTTCTTCTCTTGATTTGGCGGTCAGATCCCCAAAAGTTCGTGAGATCAAATAAGTTGTCAAGTTTATCATGTCCCACTCAACTTACATTCCATTTTAGCTAAATAGACCATGAAGAACTAGACACGTTATCACTCGCTGGCCAGATCTTTACAGAAGCACTAGCTTTATTGAAATCTTGTTATAGATTTTCCCCTGGATTTTATATATATTTGCAGTGATTTCTATTTCTGTGCAAAGCGGTAATAATATATTGTGTAAAGTGATCAGTGGTCTAGCTCAGTCATTCTATTTAAAGGGATTCTGTGTTAATTTAAATCTATTTAATTAAACCATCTCAAGAGTTCCAGTTTTAAATATAATGATCTATCTATTATATTATTTCAAAAGATAATAGATGCTTAAATTAACTTTTAAAGTCGCGAAGGAATTTATAATTAATAAATTCAGTTAAGTCCTAGTTTTATAGATGTGGGTTTTTAACCACTAGAATTCGCGCAGTGTTTATTAAATACATAATTAAATACTCGAGTGTATTATAGGCTTAACGGGAAATTCATCGCGCTTTAGAAGGTTATTTGTTTTCGGTATATTACATGTCTTTTTTTTCTTTCATACAGAGTGATCGTAACCTGTGCGATCCCAGCATTAAGAAAGCAATAAAGAAATCAATCTAAGCAAAGCAAAGCATAAACAGTGTGTAGAGTTCCCCTGACGCAGAACTTGTTGAGACTGTGTAAATTTTTAATCTTTGAGGCGATTCTATGTTTGGAATTCCGCTATCTAACTTATAGCAAAGAAAGCACACCCAAAGACAAATTTAACGCACCATCAAACAACTTAAGTCGTAACGGGAAGAAGAACACTGGCCCGAGCTTTGTTAGTTTACTGACACAGAGAGATAATTCATAATTTCCTGAACAGTGATGTGACTAGTTTTCTCACTGGACTTAAACCATACCTCACGGATAAAGTGTACCAGCACGCGTAAGAATTTTATTATCCGCGGCATAGTCAAATAGACCACACCATCCTCACCCCGGTATCAGAGACCGTGCCCTCCCATAGAAACTGTTATTAAGAAAAGAGACACAACTACAGATTCATTTTCCAGCGATTACGGGATCCTTTTTATGTGCTGACCGCCTACCCGATAATCTGGGGCTAGAACTTGAACAAACACTCATACATTTAGTTGAGGTGTAACTGCTGTTGTGTTATTCTATGGAGTGCAAGATTTTTTCACAATCGGTAAGTGAGAGCAAGATGAGTGAAGGCCTTTGCTAGCGCGTGTATGAATGACAGGAAATTAATTCTTTTGTGTGACCATTTTGTTAACTTGCTTACCTGGTAACATATATCTTTTCTGTATACCCTACATTGTTCCTTTAAGTGGGATAGTTGATAATTTGTTAACTCTGTTTAAAACCACCTCCTTTCCATTTGCTTAGTAAAGGGAAGAACAGCTGGGAAGAACAGGTTTTTTTTTCTATCACTTATACCTAACTTGGTAACACCTCTTTCAGAGTAATTAACTTTACTGTTAGGTTAACGTACCCGTGTTCCTGATATTATCTATCTCTGGACTGGGTTTGTCTTTGTCTAATAAGCGGGAAGGGCTTAGTCGATACCAATCTTCTTCACCCCTCCCAAACTTGTTATTTGCATTTGTGTACTTATGATAATTTATGTAATATCTGATATTTTTAGTGATTGATGTTTTAAAGTGAATAAAATCACCTAAACTCATTTAGTTCTGTGTGTTGGATATACCCAAAGCCCAACATTCCCCTATTCGTTTAATATAGTTTGTATCAACGTCGTGTGTGTGTTTGAAAACACCGAATCGGTGTGCGCGCAGATGCGAGTCTGGAAAACTGGCAAATAATTGTTTGACCAGGAGAGTGAAAGAGAAGATTGAGAGACACGATTTGTCGTAAATAAGTCTGTCTTTACTCTCCTCCAGCACGCTGTGAAGTAACTATTAAATCTCTACATTTTCTATCACTGAGCTTTCCATCATCATTTTCCACTCTAAACCGGACCACTATTTCTACGACTCTTTTCTCTCAAAATAAATTTACGACAATATTTGGCCGGCTCGTCTGGGATAATTTTGAGATACATTTGATGCACACATATTTGTGGGCTGGTTCTGGGATCTTGAGCTACATTTGAGGCAATCGCATAGCCGGGTTAAAGATATTTTGAGTCTGATTTAGTTTGGGTCTAACTAGGTAGAGTGTGAATGATTTGTCTTTGTGAATTAGGGAAATAAATAAATAATTACACCCCTAGACAAACGTTCTTTAAGTATTTGGGTTGTCCACACAGCATATTTACAGGTTGTTTTCTCTCCACAGCAGTAGAAAGTACAGATAAACAAATATATTTGCTATTTTAATTATCCTCTGGCGGAGATAATTATATTTCTTTCTTTATAAAAGTTGCTGGGATTGCGTGATTGTTTTACAGTCACTAAGGTTTTTGAAGTCAAAAAGAGTTGAGCTTAGCTAAAGACGGATTGTTCTGATTTTTAAAAATTAAGTTAACAACGTCTCATCTCAATAATTGACTTTAGGGACGGAGTTTGTTGTCAGAGATTTAAAATTTAGGGGAAATTTTTTTTTCTTTTAAATTGTTTTAATATAAATTTTTCTCTACTGTTAGTAAAAGTAGATTCTTTTCCAGTGTAACTTACCATTTAGTGGCATAGTCGCTTGCGTTTAGAGCCTTAATTGCCAGATAATAGCAGCGATAAGTTTGCACAGTACAGGTAGGAGGTAACACAGGTAAATTTGTACTTGTGTTTTTTTCTCGTAGCGGTTCAGAGTTCCTCCCTTTCGCGTTTCTTCTTACTAGTTCTCTAAGCATACTTCATCTTATTCTTTAACAATGGCAGAGAGGATAAAGATGAGGTCCATCTTGAGGCTGGAAGCGAAAGAGGCAGGATTAGATGCAGAAGCTGCAAACGCGTTTATTAACCAGGAATTGGAAATATATGACGCGGAGCAACAGAGAGCCGAAGCTGAGAGGAAGGCGGAGCAACAGAGAGCAGAAGCTGAGAGGAAGGAAGAGAAAGAAAGAACAGAGAGGAGAGAAGGCCAGGAGAGGGCAGATAAGAAAGAAGCGGAAGAACGTCTTTTGGAACAGAAGAAAATTGAAGCAGAGATGGAAACTCGCAGAGAGAGAGAGAGACAAGGAAAGACAGCATCAACTGGCGCTTAAGGCTCTAGAGAGTCGGGGCGCCTCTACTTCGACTAACGGAGAGCCGTCTTCGCCCCAGTCTCAATCAATGGACCTCTCCAGTACTCAATCTGCCCAATTAACTGCTATGTCGTTTTCTTTAGAATCTTTTCCTAGCCCTAACGAAAAAATTGACAGCTACCTAGAAAAATTCGAGAGACTCGCGAATCTTTATGGGTTAGAGAGTACCCGCTGGGCGCTCAAACTTTCAACGTCACTGAAAGGCAATGCTTATGACGTGTACACAAAGCTGGGACCGAATCAACATGATTACGACATGTTGAAAAAGGCCTTACTACAGCAGTTTGAGATGACTGCCCGAAAGTTTCTGCAGTTGTTCAGAAACAGCCGAAAAGAGAGCACGGAAACATTTCCACAGTTCTCTTCACGTCTCACGGGTTATCTGACAAAGTGCATTGAATTATCTGACCTACCTCTTTCATATGAGGGACTCCTCGAACTTGTTCTTGTGGAGCAGATAAAATCCACTTTGTCGAATGAAACACGTAGATTTTTGGCTGAACAGGGGGCAGTCAGGCTTGAAGACATACTCAATAAAGCCGAACGCTATAGCAATGCAATGGCCGAACTTCCCAGCACTAAACGTAAACCCACCGATGAGCCATCTCGAAAACAGAATCTAGAACAGGCATCCTATTCTTCCACTTCCTCTCAACATTATAACCAACGAGATAACAATACCCAGAAACCTCCCCAGGAAAAATCGAAATTCTACAAAACCCGATACCCCCCCAACAACAATTCTGATCAACCCAACAAGCCTACGTGGCAGCGCGGCCACCAAGGTCAAGGAAAAGGGAAGACCCCTACACCAGGAACGTCTGATCAGGGCAAACAAACCGGTGCAACCGCATTGGATGTTTGCATACAGCCTCGAAAGGTAGAGTCAATGTCAGTGATTCTCAACCTGAGGGGGACCGACCCTCAACTCGAGGAACTGTAATTTTGAACGGTACCTCTACTACTTGTCTTTTTTGACACTGGATTAAGTTTTGATTGTATTGTCGCTAGGCACCTAGTCAAACCCGGTCAGGAGACAGAGGAAACCGTCAAACTTAGTGGAGTTTTCAGGAGTGATGCACCCAGGACGCTTCCTATCGCACTGGTAGAAATACACTCTGACTTTGTCAGAGGAGTTATTAAAGCGGCCATAATGGATGATCCGATCTACCCAGTTATCCTGGGATGTAGATATGTGTTCATTGGGAGACCTAAGGAGCCGATTGTGGCAGCGGTAACCACAAGAGGGCAAGCCAAGAAGGAGAGGGAGCCTGCGCCAAACTTGTTGCCGAATGAACTGAAGGAGGCGCAACAAAAGGACCCTACTCTGGCGCCCTGCTTTAAAAAACTGCCCATGGCTAAGGACCCCAGACACAACGGAGACATCTTTTCTAAGGATGGTGTATTGTATCGTAGAACGGGCAACCCGGACACGGGGAATAACCAGCTCCTAGTACCGACGCAGTACAGAAACCAGATCTTAGAAATGGGGCACTCTCTTCCCTTTAGCGGACACATGGGACAAAACGCCACTATTCAGCGAATAAAAAACCACTATTGGTGGCCAGGAATGAACTCTGACATTGTCAGGTACGTGAAATCCTGCGCCCAGTGCCAACGGGTAGCACCCAAGCACTTGACACCCCCAGTACCTATGGGGCAAATGCCAATAGTAGGGACTCCATTTGAACGGGTTGCTGTCGACATTATTGGTCCTCTGGAAAAGACCAAAAGAAGGAACAGGTTCATCCTGACCTTAGTTGACACTTGCACTATGTGGGCCGAAGCCGTACCGCTACCATGCACTAATTCCAAGCATGTCGCAGAAGCCCTTGTGCAAATTTTTACACGGTTGGGATTCCCTCAACAAGTTTTGACGGACAATGGATCCCAATTCCGTAGCCTGTTAATGGAGGAGATCTTTAAGATCTTGAGGGCCAAACATATCCACACAAGTCCCTACCATCCGGCCGGAAATGGGCTCGTGGAACGTTTTAACGGTACCCTCACCATGATGTTACGTAAGCTGGGTCAGGAGAAACCGGAAGACTGGGACCAATATATATCGGCTGCCTTATTCGCCTACCGAGAGGTACCCCAAGCGTCTACGGGTTTTGCGCCAGCTACACTTTTATTTGGCAGACCTATTAAGGGCCACTAGAAGCCTTACTTCGGTCCCTGACAGACCAGAAGGCTGACGAGACAGTCGTCTCTGCAAGCAAGTATGTATCTGAGCTTAAGGAAAGGCTAAAGCTAGGATGGGATCTAGCTACTACCAACCTTAAGAAAGCCCGCGCTAAAATTACTAAAAGATACAACAAAGCTGCAAAAGAGAGAGAACTACAACCAGGGGAGAAAGTCCTATTGCTACTTCCAACCGGAAGCAATAAACTTCGCATCGGATGGCAAGGACCGTTTACCGTCCTTAAAAAGATCTCACGTACCAACTACAAGATCTCCATCAAAGGAAAGGAGAAGGTCTTCCACATAAATCTGCTAAAGAAATATTTGGAAAAACCGGTGCCATCCTCCGAGCATCTCCTGGCTGTCGCCATAGCAACGGAAGACGAGGAAGATGATGATGGTTGCATGGAGTATCCACTGCAACCCACAGAATCCTTTAAAGATGTCAAGTTCGGCGACAATCTCTCACCAGAACAACAAACAGAAACTAGGGCTCTACTAAAACAGTACAGTGCAGTTTTAACGGATGTACCTGGTCGAACAAATCTCATTGAATTTGATATGAAATTAACAAACGAGACCCCTGTTCAAACCAGAGTTTACCCCATCCCGTACGCTAAAGCTGATGCACTTCGCGGAGAAATAGACAAGCTGCGTCAGGCAGGAATTATCAGTGAGTCTACATCTCCTTACAGCTCGAGCGTAGTGCTGTTGCAGAAGCCCAATAAGGAAGTTCGGCTGTGCATTGATTACAGGTTGCTAAACGCTGTAACGGAATTCCAGCCCGAACCTCTCCAAACTGTTTCTGAGTTGTTCACCAAGCTCAGCAAAGCTAAGATCTTCTCCAAGATTGACCTCAGTAAAGGTTATTATCAAATACCAGTCAAGGAGGAAATTAAACCTTTGTTAGCTTTCAGCACTAGTGAAGGACATTACACATTTAACGTGATGCCGTTCGGTTTGCATAACGCACCAGGAGTGTTCACCAGGATGATGAGGAAGCTTCTACAACCTTTGCAAAGTCCCCATATCCATAATTTCATGGATGACATCTTAATTGCATCGGAAACATATGAAGAACATATTGCTACGGTTGATATGCTCCTCAGGAGACTACAGGAAACGGGTCTCACAGCCAGACCTAGCAAATGTCTCATCGGGTTTGAACAGTTAGACTTCCTGGGGCACACTATTTCTCACGGATGCAGTTGGCCTATTAAGAAGAACGTGGAGAAAATAGTGGCAGCAAAAAGACCCCGAACGAAGAAAGACGTACGTTCCTTCATATCGCTATGTGCATACTATCAGAAGTACATCCAGAACTTCAACGGACTGACGGCACCTCTGACTGACCTCACAAAGAAAGGTTGTCCTGATAAGGTCATATGGGATCAAAAGTGCGAACACGCGTATAGCACTTTGAAAGGACAGTTGTCTGCATACCCCATTTTGAGGTTGCCTGACCTCAAGAAACCTTTTGTACTGAGAGTCGACGCGTCAGGTCAGGGCATCGGGTCAACACTGCTTCAAGCCGATGACAGTGACCTGAACATGCTATTTCCAGTTGCCTATGGCAGTCGGAAATTAAATAAAGCGGAACGGAACTACAGCGTAGTTGAAAGGGAATGTCTTGCTCTGATTGACGGTATCAGACGCCATCATGAGTTTCTTTATGGTACATCGTTCACGGTGCAAACAGACCACGCTCCGTTAGCATTTCTTGGTGCCAATAAAGAATTTAACGCTAGGATCATGCGTTGGGCCCTCCTTCTAAGCGTTTATTCTTTCAAAGTGGAATATATTCCGGGAAGACAGAATGTCGGGGCTGATTTTCTGAGTAGAAACTGGTCTACAGAGGAAGAAGAGCAAACTGAAGATACCACTCATCCTAAAATCACCAATCAGGTCACCTCCATTGTCAAAAATGAAAACATGAAAAATGGTTTCATGTCTAAAAGTGGGGACGATTGTGACGTACGTCTAGTTTGTCTAGTGAATTTTCCCTGATATGATGGATGATTTAAAGGGACCTTTAGCTTTTCATAACATTAGAACCCCTGAACATTTGTTGTAACTTTTCGTTTGCCAGAACGCATTCCACCGGGACTCATGTAGGATACAGCGACGAGATCAAAGAGACAGACCGAGGGATCTTAGGGGAGACTATCGGCGCTATCAAAGACAGTAGTTTTCCCTGATACGAGACGCAGTTGCTTGCCGCTAATTTCGCGTCTCGGTGTCAATCGAGGAACCGAGCGAACGGGGGAAAGCGAAACGGGCAGCAGCGAGCGGATACGAAGACCAGGGGGCGGCTTCTTCTCTTGATTTGGCGGTCAGATCCCCAAAAGTTCGTGAGATCAAATAAGTTGTCAAGTTTATCATGTCCCACTCAACTTACATTCCATTTTAGCTAAATAGACCATGAAGAACTAGACACGTTATCACTCGCTGGCCAGATCTTTACAGAAGCACTAGCTTTATTGAAATCTTGTTATAGATTTTCCCCTGGATTTTATATATATTTGCAGTGATTTCTATTTCTGTGCAAAGCGGTAATAATATATTGTGTAAAGTGATCAGTGGTCTAGTTCAGTCATTCTATTTAAAGGGATTTGTGTTAATTTAAATCTATTTAATTAAACCATCTCAAGAGTTCCAGTTTTAAATATAATGATCTATCTATTATATTATTTCAAAAGATAATAGATGCTTAAATTAACTTTTAAAGTCGCGAAGGAATTTATAATTAATAAATTCAGTTAAGTCCTAGTTTTATAGATGTGGGTTTTTAACCACTAGAATTCGCGCAGTGTTTATTAAATACATAATTAAATACTCGAGTGTATTATAGGCTTAACGGGAAATTCATCGCGCTTTAGAAGGTTATTTGTTTTCGGTATATTACATGTCTTTTTTTTCTTTCATACAGAGTGATCGTAACCTGTGCGATCCCAGCATTAAGAAAGCAATAAAGAAATCAATCTAAGCAAAGCAAAGCATAAACAGTGTGTAGAGTTCCCCTGACGCAGAACTTGTTGAGACTGTGTAAATTTTTAATCTTTGAGGCGATTCTATGTTTGGAATTCCGCTATCTAACTTATAGCAAAGAAAGCACACCCAAAGACAAATTTAACGCACCATCAAACAACTTAAGTCGTAACGGGAAGAAGAACACTGGCCCGAGCTTTGTTAGTTTACTGACACAGAGAGATAATTCATAATTTCCTGAACAGTGATGTGACTAGTTTTCTCACTGGACTTAAACCATACCTCACGGATAAAGTGTACCAGCACGCGTAAGAATTTTATTATCCGCGGCATAGTCAAATAGACCACACCATCCTCACCCCGGTATCAGAGACCGTGCCCTCCCATAGAAACTGTTATTAAGAAAAGAGACACAACTACAGATTCATTTTCCAGCGATTACGGGATCCTTTTATGTGCTGACCGCCTACCCGATAATCTGGGGCTAGAACTTGAACAAACACTCATACATTTAGTTGAGGTGTAACTGCTGTTGTGTTATTCTATGGAGTGCAAGATTTTTTCACAATCGGTAAGTGAGAGCAAAATGAGTGAAGGCCTTTGCTAGCGCGTGTATGAATGACAGGAAATTAATTCTTTTGTGTGACCATTTTGTTAACTTGCTTACCTGGTAACATATATCTTTTCTGTATACCCTACATTGTTCCTTTAAGTGGGATAGTTGATAATTTGTTAACTCTGTTTAAAACCACCTCCTTTCCATTTGCTTAGTAAAGGGAAGAACAGCTGGGAAGAACAGGTTTTTTTTTCTATCACTTATACCTAACTTGGTAACACCTCTTTCAGAGTAATTAACTTTACGGTTAGGTTAACGTACCCGTGTTCCTGATATTATCTATCTCTGGACTGGGTTTGTCTTTGTCTAATAAGCGGGAAGGGCTTAGTCGATACCAATCTTCTTCACCCCTCCCAAATTTGTTATTTGCATTTGTGTACTTATGATAATTTATGTAATATCTGATATTTTTAGTGATTGATGTTTAAAGTGAATAAAATCACCTAAACTCATTTAGTTCTGTGTGTTGTATATACCCAAAGCCCAACTTTTCCCATATTCGTTTAATATAGTTTGTATCAACGTCGTGTGTGTGTTTGAAAACACCGAATGTGGAGACAGTTTGTTGCTGCCCTAGAAGACGCCACCAAGCGTGATGGTCACTGATTGCTTTGTCAGTCAACGGTCTATGGCCAAAGAAGAAGAATGCAGATTACTCTTCCTCACCTGCTTTTTGCATGTAGTTCGCCCGGGGGGGGGGGGGGGGGGGCTATTACACTGGGACATACAGTCTCGAACAGTCTGTTTTGAAAAAAATACTTTTAAGCTTCAATACGCGAGACAAATGTATAAAGTTGTGTTGTCCAAGAAAACATCAGAAATGAAATTAATGTGACAGGGGCTAGGTGTGCTTAAGGCGAACTTATGTCGACGTGGCTACCTTACACCCAAGACCCATGCACTAAGAAAATTTAATCAAGGATCGTTTGACAGGGGTTGCAATTATTGGTTGTTTGCAACCCTCTCAGCAGCAGACTTAGCAATTCAAGCAACACAAAGCCTTATAAAGAACAACATTTAATTCTACCGAACACCCAGACAGTGTTCGTGGACGTTCTGAAAAACAATATATAAAAACAATGTCTAAGTGAAAATCAATAGCATAAATAATAACACTTACCATTCAGAAAACATACGCTCACCACAGTCAGCCATGATCAACCAGCCACAGGTACCCAGTCATACCACGTGCTCTCATGGTTACGCCATCTTGCGAAAACAGTATACAGCCACTCTAATAACCCACATAAAGCAGCGTGGTTGTAAATTATATGGTAATCTCACATTATAATACTAAATGTTATAGAAATAATGGATTAACAAAGCTATTTAAAACACTACAGATAACCAATAGTGATTTTACACTGTATAAATGACTATAAAACTAAGAAATCAGTAAAAACACGACAGATAACCAGTTGTGATTTTACTCTGTATAAATGACTATCAAAGTAAGAAATCTAACACAAATTAGCTATAGCCGATCTTACTAATATTTACACCAAATTATCAGTCTAAAATTACTGACGAAGCATACAAATCTATTCTAGTAAGCTGTAATATATTAATAAATTGCAGCACTCGTCATACTAAAATAAACTATTTCGGCATCAGTACCGACTACATGTCGGATTGGCACAAGATAATTGAAGATTCTTTTAGCCGCAAACAAAATGAGAATACTTCACGATTAATTTCATTTACACACATATTATAATAACTGAATATGTCAGTGCCAGCCACGTGTCCTATTTCTTGAATATGGAGCCACGCCATGTCCGAATAAATTTAGATCTAAAACCAAACGCACGCGAAATAAATAACATTGAATTAACTGTATAATTATTTAAAATACTACGCCACAAAGATGGTGAACCTATGATCCTATATTCTTTCTAACACTATAAAGACTAAAATGTTGAAGAATATTATTAGGCCAATATCTACTCACAAGTCCTAGGCATCTTCAGATTTGAACTCTGGTGTTGCGACTTCTTTTTTTTTTTTTTTTATTGTGTTTGCTACTTTTCTTTGTAGCACGCCCCTTTCAACCATCTGCCATATACATGGAGCTGTTGGTTATATCAGGACGAGTTTCATTTATTGTAATACGTTTTTGTTTGTATTTATTTTATACTATATTATCTCTAGTTGGTATTTTTCCTTTTGTAGTTATAGTTCAAAATGGCTTTTTTATCCAAAATATGATATTTTCTAAGCTGGTATGTTTTTAATTTTCACTGGACGGTTTATTTGGTTAATCTGTATGTATTTGGGGGGAGTCTTTCACCAGTGTGGACTACTCGCTCTGATCCTTATTTATTTTTATATGTTATTTTAGTATTTGTAATATAGTGTTTTATTAACTTTTGCACTTCTGAAGGGGTCTTTGTGCCTATGAGATTTTCTACACTCATTTCTACCTTGTGGTTACTACAGTATGTCTTAATGTTTGGCCTCTGCTGGTCATATTTTTTGCAGTCCACCAGAAAGTGTCTAATTGTGTTTGGTTCTTGACACTCTTCACATGTGGGTTCCTCAATCATGAAATATCCAGTTCCAAGCTTGAGCCTAAGCAATTTTTTATTAATTGGTATTTTTAGTTCATCTTTTATTTGACATTTTTTGCTTGGTTTTTTAATGATTTTATATGAGTATCTTGCTTTTTTACTTTGGTCCCATGTTGTTATCCACTCTTTAGTTATTGCTTGAGCAATTAAGCTCTTAATTTCAAACTTCCCTAAGCCTACTTCAATTTTGTTATAGCTAGTTCTTCCCCCTTTGGCTTCTTTGTCTGCAAGCTCATTTCCTGCTGTCCCCACATGTGACGGTATCAATGTTAGTGTTGCACTGCATCCTATAGTGTGCAGATATGTATTAACCTGTAGTATTTCCTCTATAATATCTGGCCTGCTACATTCATTTCTGTTTCTGATAGCTAATACTGATGAAAGTGAATCTGTGAGAATGGTTACTTTATTTGGTGGGTTTTCTACAGCTATTTCTAAAGCGTTTCAGATAGTAACTAATTCTACTGTAAAGATGGATGTATTACCTGTTACTTTGTATCTTTTATAAATTTTTAATTTTGGTATTGCTATTCCTGCTCCTAATTGTCCTTCTTCATTGTTTGACCCATCTGTATATACAGTTAGGTTATTTTTTATATACCGTTCTATGTGCTCTAGTGCTTTACCTTTTGCTGAGATTATGTCGTTAGATTTGCTTATGATCTTTGATAAGTGGGAGTCAGTTTCTGGCACTTTTAATTCCCATGGTGGGATCTTTGCTTTATACTGAGCACTACTGTTTATCATATTAAATACGTTTGGGTGTTGATCCACTTCATATATTGTTTTCCACCCTCACGGGTCTCAATTATGGTTTAATGGAATGTGTACTATGTACTGGTTACCCCTATCAAAGGTTTTGTGTGCTGGGTGAGTTGGATCTTTTGCCACTCTTGCCCAGTAGCTGAATCTCAGTTCTTTTCTCCTTAGCTCCAGGGTATAATGCCTAGCGCTACTTCTAATGCCTCTGCTGATGTTCCCTTTGAGGCACCTGCTATTATTGACAGTGCCTGGTTTTGGACTGTGTCTAGTTTTTTCTTATTGCTCGGGGCGGCTGATGCCTAGACAACACTGGCATAGTCAAGTTTGCCCCTAATAAATGATTTATAGAAGGTTAACATTGTCTTATTGCAGGCTCCCCAACCACTTCCTTTCATATATCTTAGCATGTTAATAAGTCCCCTACTGCTTTGCACTAATAGGTCTATGTGTTTGTTCCAGTTTAGCTGCTGGTCTAGTACCATACCAAGAAATCTAGTTGATTTTGCTGTGCATACTTTTTGTTCATTAATGCTTATGTCAATTATATTGTTTTTAATTACACGCCCTCTACTGAAAATCATTCCTATGGTTTTTTTAACGTTTAGATTAAATCCCCACTTGTTCATCCAGAAAAATACTTCATCTATTTGTTTTTGTACTGTTTTATAGAGGAATGAGAGATTTCTTCCCGTTCTCCATATCGCAGCGTCATCTGCAAACTGGGATAAGTTGTTTTTTAAGTCTTTAAACTCGTCGACTAGGTCGTTGACCATAATCGTAAATATAGATGGTGATATTACTGATCCCTGGGGAATTCCATTCTGTTGCTCATACACCTCAGATCTATCATTGTTTATTTGTACCGTGAAGTATCTATACTGCAGGAAGTTTTCTAAATAATTGTAAGTTCTGCCTACTATACCTAATTTCTTGATCTTATAAAGTGCACCCTCCCTCCAACACTCATCATATGCTCTTGCTACATCAAGGAATATTGCTACTGTCTTTTCATTTCTTTTGAAGCCTGTTTTAACATCATGTTCCAGCCTCAACAGTTGATCTATTGTACTATGTTGGCTTCTAAAGCCTGCCTGGGTTGGACTGTACAAATTATGCTTTTCTAGATGAAATTTTAGTCTGCTGTTGACTATTGTTTCTAGAATATTTCCTAGATGCGATGTTAACGATATTGGCCTGTATGAGCTGACAACATGTGTTTCCTTATCTGGCTTTAGTATGGGGATGACTACTGCTGTCTTCCATGAACATGGTATTTTTCCCGTGTGCCAGATTTTGTTGTAGAGGGATGCAATCACCCTTAGAGTTGTATTTGGTACCTTTTTGAGGATTTCATAGCTCAGAATATCTTTCCCAGAGGTGGTATTGGTTTTTCCTGCTAAAGCTCTTTCTATTTCATCTACTGTAATCTCTTCTTCTTCCATCCTTAGCCATCAACCGGCAAAGCAGTATGTGGCCAGTACGCCTAGTGGCGTCTTAGGGCAACAACAAATTGATCAATCTATCGCTGTTTCCACCACGTCTAGTGGCGTCTTTGTGGAACAAAAACAGACCAAACAATCTATCATTGTTTCCGTAATCAGATTGGTTGGCAAGCAGGTGATCAGCCCACTGTGCGAATCTACTGTAATATCTGCATTTAAATAATTAGCATCCTGTGTGGTATCCATATGCTCTTTTAGTTTCGGTGACCGGAATTCTGACACCGGGTATAACATTTTCGTGTGCACCGTAAAAGACTATTTAAGTTTTTGGCGGGGAAAATCAGCTGTTGTGTGTGTAAAATCTGTAAAATATAAATCATTACACACTCGTTCTGGATAAACACAGCGCTAAAATTCTTTTGTGTACTATAACTTTTTTCTCTGCTCTATTTTTGATTGCATTTTTATTTGTTTGAAATTAGTTTTGACGGAGTTACAGACTTTTGAAAACAGCGTCATCATTTGAGGAAATTCATAAAATAAGTAATCTTTTTATTAATTTAATATCTAAAAATCGGCCCATTCGTTTGAGTTTATAATTATAAAGACTTCTCGAAGGGAAGCTAAAGATTATTTCCACATACTTTTTTTTTTGGTTTCATATCTTGAGAATGTGTGGTAGTCAATTTTGTGAGTTTGGCATTACAAGAACAAGCATATTGTCACCAGATTTTATAGCATTTAAATTACTGTAAACGCATTCCTGATACTCACAAATCTTAAATAAGGTTGTACAAAAATAACTTTTTGTAAAGCACCATCTGTTTTTGCATTTTCATTAATTTATAATGATATTTAGCTACGTATATAAGCGTCAGAAAACATGTAAATCTATAGATAGGTTACTTCCACATACTTTATTCTATCTTTCAAGTCTTGTTAATCTTGTATTTATAATATGAATTTTTTTTTTATTGTGTGTGAGATAAGGACTGTTCCATTAGTGTTCTTTGGTAGACAATCCTGTGCACACGACGGCTGCCAAAGAATTCTAAGTAACTGTTTGTATATCTTCTTTCATTCACAGATAAAGCATTCTACATCCTGGTGTTAGACTTGATAGTCCCAAATATTCCTCTATCTTTATACATACACAAGTAAACTATACTACATAACAATGAAATGGAACATACTGTTTTGCATCATATGAATTGTGCCAGTGCACTGTGCAGAACCTGTGGCAAGAGAGCATTAACTTCCAAAACAACACGTTCAATTCAGAAAGCACTGAACTGTTCTAATTACGTTAATGATCTGTTCTTTGTGTTTGGAATTAACGTATCAGATGATAAACCCACACAGCATTCGACTATATTTTGTAAGAAGTGTTACTTAAGAATACAAAACTCAAAAAGGAGGCATAATGAGAAGTGTCTTGAAACAGCCAAATTACTATCGGAAAACAGTCAGCACATCTGGAAAGACTAAAACCATAATTTAACTATAAGTGAATGTCAACTGTGCAATTATGTTGCAAAGACATCTTTTGGTGTTTTAAAAACAAAAAGCTGCTCTATCCCCTGTGATGTTCTTTCTGACCCCTCCATGTCTAGTCAGTCATTTAGCTGTAGTCAGTCAGTTAGTTTGTAGTCAGTCAATTAGCTGTAGTCAGGATAGTTCTGTACAGTAGGAGGTTGATGTGCCTGCCCACATTAGTGATGATATTGTTCAACTGGAGGTTGATGTGCCAGCTCACATTAAAGGCGATACCATTTGTATTCAGTGGAGGTGGATGTCACTGCGTGCATATTTTGACCACATATCCAAAAATCTACGATATGGTACTGTAATATGGAAAATCACTATATCCTGAGTTAGGGATTCAAAGGTATGTAAGAAGTGTTTCTCTGGTAAAGCTAGATAATTCATGATTGATTTGGTCAATTCAACCGACGCAGGATGGTGTAAATATGGAGTGAGAGTGTAGAGTGTTATAAACGCGAATGATGGAATGTTCGTATCTTGACCAATCTAAAGCACTCATTCACTCATGTCTATAAGGCACCAATGCAGACTGCTGGAATCTTTTCATACAGTTTATTCAGACGCACATACTGGGACAGAACGAATAGATCATAAGTACATGTTGACACATCAATCTTCAGGCATGAATAGTAGATCCCATGTCATGGAACATTCAAATATAATGGGTGGTACAAAACAGCATTCAATGTTGTTATACATTATGGCCGCATGCCCTATCTGACTGATCTCATCGGTAAAGGCGGATCGGTAAACAAATGAAGAGTTTTTCGATGGACGAACCTTTGTTTCCCTTGCTAAGTTCTTAGGTTGCTTATATTCAATGTTTATATCATCTGTGAAACCACGATAAGGGGGTTTCATATAAATTTGATGATCTCCATGCCACTGTCCGAATAGTAAGAACATTGTGACCCGTTCTCTGGACAGTGATCCATTGATGACAGGAATACAAAAATGGCCTCCTTCCCTGAGCTTTCGCTCACTCGCCCAGCAGAAGAATAATCACTCAGCCAAAGTTGATTCAAAACTTGAATAAGTATAACTTTCCAGAGTTACCATACAGTCCCTTTGTCAGAAGGTTACTTCATGAAGACATAAGCGCTGATGGAACCCATGTCATCTACAACAATGTCTAGTTAAACGACCAACGAACACGAAAATACGTTGCTTCATCTAGGTCTAACCATAAGGAGATCGTCAAAAGGTGAGTGGATTTACCTTGAGTCCGAATAGTACATAATACAGTACATGAGGAGATCTCTAACACTATAAACTTTGTAGAAACACAATCTCGGCTACTTTTGAAGAAATCACTTCATAAATCATTTTCCACTCTAGAAAGGACCAACCCTAAAAAACAGCGTGACCAGCCATTGTAGGCGGCAATATCGGAACTCATCACGACTCGCATCAAGACAACCAATACCTCTGCTAGAGCGGCATAAAGAATATAGTCCTGCCTACCAATGTATACAATATACGACTGTCTACTTGTAATAATGTAATACATATGAATGCGTGCCTTCATTAAACTATTGAAATGTCAGAGGCAGTTCAAGTCGTCATTCCATTACATGAGAGTGTGTGAGAGTTATTATAAAGGTCTGTTTACACCGAACAACTATCAATTCGCGTTACTTAACTCACACGTAAGGAATGACAGGTTCATGGATGATGCAGGGTAACAAAAGAAAGCATTTTCGTCCCAATGATGATCAGTGCAATGATATTTTCCATAAAATAACACCCGCATCCGGACATTCAACAGTGGCCTATACACAACAACACGTTTATTCTACAGTAGTGGCAAGGCCAGGCACATATAACATCTCTGACACTCTACAGTGGATAACACTACTCACCCTAGCATGCCAGTTTTTGTTGCCACATCTACACCTACCAAGTCAGTTATACATACGACAAGTACATCCACCTCGCCTGTCTTCAAAAGCGACATCACAGTACAACAGTTACTTGCTAAGCCACCTTCACAACCACTAACACAAAAGGAAGAACCCCTATTCACATCCATTGTTAGAAAAAAACTAGAAACAGCAAAAAGTAATATCATAAAATGCAAAACCAGAGGACAGCCTATTGTACTACAAAAACTAATTAAACATAGAAGAGAAACATCAGTCACCAGAACGCCAACAAAACGTAAGCGATCTCAATTGCTCCACACTGTTAGAAAACATATTGCTGGAACATCAACTGATTCATTAGACCTGCAGCAGGCACATGAACTACAACGCTGTTCAGAAACGTCACGTCAGGAAATTTGCAGGAAAGCAGGCATTGAAAGTAGAGTTAGAATATCCAAAGAATTAGCAATAGCCATGAAGGAAACAGTAGGTCTTACGTGGGCACAGGAGAGAAAACAGAGAAGATTGAAAATTGAAAGACGCGCCAGCGGTATTAAAAATATAACTTCACAATTAAAATTTATAATGGAAACTCATTTGTTACAAATTTCTCCATCTGTGAATGTACAGATTCATCCTATAAAAAAAAAGAAAGTGTGAATGATAATTGAGCGAAATTTTGCGGCTAGAGCAAATTATGGCAGTTGTTGCTTGAGATTGACAGAATTAACAGAGTGTGGAAATCATTTTCCACACTTGTACGCATTGCTGAGGATAGAGAGCAGTGGAGGACCCTGTCTGCTGATGCTTCCACCATGGCACCCCTACGACCCATGACGGGTTACGGGCTGAGATGAGATGATGATCTATTAAATTGAACATTTCGTTTTACTCATGACCATACTCATTTTTACGTGACCATCGTGATGTATGATTGAGATAATTGTTAGCTCTCATGTTTTTGGGGACAATTGGGTGTGTTATTTTAAGGTAATAAATGTGGACTTGCAATTTAATTTTTCATTAATTAATGTTTGACGCATGAAACCAAAACAAAACTTTGATATCCATTTTCTGCAGGTTTTCTACTTTTGATTTCTATAATTTGTTATGCATGTTGATTGTGACCGATTTAGTGAAAATTGCATTATAAACAAACCATAACAAAATATAAAAAAACGTAAATTTTACAATATTTCAGACTATTATATCTTCTGTTCTAATTGTGATAAAATGTTTGTTCTTGTTCTAAAATTTACTCTAACATTTCTAGTCTTGCTTTACGCAAAATTAAAGCCGGTATTTATAATAATAAAGTAGCCTAAAACGCATTAATTAAGCCCTATCAAAAGTAAACATCGCCACATGTTTTTCCCATAAGGAAGTTGACCACGTGACCTCTGTCAAGTGGGCTATAAATACCGCGGTCGGGGGAAAAGGGGAAATAACTAAAAGATCGCTGGCAAACAGCCGTGCCTCGGTTTGAACCTCGAACAAAAATTCGAAGTTCGACCAAAACAGTGTTCAGTGAGCATCTACCAAATGATTTAATGCGTATTGGCATTATTATACAGTATTTTTTTATCGTTTTTCATTCGCATAATGCCGAAACGTAAGTGCAGTATAAATGATAACAATACAAGAGAATTTCCCTTCATTAAAGGTGTAGATGAAAATGTGGAATGTACTTTATGCAGCTCTAAATTTTGCATTTCACATGGTGGTCAGTCAGACATAGTCAACCACGTGAAAACGAAAAAACATAAAGGTGCTGTTGAAAGTAAGGCTTCCAACAGCAATATAAGTAATTTCTTAAATGCGAACACCCAGAGTGAAAAGGAAATGGAAAAACAGTTATCATTGGCAGCACAGGAAGCAACCTTCTCTTATCACACGGCGGTGCATAACTACAGGAAGGCAGAAAAGTTTCTTACCACTACTGGGAGAAATCAGTTGCAAGAATTATAAAAAGAAGGACACATAACAGTTGAAAGTTTCAAAGCTATGCAGTAGATTTCTATGACACCTGTATTGAATATATTCAGGAGTGGTGTACACCATTTCTTACGCCTCTTCAGTCTATGGATTGGATCAATTTGAAGGGAAAGGAGTCTGTGACTTGGAAGAACATCCAAGAAAGCTACATATTCATGAAGACAGTGTCATCAAATTTTGCTGGGAATGAAGAGGACTTATTTGATGAGTTTGCATGTGTGAAAAATTATTGTGAAAGCAAATTTGATGTGTGGAGTGAACTGAAGGATCAAAGTGTTAGTGAATGTGACGTACGTCTAAGTATGACAAATGAATTTCCCTGACTCGATGGATGATAACAGAATATTGGCCTCTCATAACTTTAGAACCCCTGATCATCTGTTGTAACTTTTACCGGCATGCAGCTTTTCCACGAGAACCTTACACGCTGGATCATTAATATGTAGCCTGCTATCTTATGCGAACGTTTGAGATCGCATGGCCTTTGATGGGAGATTAAATCCCGCCCACAACCATTTCTGAGAACGATTTATAGCAATCTTTTCCTTAACGCCGGCCCAAAAGAGGACGGGCCACAGACTCACTCCTGTTTCTAGAGCAATAAACAGCAGATCATTTTCTTACCTGGCTGTCACCCCGCCTGGTGGGAGTTGCCAAAGCTCTCAGAACAGTGGCACCATCAAAGACAGACAGATCTCAGAATGCAATCGCGGCGGTACACGATCTAAAGAAACAGGGAACTCGCAGCTCACAGAGTAGCTTCTCGGAAACTTTTCACACCCTCATGCAAGCAAGCCTGAGACGGAAGGAAATCGGTAGACCGGGGAAAACGTAGGAATCGCAGCGATTAACACAACGGCGAGGTATCTCGAATTTTGCTCAAGTTCAAGAAAGGTGCGAAAATTTAACACGCCCCATTCAAGTTACATTCGAGAAGTATAAATAGAGAACTCCGATAAACTGCATTTTATCGTTCGCTCTGACAGAATCCTAGTTGCACTAGCATAGTCGGATTCCTGCTGGATTTCATCTACCTTCGTGACTATTGGAGTGTATTCTTTCTGTGCAGACGGTAATTTATACATTAGCTTCGAGTGATCAGTGGTCGAGTTATTTCAATTGATTTCAATGGATTGTGGTGTAAATTTAACCTTATTAAATAAACCCATTTTCAAAGTTCTAGTGCAAACTAATGTTACAGCTAAAAGTATTTCCTAATACAATTGACGCGTAAATTTATTTTGCAGACGTTAAAGAGAATTATAACTTTAATACAGTTTAGTTCTGTATAGATAGATGTGCTTTTAATTATTTTTAACTCACGGGAAGTTTTCCCGATTTGTTAATTGACGACGCTAATAAGTAAATAGGCTAACTGTAATTTATCGCGTCAGATTATAATATGATTTGTAATGCATTTCTTGTTTTGATTATCTTTCATTCAGAACGATCATTCAACCTGCATCCCAGCAATTATTAATTATATACAGAGTTCTGCCAAACTCAATTTGATAACTCCAGTAACATATGAACTTTTTAAAGCTAAACTGGTGGCGACCTGTAATGGGCCCCGCTCCTCTGAACGTAACTGAGAATAAAGCCATTCAAGAAACACTTTAAAAATACTAGTTCATATAGAGTCCTTAAAGAAAACTGGAAGCAGAACATATTTTATTCACTGCCCCTATTTGTGAAGAAAAACCATCGATCTACCTGAACACTGTCTGTCACGTATATTCAGTGAATTTTAACCCCCTCCCCCCACGAAGAAGAACTTACCTCAGTGTTTTCTTAACTTGTGACATTACGGAAAAAGGAAGTTATCTCCACCAGCTGTGCCAATTTTAGGAACCACACCATACCTCACGCCTAGCCAAGTGCCTGTGCCTTTCTTTAGGAACTTTATCTAATAAACAAACAGTACCGTTAAACTTCAACGTCCAGCGATTTCGGGACACTTTGTTAACTTCAACAACTCGCAAATCTGGGGCTGTACACGGAAGAAAATACTTTTACCTAAGCCAAGGTTTAGTGCTGTTTTTTTTATGTATTTCCTATGAAGTGCCAGAATTCACCTTTCGGTAAGTCTGCGTGTGTGTTTGTGGGGATGGCCAGCCCTAGTGTGTTTTTTTGAATGAAAGGAGATTTATCTTTTCTTTACCCTTTTAATTAGTTCGACCTTGTACTAAGGTGCATTATATTCCTTGTACGGGATCTCTAATAGCGGGATTGGGTAATTGTGTTCATTCCCCCTCCCGTGAAATTTGTTGATTTAAAGGGAGACAATTGAGAACCCTAGCTTTCCTCTACACCCCCCCCCCTTCTTTCTGTAACCCCTTGCCTCAGAGTAATATATTTACCAGTGGGTTAAATTGCCTATCTCTGATCACCCCCCCCCCCCCCTCTTGTCCTTGGGACCGGGTTTTGTCTGTTAGTAAATATAAACGGGAAACGGTGGATGGGATATTTTCTCCTCAAAAACCCCTCTTCCCTAGTTATATTTGTATTCTGTAACCTTTGATTTTTGACTGTAAATGTACAATTATGTGTGAGTCCTTTATGATAATAAAGGTATTAATCATTAATTGTGTTGGTTGTCGGTTGGCCTAAAACTCCAAACATTTCCATCTGTGTAGGTTGTATTCATGTACGTTGAGCGACAGAATCACCAAATCGGTGAGCGCGTTGAGCGACTGGAACTGACAAACAATTGTCGTAATAAGAGACTGTCCTTGCTCCTTCCCAGCGCTTGTGAATCTACTACCTCATTCACCTAAATCCTTATTCTCACAGAGCCTTCAATATCACTTTACACTCTAAAGGGACCAATATTCATCAGCACCCTCTCAGATAAAAATTACGACAATATATGGTTAGCTCGTTCGAGATTCTGAACCTAGTTAAAATAGAGTGTGGTTGATTGTCTTTGTGAAGTAGGGTATAATCTTTACAAGTATTACTTCCCCTAGACCAAGCCGTTCTATATTTTGGGCCAACGACACAATAATTAAGACAGGTTTGTTTTTTCCACAGGAACAGGCAGTTAGTGATAATAAAAGATTGTCACATTTGTATTTTCTGGCAGAGGGAATTGAAAATTTTTGGTTATATAATTGCTGGGACTGCGTGATTGTTTTACAATCACTAAAGGTTATGAAGCGTTTGAGTTGAGCTAAGCTAAAGACGGATTGTTCTGATTTTAAAAAATTAAGTTAACTACGTCTCATCTCAAAAATTGTCTTCAGGGACGGAGTTTGTTGTTAGAGAATTAACATTTTCTGGGAAATTTTTTTTTTCCTTTTAAATTGTTTAATATAAATTTTTCTCTACTGTTAGTAAGAGTAGATTCTTTTCTAGTGTAACTTACCATTTAATTGGTATAGCTGCTTGCGTTACGAGTCTTAAGTGACAATAATAGCGGCGATAAGTTAACACAGGAGGTCATTCAGTAAATTTTTATTTTACTTTGGTTTTTCTCGTAGCGGCTTTGAGTTTTTCCCCTTCTTGTTCCACCTTACTATTCTCTAGTCTTAGAAGCATCCAGTTCTTTGACAATGGCTGAGAAAATTAGGATAAGATCCATTTTGAGACAGGAAGCGAAAGACTCAGGATTAGACACAGAAGCCGCGAATCTGTTTATCACCCAGGAACTGCAAAGGTATGACGCGGAGGAAGAGAGGGCAGAAGCTAGGAAGAAAGAAGCGGACGATCGTCAATTGGAGCAGAAGAAAATTGAAGCAGAGATGGACGCCCGCAGGGAAAGAGAGAGAGACAAGGAAAGACAGCATGAACTAGCGCTCAAGACTTTAGAGAGTCGGAGTGCCTCTACTTCAAATAATGGAGAGCCGTCTTCGCCCCATTCTCAAACAATGGATCTCTCCAGCACTCAGTCTGCCCAATTAACTGCGATGTCTTTTGCTTTAGAGTCTTTTCCTAGCCCTAACGAAAAAATTGACAGCTACCTAGAAAAATTCGAAAGGCTCGCAAATCTGTATGGGTTAGAGAGTTCCCGCTGGGCACTTAAACTCTCGACGTCACTAAAAGCGAATGCTTATGACGTATACACAAAGCTGGGACCGAACCAACATGATTACAACATGCTTAAGAAGGCCTTGCTAGAGCGGTTCGAAATGACCGCCCGAAAATTTCTGCAAATGTTCAGAAACAGCCGAAAAGAGAGCACGGAAACATTCCCCCAATTCTCTTCACGTCTCACGGGCTATTTGACAAAGTGCATTGAATTATCTGACCTACCTCTTACATATGAGGGACTACTTGAACTTGTTCTTGTGGAACAGATAAAGGCAACTTTGTCAAACGAAACCCGTAGATTTTTGGCTGAACAGGGCGCAGTCAGGCTTGAGGACATACTCAATAAGGCCGAATGCTATACCAATGCAATGGCCGAACTTCCCAGCACTAAACGTAAACCCACAGATGAGCCATCTCGTAAACAAAATCTAGAGCAGTCATCCTATTCCTCTAATTCCTCTCAGAATTATAACCAACGAGAAAATAATACCCAGAGACCTCCCCAGGAAAAATCGAAATTCTACAAAACCCGATACCCCCCACCCCCCTCCTCCCCAACAACAATTCTGATCAACCCACCAAAACTACGTGGCAGCGCGGCCACCAAGGTCAAGGAAAAGGGAAGACCCCTACACCAGGAACGTCTGATCAGGGCAAACAAACCGGTTCACACCGCGTTGGATGTTTGCATACAGCCTCGAAAGGTAGAGTCAATGTCAGTGATTCTCAACCTGAGGGGGACCGACCCTCAACTCGAGGAACTGTAATTTTGAATGGTACCTCAACCACTTGTCTCTTTGACACTGGATTAAGTTTTAGTTGTATTGTTGCTAGACACCTAGTCAAACCAGGTCAGGAGACAGAGGAAACCGTCAAACTTAGTGGAGTTTTCAGGAATGATGCACCCAGGACGCTTCCTATCGCACTGGTAGAAATACACTCTGACTTTGTCAGATGAGTTATAAAAGCGGCCATTATGGATGATCCTATCTACCCAGTTATCCTGGGATGTAGATATGTGTTTATTGGGAGACCAAAGAAGCCGATTGTGGCAGCGGTAACCACAAGAGGGCAAGCCAAGAAGGAGAGGGAGCCTGCGCCAAATTTGTTGCCGAACGAACTGAAGGAGGCGCAACAAAAGGACCCTACTCTGGAGCTCTGCTTTAAAAAAACTGCCCATGGCTAAGGACCCCAGACACAACGGAGACATCTTTTCTAAGGATGGCGTATTGTATCGTAGAACGGGAAACCCGGACACGGGGAATAACCAGCTCCTAGTTCCGACGCAGTACCGAAGCCAGATCTTAGAGATGGGGCACTCTCTTCCCTTTAGCGGACATATGGGACAAAACGCCACTATTCAGCGAATAAAAACCCACTATTGGTGGCCAGGAATGAACTCTGACATTGTCAGGTATGTGAAATCCTGCGCCCAGTGCCAACGGGTAGCACCCAAGCACTTGACACCCCCAGTACCTATGGGGCAAATACCAATAGTAGGGACTCCATTTAAACGGGTTGCTGTCGACATTATTGGTCCTCTGGAAAAGACCAAAAGAAGGAACAGGTTCATCCTGACCTTAGTTGACACTTGCACTATGTGGGCCGAAGCCGTACCGCTACCATGCACTAATTCCAAGCATGTCGCAGAAGCCCTTGTGCAAATTTTTACACGGTTGGGATTCCCTCAACAAGTTTTGACGGACAATGGATCCCAATTCCGTAGCCTGTTAATGGAGGAGATCTTTAAGATCTTGAGGGCCAAACATATCCACACAAGTCCCTACCATCCGGCCGGAAATGGGCTCGTGGAACGTTTTAATGGCAGCCTCACCACCATGTTACGTAAGCTGGGTCAGGAGAAACCGGAAGACTGGGACCTATATATATCGGCTGCCTTATTCGCCTACCGAGAGGTTCCCCAAGCGTCTACGGGATTCCCGCCTGCTACACTTTTATTTGGCAGACCTATAAAGGGGCCATTAGAAGCCTTACTTCGGTCCCTGACAGACCAAAAGGCTGACGAGACAGTCGTCTCTGCAAGCAAGTATGTATCTGAGCTCAAGGAAAGGCTAAAGCTAGGATGGGATCTAGCTACAACCAACCTTACGAAAGCCCGCGCTAAACACGCTAAAAGATACAACAAAGCTGCAAAAGAGAGAGAGCTCCAACCAGGGGAGAAAGTTTTGTTGCTACTCCCAACTGGAAGCAATAAACTTCGCATCGGATGGCAAGGGCCGTTTACCGTCCTTAAAAAGATCTCACGTACCAATTACAAGATCTCCATCAAAGGAAAGGAGAAGGTCTTCCACATAAATCTGCTAAAGAAATATTTGGAAAGACCGGTGCCATCCTCCGAGCATCTCCTGGCTGTCGCCATAGCAACGGAAGACGAGGAAGATGATGATGGTTGCATGGAGTATCCACTGCAACCCACAGAATCCTTTAAAGATGTCAAGTTCGGCGACAATCTCTCACCAGAACAACAAACAGAAACCAGGGCTCTACTAAAACAGTACAGTGCAGTCTTAACGGATGTACCTGGTCGAACAAATCTCATTGAATTTGATATGAAATTAACAAACGAGACCCCTGTTCAAACCAGAGTTTACCCCATCCCGTACGCTAAAGCGGATGCACTTCGCGGAGAAATAGACAAGCTGCGTCAGGCAGGAATTATCAGTGAGTCTACATCTCCTTACAGCTCGAGTGTAGTGCTGTTGCAGAAGCCCAATAAGGAAGTTCGGCTGTGCATTGATTACAGGTTGCTAAACGCTGTAACGGAATTCCAGCCCGAACCTCTCCAAACTGTTTCTGAGTTGTTCACCAAGCTCAGCAAAGCAAAGATCTTCTCCAAGATTGACCTCAGTAAAGGTTATTATCAAATACCAGTCAAGGAGGAAATTAAACCTTTGTTAGCTTTCAGCACTAGCGAAGGACATTACACATTTAATGTGATGCCGTTCGGTTTGCATAACGCACCAGGAGTGTTCACCAGGATGATGAGGAAGCTTCTAGAGCCTTTGCAAAGTCCCCATATCCATAATTTCATGGATGACATATTAATTGCATCGGAAACCTATGAAGAACATATTGCTACGGTTGCTATGCTCCTCAGGAGACTACAGGAAACGGGTCTCACAGCCAGACCTAGCAAATGTCTCATCGGGTTTGAACAGTTAGACTTCCTGGGGCATACTATTTCTCACGGATGCAGTTGGCCTATTAAGAAGAACGTGGAGAAAATTGTGGCAGCAAAAAGACCCCGAACGAAGAAAGACGTACGTTCCTTCATATCGCTATGTGCATACTATCAGAAGTACATCCAGAACTTCAACGGACTGACAGCACCTCTGACTGACCTCACCAAGAAAGGTTGTCCTGATAAGGTCATGTGGAATCAAAAGTGCGAACATGCATACAGCACTTTGAAAGGACAGTTGTCGGCATACCCCATCCTAAGGTTACCTGACCTTAAGAAACCTTTCATACTGAGAGTTGATGCGTCAGGTCAGGGCATCGGGTCAACACTGCTTCAAGCCGATGACAGTGACCCGAACATGCTATTTCCAGTTGCCTATGGCAGTCGGAAACTGAATAAAGCGGAACGCAACTACAGTGTCGTTGAAAGAGAATGTCTCGCTCTGATTCATGGCATCAGACGCCATCATGAGTTTCTTTATGGTACTTCTTTCACGGTGCAAACAGACCATGCTCCACTAGCTTTCCTGGGTGCCAAGAAGGAATTCAACGCAAGGATAATGCGTTGGGCCTTACTATTGAGTGTATATTCCTTCAAAGTGGAATATATTCCAGGAAAACAGAATGTCGGAGCTGACTTCTTGAGTAGAAACTGGACCACGGAGGAAGAGGAGAAAATCGACGATGCCAATCATCCAAAAGCTACCGATCAGGGCAGCTTCATTGTCATAAATGAAACATGAAAACGAGTTTCCATGTCTCAAAAGTGGGGACGATTGTGACGTACGTCTAAGTATGACAAATGAATTTCCCTGACTCGATGGATGATAATAGAATATTGGCCTCTCATAACTTTAGAACCCCTGATCATCTGTTGTAACTTTTACCGGCATGCAGCTTTTCCACGAGAACCTTACACGCTGGATCATTAATATGTAGCCTGCTATCTTATGCGAACGTTTGAGATCGCATGGCCTTTGATGGGAGATTAAATCCCGCCCACAACCATTTCTGAGAACGATTTATAGCAATCTTTTCCTTAACGCCGGCCCAAAAGAGGACGGGCCACAGACTCACTCCTGTTTCTAGAGCAATAAACAGCAGATCATTTTCTTACCTGGCTGTCACCCCGCCTGGTGGGAGTTGCCAAAGCTCTCAGAACAGTGGCACCATCAAAGACAGACAGATCTCAGAATGCAATCGCGGTGGTACACGATCTAAAGAAACAGGGAACTCGCAGCTCACAGAGTAGCTTCTCGGAAACTTTTCACACCCTCATGAAAGCAAGCCTGAGACGGAAGGAAATCGGTAGACCGGGGAAAACGTAGGAATCGCAGCGATTAACACAACGGCGAGGTATCTCGAATTTTGCTCAAGTTCAAGAAAGGTGCGAAAATTTAACACGCCCCATTCAAGTTACATTCGAGAAGTATAAATAGAGAACTCCGATAAACTGCATTTTATCGTTCGCTCTGACAGAATCCTAGTTGCACTAGCATAGTCGGATTCCTGCTGGATTTCATCTACCTTCGTGACTATTGGAGTGTATTCTTTCTGTGCAGACGGTAATTTATACATTAGCTTCGAGTGATCAGTGGTCGAGTTATTTCAATTGATTTCAATGGATTGTGGTGTAAATTTAACCTTATTAAATAAACCCATTTTCAAAGTTCTAGTGCAAACTAATGTTACAGCTAAAAGTATTTCCTAATACAATTGACGCGTAAATTTATTTTGCAGACGTTAAAGAGAATTCTAACTTTAATACAGTTTAGTTCTGTATAGATAGATGTGCTTTTAATTATTTTTAACTCACGGGAAGTTTTCCTGATTTGTTAATTGACGACGCTAATAAGTAAATAGGCTTACTGTAATTTATCGCGTCAGATTATAATATGATTTGTAATGCATTTCTTGTTTTGATTATCTTTCATTCAGAACGATCATTCAACCTGCATCCCAGCAATTATTAATTATATACAGAGATCTACCAAACTCAATTTGATAACTCCAGTAAAACATATGAACTTTTTAAAGCTAAACCTGGTGGCGACTGTAACTTGGCGCTCCTCTAATCTTAACTGAGAATAAAATCCATTCAAGAAAACTTTAACAACTACTAGTTCATATAGAGTCCATAAAAGAACACTGGAAGCAGCACAAATAATTCTTCAATCCCTATATGTGAATAAACAAACCATCTATTACCTTAACAAGTCTGTCACTTATATTCAGTGAATTTTAACCCCCACCCCCCCCCCCCCCCCCCCCCCCCCCCCCCCCCCCCCCCCCCCCCCCCCCCCCCACCCCCCCCCCCCCCCCCCCCCCCCCCCCCCTCCCCCCCCCCCCCCCCCCCCCCCCCCCCCCCCCCCCCCCCCCCCGGAAGAAGAAC
>JAMPIV010008973.1:0-102420 GCA_024509875.1 Oreohelix idahoensis | reverse complement strand
AAGCGTAACGCGATACACACTTACTACTATCACGCGTGTAAGGCCACATGCACTAACTTTTTTCGGACGGACAGTGATAAAAACACTAACCTTCCCAGAGTTAGGTTTTTAAAATCCTGAAAAACGCTTATTAGAAAAGATAACATTAGATGGGTTTACGTTTGAAAACATTACAGTACCCAGACAGCACATCTTCGAAACAGAAGGTAGAAGAAATTGCATATTTTGAACGCAGCCACTTAGCTCTTTTAAATTTGTATATTTGGGTTCCTTAGGGCTTGCTGACAAAGAATATGTAAAACGTTACGCAAATAGTCTAGGAATTAACAAATTATAACCAAAATAAAATATTGGGGATGCCTGACAGCATGAAATCATTTCTGCTCATAAAATTTTTTTATAACGTGTTTGAAAAAACCTTACGTACGGAAATAGCTTACCATGTAAACTCCAAATTGATTGGAGCGCAACAAATATAAGACTAAACACGATTGGTCGGACTATAAATACTATCTTTGGTTGTTAGGGGAGACGTAGGAAGGTAACATTTTTTCAAACACTTGTCGAAACGTGGCTCCATTGGCCAGACTCGCTGATATAATCACTTAGGAGCATTAGTTCGAGACCACTAGTTCAAATAAGCTTGATAAAGCAACAGTGCGTTGAAGCCAGCTCATATTTTTGCTAAATAAAAGCCTGGAACATAAGCAGATGGGAATTTGTGCCAGTAATTGTGCCAGAATTCATTGCTAGTCAACGTATCTGTGTTTTATTCTATGAATTGTGGTAAGCTTGAAACATTCAGTATCTTTTAATGAAAATTGAATGTGAATTGTTAATTTATGCCTGTATATGTGTGTAGTTCAGTAGCAAACATGATGTAAAGCCTATAATGCTCCAGCCTGAACAGAAGGTGTCGGAGGAAAGTAAAACGGCATGGAATGGCCAAACAGTACACTGACACCTAGATGATTGACTAGAAAGAAATAATGCTGGAAGTGCAGAGGCGTAGTAACCATTAAGGAGGTTAATACTGGTATAAAGTATTTCAGATGAAGCTGACAGTTGGCCTAACGCTCTGAACTCAATGTTTGTGGTGTATTGTGCTCAGTGTAGAACTAGAGTATCAATTAGTTATGAAGTAGAAGGTACATCCTTCTTGTTTTCAGGGACCGTGGTCTTGATGGTATTGAGCAGCACCTGGTCAGAGCTTTGCTGAATCCAGAGTCGGACAGCATACTCCTTGGTCCATTTAGCTATCAGTGAGGTGTCTCCAGAGCACAGGGGAGAAATCGAGCAGAGGAGTCCTTTCCTGCCGCCATCACGCAAGATAAGCTGATGTGGCCAGCTGAGCTCAAAATTATGTACCCCCATCTTAAAATAACATTGTAACATAAACTTAAGAGGGGAAGTAAATTGTTTTAATATCAGGAACTGAGAACATCTCCAATACTAGTTCCAATAAAGACAAACTATTGAAGTCATGATGACAAATACCAACAGAGCTTGAACAAAACAAAACCAGTATTACCTCATATTGCTACTACACAACTGACACACATAGGATACTTTTAATAATATATGTCACTACAATATTCATATTGATAAATTCTGTACATATAACTTGTAATTAAAATTGATTGTGATTCCTGGTTCCCTTTGTATTTGAATCAGGACACATATTCATTCATGACAGAAATGAATACATATTGTTATTTGAAAAGTTATCAGTGACTCCTTTGAGATATCCTTGTAGAGTGTTTTATGTATGTGAGTGTCACAGTGTTGTCAAGTGTGGTGGAATAAATTAAATTGTTTATCTGTCTGTTGTTGTTATGACTTACACTTCATCATACACATACCCTAGACATACAACGTAGTCATCACACTATTCCAGAATAATTCTGACTGAGATATATATATATATGTGGCAGCAAGTAAGGTTATCTATAATACACTACTCTCATTAGATATAGATACCTTCACAGCTGATCTCAGTCAGTACACTAAGTCCCCCTATAAATATTTATAACATCCCACTTCACCACAATAGGATACTATTAATTATATATGTCACTACAAGATTCATATTAATAAATTCTGTACATATAACTTGTAATTAAAATTGATTGTGATTCCTGGTTCACTTTGTATTTGAATCAGGACACATATACATTCATGACAGCACTGAATACATATTGTTATTTGAAAGTTATCAGTGACTCCTTAAAGATATCCTTGTAGAGTGTTTTATGTATGTGAGTGTCACAGTGTTGTCAAGTGTGGTGGAATAAATTAAATTGTTTATCTGTCTGTTGTTGTTATGACTTACACTTCATCATACACATACCCTAGACATATAACGTAGTCATCACACTATTCCAGAATAATTCTGACTGAGGTATACATATGTGGCAGCAAGTAAGGTTATCTATAATACACTACTCTTATTAGATATAAATACCTTCACAGCTGATCTCAGTCAGTACACTAAGCCCCCTATAAATATTTATAACATCCCACTTCACCACATATATTGGGGTCTCGCTCTCGGGATTTTGAATCTCTCCCTATTACAAATATTCGGGGTAATTCACTTCAGGGAATAATAAGAATTAAAAGGTATCCTTGGGTGAAAATAAATAAGGTTGAGCTCACAGTGCCTGTGTTGTCCTAAGTTAGTTAGTCATAGATAAAATTGTTTAGTTACATATTTTAGACATTTATCTGTTAGACAATGGCCGACCTGGCAAAATTTCGATCTGCTGCTGTACAGACTGCAAAAGAGTTAGGAATGGACGGGCAAATTATGATTGCTTATGTTACGGCGGAATGTGACAAATATATTGAACGGGAAGAAAGAAGATTAGAAAAAGAGGCCGAAAGAAGGTTAGAGGCTGAAAAAGAAATTAAGAGGTTGCAGATTGAGGCTGAGGCTAAGAAATTGGAAGCAGAAGAAAGAAGATTGACTGCAGAAAGAGAAGACAAGAGATTAGCTGCAGAGAGTGAAGCAGAAAAGGAGGAGAAGAGATTACAAATGGAACATGAGTTACGACTAAGGGAGTTTGAGTTTCAAGGCCATGCTCCTGAAAATGGTGCCAGTCCCTTTGCCTCTGATGCCACTGCTAGCCAGGGAGCCTCAACCTCAGCTATGAATTTTCATTTAGATCATTTTGTTGAGAAAGACGATGATATAGAAAGCTATCTAAATAGGTATGAACTATTAGCTACCACATATGGGTTAGAGAGAGAAAGGTGGAGCTTAAAGTTATCTCAGGGACTTCGTGGGGCAGCTTATGAAGTTTTTGCAAAAATGAGCAGAAGTGATCAGGAAAATTATGACATGCTAAAGCAGGCTCTTTTGTTAAGATATGAAAAGAATGCAGAATTTTATAGGAAAAAATTTAGGAATGCTAAACTACTGTCAGGTGAAACCTATCACCAGTTCTCTGCACGAATAGAGACATACTTGGAGAAATGGACTTCTCTGGGGAAAACCCAAGATCTTAAGGAAATGGTCCTTATAGAGCAATTACGAGAGTCCATGGCTCCAGACCTGAGAAAGTTTCTCATGGAACAAGGTGCAGAGAGGCTGGGTGAGTTGCTAAATGTTGCTGAAAGGTATCAAGCAGCTCAAGCAGAGGTAACAGGTAATAAAAAGAAACAAGTGGATAACTTTAGGGCACCACAGAACTTTAATAAATTTGATCCTAGGGATCAAAACAAAGGTAAGCACCAGTTTGATAGGCCACGGTATGAAAATAAAAATAAAACCCCACAATTCGATGAAAGGAAATATGATGAAAGAAAATCTTTCAACCAAGGAAAAAGGTGGTGTAAAAATTGTAAGATGAACAATCATGACACTAACATTGTAGAAGGAAACCTCCTCATTGTGCTGCTATGACGTTGGGGAAAAAGGAAAAGAAGGTCAAACCTGAAGAACTACAGGAACCATACCACCCCCCAGTGTGTGAAGATGTCATCTGTAATGGTGTCACTATAAGGTGTTTATATGATACCGGTTTAGATTACGATTCCGTTGTGAGTTCTCACCTGGTGCAGGCCGATCAATACACCAAAGAAACAGTGGAGATTCAAACTGCAACCAAGGATGTAGCTACCATGACACTTCCCGTCGCCCGAATAAAAGTGAAAACGCGATATGTGGAAGGAATCATAAAAGCAGCAGTGATAAATGAGCCAATCTACCCTCTGATATTGTGGTGTAGATATGTCTTCTTGGGGAATCCCAAGAGACCTGTGATATTGGCAACAGTGCAGACCAGATCACAGTCTAAAAAGGAGGAGGATAATCCAATAAATACTCATCCAGATGAGATGAGGAAGGCACAGGCTGAGGACAAAACACTCAAGCCATGTTTCAAGAAGTTGCCCAAATCTCATACACCTCCAGGCAAGGGAGAGTTTTATATGAAGAACAAACTGATATATAGGAAGGCTGGATCTGAATCCAATGGTCACGGACAGCTGGTCCTTCCCACTTCATATAGGACTAAAGTGTTGGAACTAGGGCATGCGATTCCCTTCAGTGGTCATATGGGAATCAGCGCAACAGGACAGCGAATAGCTTGTCACTATTTCTGGCCAGGAATAACTGAAGATATCAAACGATATGTAAAATCCTGTCCAGAGTGCCAACGAGTAGCACCTAAACATTGGACTGCACCAGCAACTCTGGGGGAATGCCCATAGTGGGAACACCCTTTGAGAGAGTTGCCGTGGATCTTGTGGGACCTCTCACCCGAACCAAGAGAAGGAACAGCTACATTCTGACTCTGGTGGACACTTGTTCTATGTGGGGAGAGGCAGTAGCCCTGTCATCGATTGATTCTAAACATGTGGCAGAGGCATTGCTCACAATTTTCACAAGGTTAGGCTTTCCCAATCAAATCTTGACTGATAATGGCTCTCAGTTCAAGGGGAAACTAACTGAAGAAGTTTTCAGGATCTTCCAGGCCAAACACTTCCATTGTAGTGTGTACCATCCCCAAGGGAACGGCCAAGTGGAAAGATTTAACGGCACGTTGATGTCGATCCTGAGAAAGTTGGCACACGAAAAACCAGATACATGGGACCAGTACCTGCACGCCGCCCTCTTTGCTTATCGGGAGGTACCCCATAGTTCAACCGGTATGGCCCCGGCAACATTATTGTTTGGAAGGCCAATAAAAGGTCCACTCGAAGCTTTGTTAAGAACGTGGACTGATGAAAAGGCAGAGGACAACATTACATCTTCATACCAATATGTGAATGAGCTGACCACTCGTTTAAAAACTGGCTGGAAACTTGCCAATGAAAATTTGAAACAAGCCAGGAAGAAACATGCTGCCTATTATAACAGGAAGGCGAAAGACAGAGATTTGGCTGTGGGAGAGAAGGTACTGCTTCTTCTCCCCGGGAGTCAGAATAAGTTACAAATTGGATGGCAGGGTCCATATACAGTTTGAACCCGGTACCTTTAGAACTAGAGGCGGACGCAACACCTTATATCTACTCCGGCCCCCCAGGGTAGAAGAGGAACCGGCCCCCAGGGTAGAAGAGGAACGACCAAGTCACAAAAAGTCTTTAAAAGATTGTTGTAGTGCCATATTTGGCGCCAATAACACATTTTGTTGTGCTCATCTCCGACAAATGACTTTTCCTGTCTATTGTCATTGAAAGTGGCATGGGATATAAGTGTTCACTACTTTAACATGTGCATCAAACTCATTATTATTTAAAGTATTTTTATTCTATCATATGGTTATGGACGATGTCATCAAGGCATGTAAGGAGAGAACAAGCAAGTATTCAGTGGGGTACTGGAAGATGAGACAGGTCTATATTTCAGAGCTGGCATTTGCTGATGATGTTGCCCTGATTGCTAAATCAGAGGCACATCTCCAATCCAACCTGCTAGTCTGGAAGGAAGAGCTGGAGAAGAGAGGGATGGTCATAAGCAGCTCTAAAACAAAATCCATGGTGATATCACGAGAAGAAAGAAGACATCAGATTAAGTTGGGAGAACAGGTCCTAAAGCAGGTCGACCACTTTAAATACCTCGGAGCTATTATAGACCGAAAGGGAGGCATCAAAGAAGAGTTGGCCACTCGAAAAGCAGCAGCTGGGAGACTTTTTCAGGCCATAAATCGAGGATTCCTCAGCAAGAGAGAGGTTGGTAAGAAAACGAAGATGGCTGTATATCGCTCCACCTATGTCCCAGTCTTGACATATGGATGCGAGTCATGGGCAATGACTACAACCCATAAAAGCCAGATCCAAACCTCAGAAATGAGGTATCTGAGGAAGGTGGTTAAAGTAACAAGAAGAGACATGGTACGCAACCAGACGATACGTCAAGGCCTAAAATGCCACCCCCTACAGACCCAAGTAGAACAGTCCCAACTAAGATGGTTTGGCCATGTCTGCAGAATGGGAGAAGATCGGCTACCACGACAAGCATGGGAAACAAAGAGCCAAGGATCCAGACCCCGAGGACGACCCAGAATCCGCTGGGAGGACAACATTAGACAATCTTTGAAGGACCGAGGACTAGAATGGAACCAGGCCAGGAGGAAGACAGCCGATAGAATAGTCTGGCGCTCTCTCTTCCAAACCTCTACACCTCAGGGTAGAAGGGGAACGACTAAGTAAGTAAGTAAGTAAGTAAGTATTTTTATTCTAAACATGGAAAACAAAACACGTGTCAACAATTTAACATAAGTACTGGTCAAAATAAGATAATATTTTATGCCTTACATAATTTTGTAAAATGAATTGACAACGTTAAATAATGAACCTCTGTTTTTAAGTTTAATATTTTTTTAATAGTTGAATTGTTTCCCTTTGGAAGTAAATAGAATGTATTCCCCTAACTTTATTTTCTCTCTGCTGTTTAAAGTATCACGTTTTATTTGTTTGTTTCACTTTAGTCTAAGATTCAACATCCCGTCAAAACCTGACAAGAGGTGTGATCTCTTGGTTATAAGTGGCCTATTTTTGACCGCTGGACTGTTATCTCTGTCCTTTTCTTTTTTTTAAATTAAAAAGGGGGGGGGGGGGAAGAGAGAATTTTATTAGCCATGACAAGGTCTATTTCTGTGAAGGATCGCTAGCTGGCTGTCTGGCCCTCACGTCGCAGGTTTATTCAAGTGTTGCTGCTTACTCAGTTCATATACTATACTTATTTATTTATATATTCTAAGTGTAATGATTTTACCTCTATATCTATTATTGCTAGTGTACCGACGTGTCGTTAAAAGTACTACTTGCTGAAATGAAGATCCAAGTGTGTTTTTTGTTTCTTCCTGTGTCTACCGATAGAGTGGTCTTCCTTAACTCCAGCTGATTTATGACTTTATCAATGATGATTTGACGTATGGTGTCTAAAATAGCGTATACCTTGTCACTATTTCTGGCCAGGGATAACTGAAGATATCAAACGATATGTAAAATCCTGTCCAGAGTGCCAACGAGTAGCACCTAAGCATTGGACTGCACCAGCAACTCTAGGGGAAATGCTGTCCTGTTGCGCTGATCCCCATATGACCACTGAAGGGAATCGCATGCCCTAGTTCCAACACTATAGTCCTATATGAAGTGGGAAGGACCAGCTGTCCGTGACCATTGGATTCAGATCCACCCTTCCTATAAATCAACTTGTTCTTCATATAAAATTCTCCCTTGCCTGGAGGTGTATGACATTTGGGCAACTTCTTGAAACACGGCTTGAGTGTTTTGTCCTCCGCCTGTGCCTTCCTCATCTCATCTGGATGAGTATTTATTGGATTTTCCTCCTCCTGTTTAGACTGTGATCTGGTCTGCACCGTTGCCAATATCACAGGTCTCTTGGGATTCCCCAGGAAGACATATCTACACCCCAATATCAGAGGGTAGATTGGTTTATTTATCACTGCTGCTTTGATTATTCCCTCCACATATCGCGTTTTTACATGTATCTTAGCGATAGGGAGTGTCATGGTCGCTACTTCCTTGGTTGCAGCTTGAATCTCCACTGTTTCTGTGGTGTATTGATCTGCTTGCACCAGGTGAGAACTCACAACTGAATCATAATCTAAACCTGTATCATATAAGCACCTTATGGTGAAACCATTACAGATTACATCTTCACACACTGGGGGGTGGTACGGTTCCTGTAGTTCCTCAGGTTTGACCTTTGTTCCCTTCTTCCCAGATTTCATAGCAGCAAAACGAGGAGTTTTATTCCTACAATTTTCAGTGGTATGATTGTTCATCTTACACTTTGTACACCACTTCCTTCCTTGATTGAACGATTTTCTTTCATCAAATTTCCTTTCATCGAATTGTGGGGTTTTATTTTTATTGTCATACCGTGGCCTATCAAACTGGTGCTTACCTTTGTTCTGATCTCTAGGATCAAATTTGTTAAAGTTCTTTGGTGCCTTAAAATTATCTACCTGTTTCTTTTTATTACCTGTTACCTCTGCCTGAGCTGCCTGATACCTTTCAGCGACATTTAGTAACTCACCCAGCCTCTCTGCACCTTGTTCCATGAGAAACTTTCTCAGGTCTGGAGCCATGGACTCTCTTAATTGTTCTATAAGGATCATTTCCTTAAGATCTTGGGTTTTCCCCAGAGCCGTCCATTTCTCCAAGTATGTCTCTAATCGTGCAGAGAACTGGTGATATGTCTCACCTGACAGTAGTTTAGCATTCCTAAATTTTTTTCTATAAAATTCTCCATCCTTTTCATATCTTAACAAAAGAGCCTGCTTTAGCATGTCATAATTTTCTTGATCATCTCTGCTCATTTTGGCAAAAACTTCATAAGCTGTACCACGAAGCCCTTGTGATAACTTTAAGCTCCGCCTTTCTCTCTCTAACCCATACGTGGTAGCTAATAGTTCATATCTATTTAGATAGCTCTCGATATCATCTTCTTTCTCATTAAAATGATCTAAATGAAAGTTCATAGCTGAGGTTGAGGCTCCCTGACTAGCAGAGGCATCAGAGGTAAAGGGACTGGCACCATTTTCAGGAGCATGGCCTTGAAATTCCAACTCCCTTAGTCGTAACTCGTGCTCCCTTTGTAATCTCTTATCTTCTGCTTCCCTCTGTAAATCTCTTATCTTCTGCTTCCCTCTGTAATCTCTTCTCTTCTGCTTCCCTCTCTGCAGCTAATCTCTTTTCTTCTCTTTCTGTAGCTTGCCTTCTTTCCTCTGCTTCCCTCTCAGCCTTTTTTTCTTCTAATTGGAGCCTTTTAATCTCCCTATCTGCCTCCAATGCCTTAGCCTCTTTGTCAGCCTCAATCTGCAACCTCTTAAGCTCTGTTTCAGTCTGTAACTTCCTTTCAGCTTCTTTTTCTAATCTTTTTTCTTCGCGTTCAATAAATTTGTCACATTCAGTAGTGACATAAGCAATCATAACTTGCCCGTCCATTCCTAACTCTTTAGCAGCCTGCATAGCAGCAGATCGAAATTTTGCCAGGTCGGCCATTTTCTAACAGGCAAATGTATACAATATCGAACTAAACAATTCAATCTATAACTAATTATCTAAGGACAACCACAAGCACTGAGAGCTCAACCTTATTTATTTTCCACCCAAGGATACCTTTTAAATTTTTTATTATTATTCCCTGAAGTGAATTACCCCCAATATATATAATAGGAGAAGATTCAAAATCCCGGACAGGACCCCAATATATGTGGTAAAGTGGGATATTATAAATATTTATAGGGCACTTAGTATACTGACTGAGATCAGCTGTGAAGGTATCTGTATCTAATAAGTGTGGTGTATTACAGATGACCTTACTTTGCTACCACATTTAGATCTCTTACTTACTTAGTCGTTCCCCTTCTACCGTGAGGTGTAGAGGTTTGGAAGAGAGAGCGCCAGACCATTCTATCAGCTGTCTTCTTCCTGGCCTGGTTCCATTCTAGTACTCGGTCCTTCAAAGATTGTCTAATGTTGTCCTCCCAGCGGACTCTGGATCGTCCTGGAGGTCTGGATCCCTGGCTCTTTGTTTCCCATGCTTGTCGTGGTAGCCGATCTTCTCCCATTCTGCAGACATGGCCAAACCATCTTAGTTGGGACTGTTCTATTTGGGTCTGCAGCGGATGGGATTTTAGGCCTTGACGGATCGTCTGGTTGCGGACCATGTCTCTTCTTGTTACTTCAACCACTTTCCTCAGATACCTCATTTCTGAGGTTTGGATCTGGCTTTTGTGGGTTGTAGTCATTGCCCACGACTCGCATCCATATGTCAAGACTGGGACATAGGTGGAGCGGTATACAGCCATCTTCGTTTTCTTACCAACCTCTTTCTTGCTGAGGAATCCACGATTTATGGCCTGAAAAAGTCTCCCAGTCGCTGCTTTTCGAGTGGCAAACTCTTCTTTGATGCCTCCCTTTCGGTCTATAATAGCTCCGAGATATTTAAAGTGGTCGACCTGCTCCAGGACCTGTTCTCCCAACTTAATCTGATGTTTTCTTTCTTCTCGTGATATCACCATGGATTTTGTTTTAGAGCTGCTTATGACCATCCCTCTCTTCTCCAGCTCTTCCTTCCAGACTTGCAGGTTGGATTGGAGATGTACCTCTGATTTAGCAATCAGGGAAACATCATCAGCAAATGCCAGCTCCGAAATATAGACCTGTCTCATCTTCCAGTACCCCACTGAATACTTTCTTGTTCTCTCCTTACATGCCTTGATGACATCGTCCATAAGGAGTATGAAGAGGTAAGGTGATGGGATATCACCTTGTCTTACACCAGTGGTGGTCCTGAACTCTTCTGACTTATGGTTTGCTGTCCTCACATAATTTCTGCAAGACTTGTAGAAGCTCTGTATAGCATGAATCAGAGGTGCTGGAATATTCTTCCTTGCCAAACAGTCCCAAAGTTTGCTCCAGGGGACCCTGTCAAACGCCTTTTCCAGATCTATGAAACAAAGATGGATCTCACTCTTATACTCAAGGGCCTTTTCACTCAGCTGTCTGAGTGTGAAGATTAGGTCTTGAGTACTTCGGTTTGCTCGGAATCCGCACTGGACCTCATCCAATTGTGGCTCAGCTAGGCGTCGGAGTCTCTGCTCTTGGATTCTAGAGTAGATTTTACCAGGGACACTGAGAAGGGATATGCTTCTATGGTTTCCACATTGTCGATTGTCACCCTTTTTGAAAATTGGGGTTATGATGGCAATCTCCCAATCCTTTGGTATGGTCTTGTTGCACCATGCTGCCTGTAGGACCTTTAAGAGTAATAGATCGCCTGATGCTCCCATGTACTTAACCATTTCTGGTGTTATACCATCATGCCCTGCTGCTTTGCCCATCTTGATTTTCTCTAGTGCTGCCCTCAGTTCTTCCATCTTTATGTCATCTTCACCATCATTGGTTTCCTCTTCTGTGTCAGTGGTTATCATTTCTGATGCTTCATCATGCTCACCATCCAGGAGTTCTGAGAAATATTCTTTCCATCTTTCAATTACTTCCTTCGGGGCAGTAAGCAATTTGCCTTGCTTGTCCTTTATAAATTTGAGAGGGCATTGTTTTTCTTTCCTCATGTTCTTTAGGGTCTTATAGAACAATTTCTGGTTTTCTTGTGCATCTTTTTCTAGCTTTTCTCCAAATTCTTCCCAGGACTTCTGTTTTGCTGCTAGCACTTTGTTCTTTGCTTCTGTTCTGAGTGTCACATATTCTCTATATTTTCCATTTGTCCTGTTGTGTTTTTAGCTCCTAAGTATTGTTTCCATGCCATTTTCTTCTCTCTTATTTTCTCTTTGACTTCCTCTGTCCACCAAGGTGTCCTCTTTCTCTGGTTCCCAAGTCGGACTTCACCGCATGCTTCTGCAGCAGCTGTCTTTATGATATCCTTGAATTTATTCCAGAGGGTTTCCAAGTCACCAGGTCGTTCTTCTGTGTTGCTCACTGCTGTAGCAATAAGCCCCTGCTATCTGGTCTTAATTTCTGGCTCTCTCAGCTTGTAGGTCCTAATGCTCATTTCTCCTGCTCGTTTACTTGGTTTCTTGCGTGATGTTGAGCAGTTCCTAGGCTGAGCAACTCTTTCAGTTGTTCGTTTGATTGTTAGCAGGTAGTGATCACTTCCAATCTCTGGCCCCCTCCAGACTCTTGCATCTCGGACATATCTGAATGAGCTTCTCCGAACAATGGCATAGTCGATCACTGACTTCTCATTCTTGGTTGGTTCACATCTACTGTATACATGTATGCGCTTATGGGGGAACTTTGTGTTTGTAATGATCAGATTCTGCTCACTGCAGAATCTAAGGAGTCGCTTTCCATTGTCATTGAGAGTATCTTCTCCATATCTTCCGATAACTCCACCCCATCTAGCATGGTCATTTCCAACTCTGGCATTAAAATCTCCGAGCATAATAACGTCATCTAGGCAGTCATCCACTGTCATTTGAAGCAGCTCGAAGAATTCCTCCTTGACCTCTGCTCTCTCATCCTCATTTGGCCCATACACTATGACCAGGTTGACTATGGTTTCTCCTTCTTTTAATTTTACAACCATAATGCGCTCCGAGACAAAGTTCCATCCCTTGATACTATCTTTTTGATTTTGGGCCACAATGCAACCCACGCCCCCTTTAGCCCTTTCAGATATGGGTATACCACTGTAGAGCAACATGTTGCCATCGAGATCCATGACTCCTTGTCCTTTATTCTTCGTTTCCGTTATAGCCAGGATTTCTAGTTTTGCTTTCTTCATCTCTTCCACCAGCTCCTCTTCCTTCCCATTTATACTTCTTGTGTTCCAAGTTCCATAAGTCGTAGTCCGTTCCAGTTCGTCGCCTTTAGAATCAGTCCGGTTTTCTCTCTTGTAGTTCGCGTAATCATGATTTAAAGCAAACAGGTGATTGGCCTGTTGTGCCTTTGCATGGTGGAGGGGCTGCCTCCTTACGGCCTCCATGCAGGCCGCCCTCCTCCTTTTTCATCCGGGCTTGGGACCGGCATTGGCGGAGTTCATTTAGATCTCACTCAGACTTATTCTGGAATATTGTGATGATTACGTTGAATGTCTAGGGTTATGATAGTGATGAAGTGTATGTTCACAACAACCAACAGACATAAACAATTTAATTAAAATCCACAATACTTTACAACTCTGTGACACGTACATACATAGAACACTCTATAAGACTATCTTAAATAAGTCGAGTGTTAACTTTTAAAATATGTATTAATTCCTTTCAATAATAGATATCCTGATTCAACTACAGAGTGAATCAGGAATCACAATCAAATGTAATCACAAGTTGTATGTACACGATTTATACATAGGATCTTTGTACTGATATATAATATTATTACAATATGTGTGTAAGTAGTGATGTAGTACTATGAGGTAATACTGGCTTTTCAAGCTAGGTTGTTGTTTGTCATCATGACTTCATGTGTTTGTTACTGGTGGAAATAATATTGGAAAGGTTCACAGTTTCTTTTATTTGAAAACAAATAACTGTCCCTCTTGATTTAATGTACAGTCAATTTTAGAGGGGGTTTACACAAGATTGAGCTGCTCTGGCCAACGAAATCTTATCTTCTGTGTGGGCGGCAGGAAAACTGTCTCCTCTGCTCGCTTGCTTCTCAGTTATCTTGAAAAACAACACTGGTCGATATCTTGAACAAGGAGTATGCTACCAGCCTCTGGATTTAGCAAAACTCAGACCAGGTGCGACTCTAATACTTCGTTTGTTGGCTTTTAATTATTCTTTCTCCACAAGGATCAATATCAAGTATTATCCAAAGACATTTACACTGTTTCATTCCTTCTTCCGACCCGCCAATTAAAATAGTGGTAGTCATCACGGGATTTTGTGAATCAATATGGAATGTTTTGTAACACAACGCGCTTTACAGACTGGTGATAACCGATTTTTAGTGATAGCTGCACGTTGTGGTGTCCAAGATAGATTGTAAATATTTTGAAGTGAGTTGTATTTATTTTTGTTTTTATTACGTTTTTGGTACGATTGCACGCAACGCGCTACTTTCCACCATTAACCATGTGCATGGATATGTTGGTTATATTAGGGTGTCTTAGTGTATATTCTGATCTATTTACTGATTGTTTTTCTTATTTTCAAGCGTTTCTACTAATCCTGTACTTGCTTTCTTCTGTTTCCATCACGCACGCTACATCCCTCAATTATTCCAAATGTCACCATAAAGTAACAACATTCATGCACACCGCTCAAACTTGCTTCGTTTGTTATCTAGGCTGTCAATGAATTTTTACTGTTCTTCTAAGAAACCATATCTCGCTTCCCTCCCGCGAGTATTTCGTTATTTATCATAATATTCACAGCTGTGTGTTACGGGATTTACTCCCCTTGCTCTGCATTGATGGTCCAACAGTGGCAACAATTCAGAGTTTCTACTGAGTTGTCTTCACATGTGTCCACCTTTCCTTCAAGATTACTCTAGGCACAGATGTCAATTGACAAATAGTGCTTCAATTCTAGAGAGCCTCATAGGAATTTAAAGAAATCAAGTACTAACGGCTGATAGGGTCAAGGTCATGTCAACTTTTATCTTTCGTGACCTTCTATGAGTTCGGATTTTAGTTCGTTCTGATGAGCCCCCAACTGATTTAACTCAGCAAAATATGACTTAAATAGCTCTGTTATAAATATTTAAAATGACTGAGTCATACGGGTGCAGTTCACTTAAAATGACTAAATCAACTATACATCTGTATTTTTACAGAAAACTAATTTAATAATCAATTATCGTTAACAGGTGTAAAATAAATAAGAGGTGGGGTGGATTTAAATTTTCCTCACAAATATTAGACAAACATAAAGGTATGTTTTCAGGCACTCGTTAGAAATAAAGAAGTAAAACACTAGACAACAGAAAAAGAACAGAAGTGAGTGGCTTACCCAGGACTCGAACCCAGGACCTTCCGTGCGACAACCCCGCCTAGCTATGCAAGCGAATCACACTATCCTCCCTGCCATCTAGGCATCACCAAACAATGATGCTTCGATGACGTGTCATTAGTGCAAACCGCAAGACGTAACACCGGGAATTTACCATGGGCAGTGCAGCCTATTAATGACGCAATCACTTCTTTTGTTCCCCTATTATACAGTATAGGTCAGTCCCCACAAGACAAAGACCTTAATACTGTGTGTAGTATATGATATTTGTTTGTCTAATATTGATTTACTGTTTACAGGCATCGAGTTTCCCTTCCTTATGTGTTATAAATGTTTATACAATACCAAAAAAACCTACCGTCTGTCCTGTACTTACTGTTCTTAGTCTACTATCATATACTCATCTCATCTCAACCCGTTACCCGTCATGGGTCGCAGAGGTGCCATGGTGGAAGCATCAGCAGACAGGGTCCTCCGCTGCTCTCTATCCTCAGCAATGCGTTCAAGTGTGGAAAAACCGTGTCCTGCCCATTCTTTGATGTTATCAGCCCAGGATTTTCTTTGCCTTCCTCTTCTCCGTTTACCTTCGACTGTTCCCTGGAGAATCGTTTTCGAAAGGAGTCATGACGAGTTACATGCCCAAACCAGGCAAGCTATCGACGTTTCACTACTGACAAAAGTGGTTCTTGGTGGCCTGCATTGGTGTTTATTTTCTCTCTAACATAGACATTTGTTTTGTGCTCTTTATAACAAATGCGCAAAATTCTTCTATAACATTTATACTCGAAAGCCTGAATCCTTCGCTCCGTATCTGCAGTGAGTGTCCAGCCCTTACACCCATACAAGAGAATAGATAATACAAGTGATTTGTGATCTTCACAGGAAAACTGATGTTACTTTTCCAGATCACATTCAGCCTTGTCATGGCAGCTGGGGTCATCTCAAGTCTTGTCTTGATTTCTTTACTTGATCTTCTATCACTACATATAGTGGACCCCAGATATTTAATGGTGTTAACTTCTTCTAACGTTTGCCGATTTAACGTAATGTTGGTCAGAACATGTTTCTTATGGTTATTCACCAATATCTTGCTTTTTTTTCTATATTAATTTCCATCCCATACGTTCTTGTTACTTTCTCCAGTCTAGAGGTAAGGTCTTGAAGTTCCTATTCTGTTCCAGCTATAAGATCGATATTATCAGCAAAACGTAGATTGCAAAGAGGTCGGCCTCCAATCAATATGGTTGTTTTATAATCGTAGAGCCTCCTGCATACAGATCGCTGAAGATGTTTTGAAAAATTCTCCAATGTCATTGCTTGCAAAAACAGCACTGCTTGCGTCCTTGTATAGTGCTTCAATGATATCTATGATGTTGGTATCAAAATTAAATTTTCTCATTATTTGCCATAAGCCTTCATGCCAGACTCGATCGAAGGCTTTTATGAAATTGATGAAGTTATGGTATAAATCGCATTGATGCTGGAGATGTTTTTCGATCAGTAATCTAATATTGAAGATTTGTTCTGAGGTACTTCTTTTTGGTCTAGCGCCAGCCTGTTCCTCGGACAAGATTTCTTCTGATTTCTGTTTTATTCTGTTCAAAAGTATCCTTAACATAGGGTTCCCATAATGTTTTGTTCAAAAACCGGGACATTTCCAAATTTTTACCTAAAAAACCCGGGACATTTTGTAAAAAAACGGGACATGTTAAAAATTAAGGTAAAGCACAAATAAATCTATTATATATTATATGTTGCACTTAAAATAAGATACTGGTATAAAAATACACTCATTAACTAACACAACTTCCACTTTAAAAAAGAATTTTAAATTACAAACATACTTAATTAGAAAAATCGCACCTTTAAAAAATACACAATAGTGAAGTTTATATTTCAGATTCATCAGAATATTTATCAGATTTATGGGCCTGTTCAAGAAGTTTTTTTTCTTCTGATATTTGGACATAGAACTCAGCACAAGAGCAGTAGTTTAGCTCCTGTGTCCGTAAATCGCAGCCTTCGGTCGTGATGTTAGCAAGCAGTCGCATCTCCGTATCGTGGCTCAACAACAGTCTCGAAAAACGGCCCCGCTCTCGCAACGAGTCGTGGGCCGGCAGTCAGTAATCTGGTGTCGCTTTCGGCCAGTCCTGTCCGACTAGTCGGCAGGCGGCTTCTCGCACGCACGAATAAAATCGCCGGGGCCGCCAGGATCCGCTCTGCACAGAGCGCTGTCTCCCTCCCCGCGCGAGCGAGCGACGAAATGCTCTGTTCAAAGGACAGTTATCTGGTTGATCCTGCCAGTAGTCATATGCTTGTCTCAAAGATTAAGCCATGCATGTCTAAGTTCCCGCCGCAGGCGACCTTTGTCTTCATTGACTGTGTGTGGTATACCACTTTGAGTGGAGACCTCCCAGTACCAAAGACTGCTGTGCCTGTCTTCAGATTTTGCTCCTTTCCTCAGACCTACGGGTCCTGAGAGTTCCTCTATAAATGCCTTTGTGCAAATGAGGAAGGACATTCCTCGAAACCTTCGGGTATATGAGGCTCTGTCCATTTAAGCTGGAATGACGTCTCGGTGGTTCGATGGTTTTATAGCGAAAAATGAGTCCACATGAGGGCAAGTTCTGACACAATGGGCTAATCACCTGTTTGCCAAGTCACTTCGATTACATGTCCGCCCATGGGCCTTGTGCACTTGGGTCCCCTCTACACCTCGTTTCACGGGGTAGAAGAGGTTTCGATTATGAGATGAGATGACAAGAGAAATCCTTAAAATTGGTCTTTATAATGGCAAGCTTTCACTGTCTCAATTTTAAGTCTGTTTTTTTTCGTCTGTCCAAAGCGCATTTATTAATGAAAAAACACGTTCAACAGCTGCATTGGATCCTGGCAGTGCCAAACAAAAACTAACTAGGCATTTCAGGTTCTCAGCATTTATATTCTGCTTTGTAAAATGAGCGAACATCTCACACCATTTTTCACTGACACTTTGATCCTTCAGTTCACTCCACACATCAAATTTGCTTTCACAATATTTTTTCACACATGCAAACTCATCAAATAAGTCCTCTTCATCACAGTAAAATTTGGTGACACACTCTTCGTGAATATGTAGCTTTCTTGGATGTTCTTCCAAGTCACAGACTCCTTTCCCTTCAAATTGATCCAATCCATAGACTGAAGAGGCGTAAGAAATGGTGTGCATCCCTCCTGAATATATTCAATGCAGGTGTCATAGAAATCTACTGCATAGCTTTGAAACTTTTCAACTGTTATGTGTCCTTCTTTTTCTAATTCTTGCAACTGATTTCTCACAGTAGTAGTAAGAAACTTTTCTGCCTTGCTGTAGTTAAATCATTTGGTAGATGCTCACTGAACACTGTTTTGGTCGACTTTCGAATTTTAGTTCGAGATTCAAACCGAGGGTCCACTGTAACCGGAAATTGATAAAGTAACACTACTAAAACACGGAATAAAATCTGTTACCCAAAGATTTTTTTTTAGGAAGGACCCTTAAAAAGCGGGACATTTGGAATAAATTCGGGACACCGAGACATTTTATAAAAAAACGGGACTGTCCCGGGAAAAACGGGACGAATGGGAACCCTACCTTAACATCACTTTACTTGGATGACTAATCATATACTAGACACAGTATTAAGGTCTTTGTCTTTTGTGAACTGACCTTTACTGTTTAATAGGGGAACAACAGAAGTGATTGCGTCATTAATAGGCTGGACTACACATGGTAAATTTCCGGTGTTATGTCTTGCGGTTTACACAAATGACCCGTCATCGAAGCATCACAGTATTCAAGCAAGGATTGAGAGTGTGGCATAATAACTGCCCTGGTTAGTGGAGTTTTAGACAAACCGCCTAATGGCTACAGAAGCTGCATGTATCTCTATTCTGATACAGGAGAACGTGGCAATTTACGCTGCGTTCTACCTTTTTTACGCTAGCCCAGAAGCCCTTTTATTATTTCTTACCACAGAGTAAAGACTCATTTATGTATACTTCTTCTTCTTCTTCGTTCACCCTCAGATGTCAACTTGAATAAGTTAAAAAAAAGCAGTGGTCACTGTTACTGTAATTATTGTCGGAGTTTCAAACTTAAATTTATTGGTTGTATGTTTTTCACCCTAGTCAAAGTTAGGGAACTGTGTCTTGACTTTGCGGTGTCAGGTTGATTAGGGGTTATCTTCTCTTTTGGTTCATTCATTGTGGTTGACCTTTAGGGTCAAAGGTATTGAGTTCTGGGCTTTGTGCCATGCGCAGTGGTAGCGCGCAAAAATTAGACTTCCGTCAGGAAGGGTTGCAATCTGGCTTCTGGGACGAGAATGTCCATTGTATTTTTGGGGAAGGAGAATCTTCGAAGTAACCGCGTCGTCAGTTTTCCCTATTGATTTCTGTACGTCAGTAAAGACGACAGTGTTGTTTATAGTGTTCTGAGGATTCTTTTCAAGGTAACACCGACTATTCCAATACTACGCATTCGGTTGCAGAATTTGTTAAAGGTTTACCTGGCAGTGTACTGGTTGTTTACACGTTACAGCTGCACACAAGTCAAGTCCTTTTGTAAACAGTACTGCTGGTTGTTTACCGTTACAGGCAACAGACTTTCCAACGTCTGAGCGATCAAGTCACATATTACGAGATCAAGTATTTTTGCGTAAACAATACCGTCTACGAACTTTGTCAACATTGGGCCTCACATCTCAATGTTTTCAGCGGGTCTTGGTTGGGAAAGGTGACTCCTTTTAGATAATACCACGTCATAGAGGTATCTACTGAGAGCGTGTCTTTAGGGACTGAACAATTTTCCTTCATTGAAAATTGTTAGCAATATTTATTGCTATTTACGTTTAGTTGTGACGCAGTGTACCTTTTCGTTGTTTTTGTTATATTTTTTCTGTTCTTTAATTTTGATTTGATTCGTTTGTATTTGTCTGCCTCTCCTTCCTTTCGTTTATTTCTTTACACCTTTTTGTTTATAACAGTGTTTCCATTTGTCTTGTTTACTTTTCGCGGTCATCATTACACATTTTTGTAACATTTTCCTTATTTTCGCTGTATTGTTTATTTGACTTCTGCGAACGTTTTCGGTTGTTGTTCTGTATCTTTGTCCTTGTATTTATTATTGTCATACACAGTCTACATACATATACTTGGTCATGTATTATTATTATTGTTATTAATATGATACACTATTCATATTGAGATTGTTGAGAGAATATTATTATAAAGAATCAAGGTAACCATACAAGGTCTTTGACTAAGACTTGACTCTCAAAGAGAGTGAAATAAACTGAACTGAGTATACAAGTCTAACATTGAAGACTTGTCTCCCATTGAAGTGGGATAAGGTAATTTATTTAATTTTTCAGGTTACTGATCTCATTAGACAGAATGTCTACTCTGGAATACTTCAATGCACAAGGGAAATCCCTTGACAAGTCTGGTAAAGAATTGGAAGAATACGCGACTGCGCAATTCGCCAAAGCATTGAAGTCAGAACAAAAGAAACAAAAAGAGGAAAATAAATTGAAAGCAGAGGCTGAGCAAAAGAAAGCAGAAGCTGAACAAAGGAAGATAGATGCTGAGAATTTAAGGTTGCAAATGCAAGCTGATGAAAGAAAATTCCAGATGGAAATGGAAAAACAAAAACTTCCGGCTGCTGCAGAGGAAAGAAAACTTCAGGCTGCTGCAGAGGAAAGAAAACTTCAAGCTGAGGAAAGAAAACTTCAGGCTGCTGCAGAGGAAAGAAAACTTCAAGCTGAAGAAAAAAGATTAGATAGGGAAGCCGAGGAAAGGAAAGAGAAACAGAAAATGGAACATGAGGAAAGACTCGCAACTTTGGAATTAGAGAAATTCAAAGTGACAAATATGGGTGCTCATAAAGCAAGTTCGGGCACAACAAAGGAGTTTGCTAGTAAGATCAAATTACCTCATTTCAATCCTTTAAAGGACGACATAGCGGATTATTTGGATAGATTTCAATTTTTATGCGATACGCATAAGATAAAAAAAAGAAAAATATGTCGAACAATTGATGCAATTTTTTACAGGTGAAACAGTGACTACTCTTATGACAATAGAAGAACATAACAGAACTGATTATGATGTTGTCAGAGCAGCATTACTAAAAAAATATCAAATAAAAGAAGAAGATTATCGTCTTCGTTTTAGGACAATGTTGCCAGAAAATGGGGTAGATTTCTCTGATTTTGTTACAAAGATACGTCGTACATTTACACGATGGATTGAGTTGTCTCAAACTGAGAAAACATATGAAGGTCTAATGGACTTATTGCTTAGAGACAAAGTTTTGTCATCTGTTAATGATTCTTTCTTGCATTCCTTCATGAGCGTAAGCCTAAAAACTTAAAAGATATGGAGGAATACTGTTGTCAGTATCCTGTACCTTTCACGCCTCAAACTGTATGAAAGGTTGTTATTGTTACCCTTGCACATGAGCCCCAAAAACTGCTACAGTTAGCAATTCTAAAGTGAAAGAAGGGTTGCCAGTTGCTTCGGCAGCACCATATGGCCCTAATTTCAATAAGAAATTTCAGGGTGCCCAACAAAACTGGAATAGGAAAAGTAATCCGAATTACACTCAGAAGCAGAGTAATCCAACATATCAAGGTTCTTCTTCTAATAACTGGAGACGAGATTGTAGTTCTCGTAATTTTGGTGGTAATAATTTTAGACACTTTCGCAAAGGTTATGACAATAAAAACTATCCGAGCTTTTCTGCTCGAGATAACCATTCTCGACGTCAAGAATATGACGATGGTGAATATACAAACCGGGATTCAAACCGGAATGAAAATTACAATAGGCAATATGATAACAATTACAGGGGAAATGATAATCGCGGTAGACGTAGATATAACAAAAGAAAAGCTTACCAACAGGCAAACTCTGCACAAGAGTTTAATGGAACCTGTAATCAAGTAAATGATAGTGGGAACTCTAATGCTATCACGGGTTGTGCTTTCGATTTTGGGAGAGCAACTGAATGCCCCCAATGCTCAACATTGTTCGAGCCATCGTCTGTATCTACCTTAATTTGTGGTCACCCTCTTCCCGCTCTTCCTGCTACAGTTGCGCATGATGGGAGAGGATCTCTCATCTTGCATAAAGGTCTAGTGAATGATAGTCCAGTCTCAGTACTTCTTGATTCTGGATGTACTACTGTCGGGGTTAGACAGTCTCTCATAGATAAGCGCTGTTACACGGGTAAGGTGGTCAAATGTGTTACATTTGGTGGTACCATGGATAAATATCCTACTGCTATCTTTAGCATTGACACTCCCTTCTTTACAGGATATGTCCACGCGTGTCTTCTTCCTAATCCTATTGCGGATCTTATAATCGGTCGTATTCATGGGGTTAAGGAATGCACCCCGCAACAAATTTCTATTTGGGAGGAACAAAACATCCAAACGGTCAATGCAGTGGTAACAAGAGCCCAAGCTCTTATCCCTCTCACTTCATTTGATGATAATAATGGAGTTGATAGCCAAGACGATCACTTGGTGATTTCGCATGACTCGTTTGTTAAACGACAAGAAGAGAATCCTTCTTTAAAGAAATTCTTCCTTCTCGCAAAGAAAGGTGATCCTAATCAGAATACGAATCACAGATCGTATATCACTATGAAGAATGGTATATTGGTACGAATGGTACAACACTCGGACAAGTCTATGCATTCGTAAATTCTTGTGCCTAAGTGTATGAGACCCTTAATTCTTCAACATGCACACGATTCTCAGTGTGCTGGAGATATGGGTTTTTCCAGAACTAAGACTAGAGTCCTTGCATCCTTCTTTTGGCCATTCGTGAACAAAGACATACGAATTTATTGCCGATCTTGCAAAATTTGTCAAGAGGTCAAGTCTAGAGGTCCAAGACATGTTGCACCTATTCAGGCTGCAGATATTCCTGTTCGGCCGTTTCAGAAAATGGCAATAGACATTATTGGCCCGTTTAAGATTAAGTCAGCCAGAGGACATCAATTTATCCTTACTTGCGTTGACATGTGCACGCGTTGGCCAGAAGCTATTCCTCTTAAAAGCATATCAACTGTCGATATCGCAGATGCTCTTTGGCTCATATTTTCTCGTCTGGGATTCCCCGGAGAAATACTATCAGACAACGGCACTCAATTTAAATCGGACACTTTGTCTCAGGTAAGGGCTACCCTGGACATTAAAAGGTCTCTTAGTAGTATTTATCATCCAATGTCCAATGGATTGGTTGAACGTCTTAATAGGACACTAAAGAACTTACTTGGCAAGATAACGGAGGATCATCCTGATGATTGGAACAGGGTCCTACCCGCAGCTCTCTTTGCTTATAGAGAGGTTCCCAACGAGCATACGGGATTTTCTCCTTTTGAACTTGTCTTTGGCGTGCAACCGCGCGGGTCCTATGTCATTGCTACACGATTTGATAACTTCAGATAATATTGACGATGATACACAATCGTCATATGAGTATGTCATTGCTCTTAGGGAAAAAGTTATCGAATCATGCAGGTTAGCAACTTCATCATCCGAATTTGCGAAAGAAAAGGCTAGGCGATTTGCTAATAAGAAAAGACGCCTACGTCAACTTTGTCCTGGAGACAAAGCGTATGTCTTACTTCCCTCGAGGGAGAATAGACTTCTCATTTCTTGGAAAGGTCCATACAGTATAGTCTCTAAAATTTCAGATGTCGACTATATTGTCGATGTTGATGGAAGGCATAAAACCTTCCATATAAATATGCTTACTGAATTTGTTGAACGACCAGACTATTTACAGCCTATTTTCCAGGCGACGGACGACTCTCCAGTCCAACATGGTCATATCTCATCCCTGTCTGTTATACAGGATGTGGAAACTATTTTTTCTGACGTTAACTTACCTCTTCCGGTGATTCCACTTAATTCTACGGAATCATGGAAAAATGTTACCGTTTCTTCGAATTTGTCTTTTGAGGAACAGCGTCAAGTATCTTCTACGCTACAATCATTTCAGGATGTCCTTACCGACATTCCTGGACATACACATGTCATTGAACATGACATCATACTTACTGATCGTAATCCGATCAGAGTAAGACCATACCCTATACCTATTCATTTTCAAGCACAAGTCGAGAAAGAATTGGATGAACTGATTCAATTGAAAATAATTGAACCATCCACTTCAGCTTATTCTTCGTCGATGGTCATTGTTCGAAAGAAAGACAATAACATACGTCTTTGCGTTGATTATCGATATTAAATCAAGTTACGAAGTTCGATGCTGAACCTATGCCTTTATTAGATGATCTACTTATTAGACTTTCTAAAGCTAAATTCTTTACTAAACTAGACTTGTCGAAAGGTTATTGGTAAGTCCCTTTGACGGAACACGCCAAGCCTCTCACTGCTTTTTCAACACCCAGGGGCTTATTTCAGTGGAATTTTATGCCTTTCGGGCTTATGAACGCCCCAGCAACTTTCGTGCGCATGATGCGACGAATTCTATCGTATCGTACAGATGTCATCGCTTACTTAGACGACATCTGTCTGTTCAGCGATGTTTGGGAAGAACACTATTCGGTTTTAAATGAGTTACTATCGACTCTACGTGAGCATAATTTGACTGCAAAACCCTCTAAAGCCTTTGTCGGGTTTAGTGAAATTTCTTTCCTAGGTCATCGGGTTGGTCATGGTCTGTTGAAGACAGAGGACCAAAACATTTCGAAGATATTAAATATCTCGGTTCCGAAGACAAAAAAGCAAGTACGTAGTCTCTTTGGATTAATACAATTCTATGGAAGATTCATTGATAATCTATCCTCCATTATGGCACCACTTTCAACGTTATTAAAAAAAGGTTCTAATATGGTGCGTTGGTCCCAAGAATGCCAATCGTCATTGGATCAGGTTAAGAATTTGTTTTCATCTCATCCTATCTTAAGACGACCAACGATTGATAAGACTTTATCCTTCGTAGTGATGCCTATTCCACTGGGATTGGAGCGGCACTAATGCAGGAGTATTCAGGAACTCTGCATCCTGTAATGTATATTTCTAGGAAGCTGAATGCGGCAGAAAGGAATTACTCGGTTTTAGACCGTGAATGGTTGGCCATGGTTTGGTCCATTCTTAAGCTACAAAGGTTCCTTCTGGGCGCGCATTTCATTATGGAAACCGACCAAAAAGCTCTTACAGCTATGCAAAGTAAAGATTTGAAGAGCTCGAGATCTACTCGGTATGCTATTGCTCTTCAACCTTTCCATTTCACGGTGCGAGCTATCCGTGGTTCTGATAATGTGATGGCAGACGTATTGTCTAGATGCCCACATGATTCCATTTAAATCTTATGTCCTAGATCTCCTAATACACTTCCAGACTTATGTCTGTTCTTAATATCATAATATATATTAACACAATTGTTTCACTAGTTGGATGATGTATAATGACTTTAATATTACTATAATTATAGTATTTGACAATTTTTGACATGAATCTTGGGGTTGCCGGCAACTTAGATTTCTTTGTTGGTACCTCCCGAGTTTGTTTTGCTTAGAGGAAATATTTTCTCTTAGGTTGGGAGATGATTTATTCTCTCCAGACGCTTTATTTGTGCGTCTATTGTACCTGATATTAGGTTCATTCTTTCATGGGCATATAACTGATGCTTGGGCTATCTCGCTCATGGATATGTTTAAAAAAAATGTCATTTTTTTTACGGGGGGGGGGGGGGGGGGCATTAATATGTTACTGTAATTATTGGCGGAGTTTCAAACTGTGATTTATTGGTTGTATGTTTTTCACCCTAGTCAAAGTTATGGAACTGTGTCTTGACTTTGCGGTGTCAGGTTGATTAGGGGTTATCTTCTATTTTGGTTCATTCATTGTGGTTGACCTTTAGGGTCAAACGTATTGAGTTCTGGGCTTTGTGCCATGCGCAGTGGTAGCGCGCAAAAATTAGACTTCCGTCAGGAAGGGTTGCAATCTGGCTTCTGGGACGAGAATGTCCATTGTATTTTTGGGGAAGGAGAATCTTCGAAGTGACTGCGTCGTCAGTTTTCCCTATTGATTTCTGTACGTCAGTAAAGACGACAGTGTTGTTTATAGTGTTCTGAGGATTCGTTTCAAGGTAACACCGACTTTTCTAATACTACGCATTCGGTTGCAGAATTTGTTAAAGGTTTACCTGGCAGTGAGAACAGCTCACCTTTCCTGTAATGCAGAACTTATATTTTGTGCTCAAGGTAGCTATCTAAGACTATTCGTCTTCATATGATCAGAAGTCCAGTGACGAAGTTATATATGGTGGAAACCGAAGGTTGGCGGTATATTATTCAAACATTATAGCATGGTTTATGCAACCTGCGTAATGAAGAGTACACAGCTGACGTCATGTTGAGGTCTGTGTAATGGCAACTATTCTACCACATGAACAGATGTAACTGGCGTGTTATGCCAAGTTGAACGACGGCCCTGGTAATAGGATTACATGAGTTAAGGGCTCGTCTTTTGTATGACGGAGTTATTAAGGTATCTGACGCGTTCAGTCAGAGATACTAAAGCGGCATTATGAACTGTAACTTAAAGAACATACCACTATTGACATGCCCACATATTTGAATGTTTACCAGCCTTAGAATGCCTGATATGTACCAAGCGATTTCAGTTACCATGACGTACATGAACTTGTTTACATTGACTGTTCCTGTGATACTACTATTAGTCCTGTGATTAAATGTATGAACTGTTACCAGTAGTTATAACCATCATTGGCTTCCGTACGAGTGTGACTGGGTGTAATGTTTACCACATATGATCCTATACGCATTCGCGGCTCTACACACCCATGTCTCACATCCTCATCATCATCGTACAAGAACCATGTATGCTGTCAGCGTGAGTGACCCAGATCTTCACTGCACCATTACACTGTTCAGGTGACATCAGCACGCATACCTGGTTAACTACACATGAAATTTAGTGTGACCATGAAAACACAGCAACAGTCACCCTCCGTAGATTATCTCCAGGAATGGTACTGGAGATGGCCATATGTTTCTCATATGTTGGGTACCTTTGAAGCAGATGTTCGGCAGTCATTTTATCAGTGCCACAGTCACACTCATCAGTAGTTCCTATCTTTAATTTGTTGAATAGATGTTATCTCAATCTATTATGACCTGTGCAAAGTCTGAAGATTATCACTTGTTCACTTCTGCTGAGATGGTAATATGGATAATTTTTGTGTGTGGCTTGTATGCTCTGCTTCCCACTTGTGCCTGTATCTACGCTTGATACAACTCTTGGTCTTCTCATAAGTTATATTTGTGTCAAGTCGAGGAAGCTTTCCCCCTTCCTTTGCCAATCTGTCAGCCTCTTCATTTCCAGGGATGTTGCAGTGAGAAGAAGTCCACTGTATAACGACTCTCTATTATCGCTGACATAGTCTGTGAAGTGTTACTCTTAGGTCATCCAAGTTCAGCATTACTTTGACTTTTCAGCGTTGTAATTACTGACAGCGCATTTGAGAAGATAGCTACTGGTCTCTCTGAGCTTTCTTCTGTCATTAGAATTTCTGATGCAGTTTTTAAGGCCTCTGCTCTTAGGTGGCGCCGTAGATAGCATCACCACTAGGTGAGATAGGCAGCTTTATCATCCGAGATTGCTGAATTTATGTCCACTGCCCTCACGCATCTCTTATATACATCTTTGAACCTCAGATGCGGTGGCCCAATTGTTTTTTTGCCATTTGCCAGTTGTCTCTAGAAATTATCTTTTTCGGGATACAACCACCTTTCATGCGATGGACTTGGCCAAGCCAGCGTAGTGCGCTCTGTCTAAGCAACGTTTTGCACCAACGGTTTGAAGGACAGTACGTGAAAACACTTCAACATTTGTCACTTTGTCCGTCCACGAAATACCGAGGATGTGGTGTATACACCGTAAATGGAAGGTATTGACCCTTTTTTTCTTGCTTAGCGCAGTTTGCCCATGTAACCTGGACGACCCTAAGGGCAAACGAGAAATGATGGCGTTCTATTTCTATAATGGTCTAAGGGAAGTAATAAATATAACTATAGATGGGGGTTAAGATGAGTCTTACATCCTTTGTTTAAGTGACAGAGTTTGTATCTTGTTTGTCTGTGGAAGCAGGGTGAACGAATTGAGTTTCACGTGGGTTTGGTGTTTGGGTGTGTTTGTTAGTGAAGGTTCTGTTCTGGATTGTTCGAAAATAGTTGTAGTAGTAAATCGTGGTTTTAGATAAAATCAGTTGTTTCTTAATCTTGACGGAGTGAGCGTTTGTACGCAGAGACTTCGCGCATTGAATGATTTAGCCCACGGCATCTGGGTTGACCTGCAGTTTGCAAAAGATGCACTACAATCACGAACTTTACTCTCCATGCCACTCTGGTCAAATGACAGTGTTATATTTCTGTGAAATGACAAGATGTCAGATTTTTTACCAAAATTGTCAAAGGCAGTATACTTTAGTAAATTTGATTTGGCCAAGGGTTATTGGCAAGTTCCGTTTGCGGATAGATGTAAACAGTTCACAGCTTTTTCTACTCCTCGTGGGTTATTCCATTTCAATGTCATTTGTTTCGTACTAATGAACGAACCTGCGTCCTTCACTAGAATGATGAGAATGCTGTTTTCTCATAGGCAATATATTATTACTTATATAGATGATATTTGTCTATTTAGCAATACGTGGGATGAACACTTTGTTGGGCTACATTCACTTTTATCTTCTCTTAGATCTGCAGGGTTATCTGCTAGACCATCTAAGGTGTATATTGGATTCTCTGAGATTACTTTTCTAGGTCATAGGATTGGTCATGCGAATCTTCAACCTTTGGAGCAGAATGTTTCCAAGATTCTAAATCTTTCAATTCCTAGGACGAAAAAAACAAGTCCGTAGTGTGTTAGGACTAGTACAATATTATGGTAACTTTATTCCTAATTTATCTTCAATTACATCAGATCTGTCCACTCTACTTAGGAAAGGAGCTCCTAATGTAATTAGGTGGACTCCAGAATGCAATGCTGCTTTTCTTAAAATTAAAGATTTGTTTTCATTCCCATCGAATTTAAAACTACCCAGGCTTAATAATCTTTTTACTCTTCGAACAGACGCTTCGTCCAAGGGCTTTGGTGCTGTGTTGCATCAACAATTTGATGGACATCTGCATCCGATCACGTACATTTTAAGAAAATTAAACAAGGCGGAATTGAATTATTCAGTGTTGGAGAAAAAACTTCTCGCTGTGGTCTGGGCAGTAACCAAATTAGAGAAGTATCTGTTGGGCGTATCTTTCGTAATACAGTCAGATCAAAAGGCTTTGGCGTATTTAAAAACTTACTTACTTACTTAGTCGTTCCCCTTCTACCGTTAGGTGTAGAGGTTTGGAAGAGAGAGCGCCAGACTATCCTATCGGCTGTCTTCCTCCTGGCATGGTTCCATTCTAGTCCTCGGCCCTTCAAAGATTGTCTAATGTAGTCCTCCCAGCGGACTCTGGGTCGTCCTCGGGGTCTGGATCCTTGGCTCTTTGTTTCCCATACTTGTCGTGGTATCCGATCATCTCCCATTCTGCAGACATGGCCAAACCATCTTAATTGGGACTGTTCTACTTGGGTCTGCAGGGGGTAGGATTTAAGGCCTTGACGTATCGTCTGGTTGCGTACCATGTCTCTTCTTGTTACTTCAACCACTTTCCTCAGATACCTCATTTCTGAGGTTTGGATCTGGCTTTTATGGGTTGTAGTCATTGCCCATGACTCGCATCCATATGTCAAGACTGGGACATAGGTGGAGCGGTATACAGCCATCTTCGTTTTCTTACCAATCTCTCTCTATCTGAGAAATGTTCGATTTATGGCCTGAAAACGTCTCCCAGCTGCTGCTTTTCGAGTGGCCAACTCTTCTTTGATGCCTCCCTTTCGGTCTATAATAGCTCCGAGGTATTTAAAGTGGTTGACCTGCTCCAGGACCTGTTCTCCCAGCTTAATCTGATGTCTTCTTTCTTCTCGTGATATCACCATGGATTTTGTTTTAGAGCTGCTTATTGTGATGGACGAACTCGGCTGACCCTGAACTTTGTTGTAATTCTTGTAAAACGGGACTTCTTTCACGTGGATTCATTAGCTATGCAACTGTTCTACACAGAGGGCAAACACGTTTGCTGATTGATATGCGGAAAGTTTACCTATCGTTCATTCTGGTCATCGCATTGATTTAAGGAGAGATTAAATCACGCCCACTAACATCTCTTGAACAATCATAGGCAGTTATTTTAAATAACTTGGCCAGTGGGGGGGGGGGGGCGTCGCCAGAATCAAACAGATACAGCGACCACGATCAAAGAGACAGACTGAGGGATTTCAGGGGAGACTATCGGCGTTATCAAAGACAGTAGTGGTCCCTGATACGAGACGCAGTTGCTTGTCGCTATTTTCGCGTCTCGGTGTCAATCGCAGAACCGAGCGAACGGGGAAAGCCGAAACGGGCAGCAGCGAGCGTAGATACGAAGACCAGGGGGCGGCTTCTTCCCTTGATTTGGCGGTCAGATCCCCAAAAGTCCATGAGATCAAATAAGCTGTCAAGTTTATCATGTCCAACTCAACTTACATTCCATTTTAGATAAATAGATCGTGAAGAATAGACATTTTATCACTCGCTGGCCAGACCTTTACAGAAGCACTAGCTTTATTGAAATCATGTTATAGATTTTCCCCGGGATTTTATATATATATTTGCAGTGATTTCTATTCAGTGCAAAGCGGTAATATATATTGTGTAAAGTGATCAGTGGTCTAGTTCAGTCATTCTATTTCAATGGATTTTGTGTTAATTTAAATCTATTAAATTAAACCATCTCAATAGTTCCAGTTGTAAATATAATGATCTATCAATTATATTATTTCAAAAGATAATAGATGCTTAAATTAACTTTTAAAGTCGCGAAGGAATTTATAATTAATAAATTCAGTTAAGTCCTAGTTTTATAGATGTGTGTTTTTAACCACTAGAATTCGCGCAGTGTTTATTAAATACATAATTAAATACTCGAGTGTATTATAGGCTAAACGGGAAATTTATCGCGCTTGACTTTTCGGTATGTTACGTGTTTTTTTTTCTTTCATACAGAGTGATCGTAACCTGCGGTCCCAGCTAAATAAAGAAAGAAATAAAGAAATCATCCTATAAACTTCCAGTCATATTGAAGAAACATTTCTTTTAAATATAATCTTGTGGCGGTCCTTTTGCTACCTAGCTGTCAGAATTAAATGAAATAAAGCCCACCCAAGAACATTTTAAAGAACAATCATCAAATTACCATTACAAACCTGTAAGATAAACTGGAAGGTAATCATCGCCAGTAGCGATATCATATTTACTGTTTACTGTGAGAGAGTACATATTTTCCTGACTGTGACTGAGCCTAGTTTTTCCTCAATTGGATTTAATAAAACTATCATCACGCATCGAAGGAATTTTACCATAGCGGAAGATTAAAAGAGACCACTTCATTTTCACCCCTGTGCCGATCTGTGTTAGTGCCATCCCATAGAGTCCTTTTTTTATATAATAAAAAACCAAGAACTCTTAGTCTTCAAGTCTTGCGATAAGTGAGAATATTTGTTACCAGCAAAAACCTCGAAAACATCTGGGGCGGGACATCGAAGGACTAGACAGTTCATATGTCAAGAGAATACTTGCTGTTTTTATATACTTTTATGGATCGTCTGAGGCTGCATTCGGTAAGTGTATGAGTATATGAGTGTGGATCCTCATGCGTGTGCATGAACGACAGGAAATTTAATCTTTTCTTTTGTAACCCTGTTGTTAACTTTCTTGCCTAGTAATATAATTTTTCTGTATTCCCTGCATTGTTCCTTTAAGGGGGAGTTGATAATTGGTTAACTCTGTTTAAACCCCCCTCCTTTCCATTTGCTTAGTAAAGGGAAGAACAGCTGGGAAGAACAGGTTTTTTTCTATCTCCTATACCTAACTTTGTAACACCTCTTTCAGAGCAATTAACTTCACTGTTAGGTTAACGTACCCGTGTTCCTGATATTAGCTATCTTTGAACTGGGTTTATCTTTGTCTAATAAGCGGGAAGGGCTTAGTCGATACCAATCTTCTTCACCCCTACCAAATTTGTTATTTGCATTTGTGTACTTATGATAATTTATGTAATACCTGATATTTGTTAGTGATTGATGTTTAAAGTGAATAAAATCACATAAACTCATTTAGTTCTGTGTGTTGGATATACCCAAAGCCCAACTTTTCCCCTATTCGTTTAATATAGTTTGTATCTACGTCGTCCGTGTGTTTGAAAACATCAAATCGGTGTGCGCGCAGATGCGTGACTGGAAAACTGGCAAATAATTGTTTGACCAGGAGAGTGGAAGAGAAGATTGAGAGAGACGAATTGTCGTAAATAAGTCTGTCCTTACTCTCCTCCAGCACGCTGTGAAGCAACTATTAAATCTCTACATTTTCTATCACTGAGCTTTCCATCATCATTTTCCACTCTAAACCGGACCACTATTTCTAAGACTCTTTTCTCTCAAAATAAATTTCCGACAATATTAGGCTGGCTCGCCGGAATAATTTTGAGATACATTTGATGCACACATATTTGTGGGCTGGTTCTGGGATCTTGAGCTACATTTGAGGCAATCGCATAGCCGGGTTAAAGATATTTTGAGTCTGATTTAGTCTGGGTCTAACTAGGTAGAGTGTGAATGATTTGTCTTTGTGAATTAGGGAAATGAATAAATAATTACACCCCTAGACAAACGTTCTTTAAGTATTTGGGTTGTCCACACAGCATATTTACAGGTTGTTTTCTCTCCACAGCAGTAGAAAGTACAGATAAACAAAAATATTGGCTATTTTTATTATCCTCTAGCGGAAACAATTATATTTCTTTCTTTATAAGAGTTGCTGGGATTGCGTGATTGTTTTACAGTCACTAAGGTTTTTGAAGTTAAAAAGAGTTGAGCTTAGCTAAAGACGGATTGTTCTGATTTTTAAAAATTAAGTTAACAACGTCTCATCTCAATAATTGACTTTAGGGACGGAGTTTGTTGTCAGAGATTTAAAATTTAGGGAAATTTTTTTTTCTTTTAAATTGTTTTAATATAAATTTTTCTCGACTGTTAGTAAAAGTAGATTCTTTTCCAGTGTAACTTACCATTTAGTGGCATAGTCGCTTGCGTTTAGAGCCTAAATTGCCAGATAATAGCAGCGATAAGTTTGCACAGTACAGGTAGGAGGTAACACAGGTAAATTTGTACTTGTGTTTTTTTCTCGTAGCGGTTCAGATTTCCTCCCTTTCGCGTTTTTTCTTACTAATTCTCTAGGCATACTTCATCTTATTCTTTAACAATGGCAGAGAGGATAAAGATGAGGTCTATCTTGAGGCTGGAAGCGAAAGAGGCAGGATTAGATGCAGAAGCTGCAAACGCGTTTATTAACCAGGAATTGGAAATATATGACGCGGAGCAACAGAGAGCCGAAGCTGAGAGGAAGGCGTAGCAACAGAGAGCCGAAGCTAAGAGGAAGGCGGAGCAACAGAGAGCAGAAGCTGAGAGGAAGGCGGAGCAACAGAGAGCAAAAGCTGAGAAGAAGGAAGAGAAAGAAAGAACAGAGAGGAGAGAAGCCCAGGAGAGGGCAGATAAGAAAGAAGCGGAAGAACGTCTTTTGGAACAGAAGAAAATTGAAGCAGAGATGGAAACTCGCAGAGAGAGAGAGAGAGATACACAAGGAAAGACAGCATCAACTGGCGCTTAAGGCTCTATAGAGTCGGGGCGCCTCTACTTCGACTAACGGAGAGCCGTCTTCGCCCCAGTCTCAATCAATGGACCTCTCCAGTACTCAGTCTGCCCAATTAACTGCTATGTCGTTTTCTTTAGAATCTTTTCCTAGCCCTAACGAAAAAATTGACAGCTACCTAGAAAAATTTGAGAGACTCGCGAATCTTTATGGGTTAGAGAGTACCCGCTGGGCGCTTAAACTCTCAATGTCACTGAAAGGCCTTGCTTATGACGTGTACACAAAGCTGGGACCGAATCAACATGATTATGACCTGTTGAAGAAGGCCTTACTACAGCAGTTTGAGATGACTGCCCGAAAGTTTCTGCAGTTGTTCAGAAACAGCCGAAAAGAAAGCACGGAAACATTTCCCCAGTTCTCTTCACGTCTCACGGGTTATCTGTCAAAGTGCATTGAATTATCTGACCTACCTCTTTCATATGAGGGACTCCTTGAACTTGTTCTTGTGGAGCAGATAAAATCCACTTTGTCGAATGAAACACGTAGATTTTTGGCGGAACAGGGGGCAGTCAGGCTTGAAGACATACTCAATAAAGCCAAACACTATAGCAATGCAATGGCCGAACTTCCCAGCACTAAACGTAAACCCACCGATGAGCCATCTCGAAAACAGAATCTAGAGCAGGCATCCTATTCTTCCACTTCCTCTCAACATTATAACCAACGAGATAACAATACCCAGAAACCTCCCCAGGAAAAATCGAAATTCTACGAAACCCGATACCCCCCCAACAACAATTTTGATCAACCCAACAAGCCTACGCGGCAGCGCGGCCACCAAGGTCAAGGAAAAGGGAAGACCCCTACACCAGGAACGTCTGATCAGGGCAAACAAACCGGTGCAAACCGCATTGGATGTTTGCATACAGCCTCGAAAGGTAGAGTCAATGTCAGTGATTCTCAACCTGAGGGGGACCGACCCTCAACTCGAGGAACTGTAATTTTGAACGGTACCTCTACTACTTGTCTTTTTGACACTGGATTAAGTTTTGATTGTATTGTCGCTAGGCACCTAGTCAAACCCGGTCAGGAGACAGAGGAAACCGTCAAACTTAGTGGAGTTTTCAGGAGTGATGCACCCAGGACGCTTCCTATCGCATTGGTAGAAATACACTCTGATTTTGTCAGAGGGGTTATTAAAGCGGCCATTATGGATGATCCTAACTACCCAGTTATCTTGGGATGTAGATATGTGTTCATTGGGAGACCTAAGGAGCCGATTGTGGAAGCGGTAACCACAAGAGGGCAAGCCAAGAAGGAGAGGGAGCCTGCGCCAAACTTGTTGCCGAATGAACTGAAGGAGGCGCAACAAAAGGACCCTACTCTGGCGCCCTGCTTTAAAAAACTGCCCATGGCTAAGGACCTCAGACACAACGGCGACATCTTTTCTAAGGATGGTGTATTGTATCGTAGAACGGGCAACCCGGACACGGGGAATAACCAGCTCGTAGTACCGACGCAGTACAGAAACCAGATCTTAGAAATGGGGCACTCTCTTCCCTTTAGCGGACATATGGGACAAAACGCCACTATTCAGCGAATAAAAAACCACTATTGGTGGCCAGGAATGAACTCTGACATTGTCAGGTATGTGAAATCCTGCGCCCAGTGCCAACGGGTAGCACCCAAGCACTTGACACCCCCAGTACCTATGGGGCAAATGCCAATAGTAGGGACTCCATTTGAACGGGTTCCTGTCGACATTATTGGTCCCCTAGAAAAGACCAAAAGAAGGAACAGGTTCATCCTGACCTTAGTCGACACTTGCACTATGTGGGCCGAAGCCGCACCGCTACCATGCACTAATTCCAAGCATGTCGCAGAAGCCCTTGTGCAAATTTTTACACGGTTGGGATTCCCTCAGCAAGTTTTGACGGACAATGGATCCCAATTCCGTAGCCTGTTAATAGAGGAGATCTTTAAGATCTTGAGGGCCAAACATATCCACAAAAGTCCCTACCATCCGGCCGGAAATGGGCTCGTGGAACGTTTTAACGGTACCCTCACCATGATGTTACGTAAGCTGGGTCAGGAGAAACCGGAAGACTGGGACCAATATATATCGGCTGCCTTATTCGTCTACCGAGAGGTACCCCAAGCGTCTACGGGTTTTGCGCCAGCTACACTTTTATTTGGCAGACCTATAAAGGGGCCACTAGAAGCCTTACTTCGGTCTCTGACAGACCAGAAGGCTGACGAGACAGTCGTCTCTGCAAGCAAGTATGTATCTGAGCTTAAGGAAAGGCTAAAGCTAGGATGGGATCTAGCTACTACCAACCTTAAGAAAGCCCGCGCTAAAATTACGAAAAGATACAACAAAGCTGCAAAAGAGAGAGAACTACAACCAGGGGAGAAAGTCCTATTGCTACTTCCAACCGGAAGCAATAAACTTCGCATCGGATGGCAAGGACCGTTTACCGTCCTTAAAAAGATCTCACGTACCAACTACAAGATCTCCATCAAAGGAAAGGAGAAGGTCTTCCACATAAATCTGATAAAGAAATATTTGGAAAGACCGGTGCCATCCTCCGAGCATCTCCTGGCTGTCGCCATAGCAACGGAAGACGAGGAAGATGATGATGGTTGCATGGAGTATCCATTGCAACCCACAGAATCCTTTAAAGATGTCAAGTTCGGCGACAATCTCTCACCAGAACAACAAACAGAAACCAAGGCTCTACTAAAACAGTACAGTGCAGTCTTAACGGATGTACCTGGTCGAACAAATCTCATTGAATTTGATATGAAATTAACAAATGAGACCCCTGTTCAAACCAGAGTTTACCCCATCCCGTACGCTAAAGCTGATGCACTTCGCGGAGAAATAGACAAGCTGCGTCAGGCAGGAATTATCAGTGAGTCTACATCTCCTTACAGCTCGAGCGTAGTGCTGTTGCAGAAGCCCAATAAGGAAGTTCGGCTGTGCATTGATTACAGGTTGCTAAACGCTGTAACGGAATTCCAGCCCGAACCTCTCCAAACTGTTTCTGAGTTGTTCACCAAGCTCAGCAAAGCAAAGATCTTCTCCAAGATTGACCTCAGCAAAGGTTATAATCAAATACCAGTCAAGGAGGAAATTAAACCTTTGTTAGCTTTCAGCACTAGTGAAGGACATTACACATTTAACGTGATGCCGTTCGGTTTGCATAACGCACCAGGAGTGTTCACCAGGATGATGAGGAAGCTTCTAGAACCTTTGCAAAGTCCCCATGTCCATAATTTCATGGATGACATCTTAATTACATCGGAAACCTATGAAGAACATATTGCTACGGTTGCTATGCTCCTTAGGAGACTACAGGAAACGTGTCTCACAGCCAGACCTAGCAAATGTCTCATCGGGTTTGAACAGTTAGACTTCCTGGGGCACACTATTTCTCACGGATGCAGTTGGCCTATCAAGAAGAACGTGGAGAAAATAATGGCAGCAAAAAGACCCCGAACGAAGAAAGACGTACGTTCCTTCATATCGCTATGTGCATACTATCAGAAGTACATCCAGAACTTCAACGGACTGACGGCACCTCTGACTGACCTCACAAAGAAAGGTTGTCCTGATAAGGTCATATGGGATCAAAAGTGCGAACACGCGTATAGCACTTTGAAAGGACAGTTGTCTGCATACCCCATTTTGAGGTTGCCTGACCTCAAGAAACCTTTTGTACTGAGAGTCGACGCGTCAGGTCAGGGCATCGGGTCAACACTGCTTCAAGCCGATGACAGTGACCTGAACATGCTATTTCCAGTTGCCTATGGCAGTCGGAAATTAAATAAAGCGGAACGGAACTACAGCGTAGTTGAAAGGGAATGTCTTGCTCTGATTGACGGTAACAGACGCCATCATGAGTTTCTTTATGGTACATCTTTCACGGTGCAAACAGACCACGCTCCGTTAGCATTTCTTGGTGCCAATAAAGAATTTAACGCTAGGATCATGCGTTGGGCCCTCCTTTTAAGCGTTTATTCTTTCAAAGTGGAATATATTCCGGGAAGACAGAATGTCGGGGCTGATTTCCTGAGTAGAAACTGGACTACAGAGGAAGAGGAGGAAGGTGAAGATACCAATCATCCAAAAGTTACCGATCAGGGCAGCTTCATCGTTATAAATCAAACATGAAAACACGTTTTCACGTCTCAAAAGAGGGGACGATTGTGATGGACGAACTCGGCTGACCCTGAACTTTGTTGTAATTCTTGTAAAACGGGACTTCTTTCACGTGGATTCATTAGCTATGCAACTGTTCTACACAGAGGGCAAACACGTTTGCTGATTGATATGCGGAAAGTTTACCTATCGTTCATTCTGGTCATCGCATTGATTTAAGGAGAGATTAAATCACGCCCACTAACATCTCTTGAACAATCATAGGCCGTTATTTTAATTAACTTCGCCAGTGGGGGGGGGGGGGCGTCGCCAGAATCAAACAGATACAGCGATCACGATCAAAGAGACAGACTGAGGGTTTACAGGGGAGACTATCGGCGTTATCAAAGACAGTAGTGGTCCCTGATACGAGACGCAGTTGCTTGCCGCTACTTTCGCGTCTCGGTGTCAATCGCAGAACCGAGCGAACGGGGAAAGCCGAAACGGGCAGCAGCGAGCGTAGATACGAAGACCAGGGGGCGGCTTCTTCCCTTGATTTGGCGGTCAGATCCCCAAAAGTTCATGAGATCAAATAAGCTGTCAAGTTTATCATGTCCCACTCAACTTACATTCCATTTTAGATAAATAGATCTTGAAGAATAGACATTTTATCACTCGCTGGCCAGACCTTTACAGAAGCACTAGCTTTATTGAAATCTTGTTATAGATTTTCCCCGGGATTTTATATATATATTTGCAGTGATTTCTATTCTGTGCAAAGTGGTAATATATATTGTGTAAAGTGATCAGTGGTCTAGTTCAGTCATTCTATATCAATGGATTTTGTGTTAATTTAAATCTATTAAATTAAACCATCTCAATAGTTCCAGTTGTAAATATAATGATCTATCTATTATATTATTTTAAAAGATAATAGATGCTTAAATTAACTTTTAAAGTCGCGAAGGAATTTATAATTAATAAATTCAGTTAAGTCCTAGCTTTATAGATGTGTGTTTTTAACCACTAGAATTCGTGCAGTGTTTATTAAATACATAATTAAATACTCGAGTGTATTATAGGCTTAACGGGAAATTTATCGCGCTTGATTTTTCGGTATGTTACATTTTTTTTTCTTTCATACAGAGTGATCGTAACCTGCGGTCCCAGCTAAATAAAGAAAGAAATAAAGAAATCATCCTATAAACTTCCAGTCATATTGAAGAAACATTTCTTTTAAATATAATCTTGTGGCGGTCCTTTTGCTACCTAGCTGTCAGAATTAAATGAAATAAAGCCCACCCAAGAACATTTTAAAGAACAATCATCAAATTACCATTACAAACCTGTAAGATAAACTGGAAGGTAATCATCGCCAGTAGCGATATCATATTTACTGTTTACTGTGAGAGAGTACATATTTTCCTGACTGTGACTGAGCCTAGTTTTTCCTCAATTGGATTTAATAAAACTATCATCACGCATCAAAGGAATTTTACCATAGCGGAAGATTAAAAGAGACCACTTCATTTTCACCCCTGTGCCGAACTGTGTTAGTGCCATCCCATAGACTCCTTTTTTTATATAATAAAAAACCAAGAACTCTTAGTCTTCAAGTCTTGCGATAAGTGAGAATATTTGTTACCAGCAAAAACCTCGCAAACATCTGGGGCGGGACATCGAAGGACTAGACAGTTCATATGTCAAGAGAATACTTGCTGTTTTTATATACTTTTATGGATCGTCTGAGGCTGCATTCGGTAAGTGTATGAGTATATGACTGTTGATCCTCATGCGTGTGCATGAACGACAGGAAATTTAATCTTTTCTTTTGTAACCCTGTTGTTAACTTTCTTGCCTAGTAATATAATTTTTCTGTATTCCCTGCATTGTTCCTTTAAGGGGGAGTTGATAATTGGTTAACTCTGTTTAAACCCCCCTCCTTTCCATTTGCTTAGTAAAGGGAAGAACAGCTGGGAAGAACAGGTTTTTTTCTATCACCTATACCTAACTTTGTAACACCTCTTTCAGAGCAATTAACTTCACTGTTAGGTTAACGTACCCGTGTTCCTGATATTATCTATCTCTGGACTGGGTTTATCTTTGTCTAATAAGCGGGAAGGGCTTAGTCGATACCAATCTTCTTCACCCCTCCCAAATTTGTTATTTGCATTTGTGTACTTATGATAATTTATGTAATACCTGATATTTGTTAGTGATTGATGTTTAAAGTGAATAAAATCACATAAACTCATTTAGTTCTGTGTGTTGGATATACCCAAAGCCCAACTTTTCCCCTATTCGTTTAATATAGTTTGTATCATTCGGTAAGTGTATGAGTATATGACTGTTGATCCTCATGCGTGTGCATGAACGACAGGAAATTTAATCTTTTCTTTTGTAACCCTGTTGTTAACTTTCTTGCCTAGTAATATAATTTTTCTGTATTCCCTGCATTGTTCCTTTAAGGGGGAGTTGATAATTGGTTAACTCTGTTTAAACCCCCCTCCTTTCCATTTGCTTAGTAAAGGGAAGAACAGCTGGGAAGAACAGGTTTTTTTCTATCACCTATACCTAACTTTGTAACACCTCTTTCAGAGTAATTAACTTCACTGTTAGGTTAACGTACCCGTGTTCCTGATATTATCTATCTCTGGACTGGGTTTATCTTTGTCTAATAAGCGGGAAGGGCTTAGTCGATACCAATCTTCTTCACCCCTCCCAAATTTGTTATTTGCATTTGTGTACTTATGATAATTTATGTAATACCTGATATTTGTTAGTGATTGATGTTTAAAGTGAATAAAATCACATAAACTCATTTAGTTCTGTGTGTTGGATATACCCAAAGCCCAACTTTTCCCCTATTCGTTTAATATAGTTTGTATCTACGTCGTCCGTGTGTTTGAAAACATCAAATCGGTGTGCGCGCAGATGCGTGACTGGAAAACTGGCAAATAATTGTTTGACCAGGAGAGTGGCAGAGAAGATTGAGAGAGACGAATTGTCGTAAATAAGTCTGTCCTTACTCTCCTCCAGCACGCTGTGAAGCAACTATTTAATCTCTACATTTTCTATCACTGCGCTTTCCATCATCATTTTCCACTCTAAACCGGACCACTATTTCTAAGACTCTTTTCTCTCAAAATAAAATTACGACACTTATGACCATCCCTCTCTTCTCCAGCTCTTCCTTCCAGACTTGCAGTTTGGATTGGAGATGTGCCTCTGATTTAGCAATCAGGGCAACATCATCAGCAAATGCCAACTCCGAAATATAGACCTGTCTCATCTTCCAGTACCCCACTGAATACTTTCTTGTTCTCTCTTTACATGCCTTGATGACATCGTCCATAAGGAGTATGAAGAAGTAAGGTGATAGAATATCACCTTGTCTTACACCAGTGGTGGTCCTGAACTCTTCTGACTTATGGTTTGCTGTCCTCACATAATTTCTGCAAGAATTGTAGAAGCTCTGTATAGCATGAATTAGAGGTGCTGGTATATTCTTCCTTGCCAAACAGTCCCAAAGTTTGCTCCAAATGACCCTGTCAAACGCCTTTTCCAGATCTATGAAACAAAGATGGATCTCACTCTTATACTCAAGGGCCTTTTCACTCAGCTGTCTGAGTGTGTATTTAAAGACTAAAAACCACAAATGCGCCCGAGCAGCCCGTTATTCGATTCTGATGCAGCCGTTTAATTATACGATTCAAGCAATTCGAGGGGCCGACAATGTGGTGACAGACGTAATGTCAAGGTGCCCTCAGGAAGACAGTACACAAGTTTTTTAATGACAGTTAATGCATGGTCAGCAGTAGTGTTGATGTAATTGAAACATTGAATTGTTATTGGTTTTATCCTGAACACACTTTAGTGTTTAGGGTGTAATGTGCACATATAGTGTATATAATATGACTGTACGGCAATGATATTCAAAAGCGATAGATTTTTTGCGTGTACATTATCTAGAGATTCCTAGGGGCATTGAAATAGGTAATTAGGGGACCAATTTATGCTTATACTTGCGATCGTTTGGGTTTATATCATGAATAAACATGTATTGGACTTACAGTGTACTCTTTATTGGTGAGGTACATATTATTGCAATCTTTATCCTATGGGTAGATAATCCTATTAGATATAATTATATTAGGTGAGTTTTGGGTCTAGTATTATTGATTAGTTTAGAGGTAATAGAGGGCGGTGTTGTTTTTTTCTGTAATTTTTGTTATTATGATTATTACTTCCTACGTGGATTTTATTCATAAGGTAGTAGATTATATGACTTGTTTATCACCGTTTCATCTCATCGACGACTGACTGATAATGTTATGAGACAATTAGCTGACTTAGACGTACTGAGACTTAGGATAGCATTATGTTGGTATTTTTATTATTATTACCAATAGATCTTTGAAGAAAAAAAAGAAACTGCTTTTTCTTTTTCTTATAGGTGGTAGAGGGTAATTGTTGCAATATGCTTATTGTCACAATGTTGTTTGCGCATAAATGGGCGCTGAACTTAACTGAGAGTTATTGTAAGATTTTTAATAAGTACACTTTTGTGCACTATTATTGAACATAGAGGCCAAGGTCTTAATGTATTAACCACTCGATTTGTAGATTGGTATATGACGTTTGCTTGTTGGTGGGTCCTTAGTGATGACGTAGATTGGTAAATAACTTCTAATGGAGGACCCACGCCTTGTCAATGGTCTGACACATTATTGTATAGTCCTGTTTTATACTATAGCTTCAGAAGGAAGCCCATTATAGGACTGGTATTAAGAAATGAATAATAATATTCAAACTTACCTGGACGTGGAAGTAATACACCGTAAAAACCGGAGTTAAAACCTTCCATTGTCACCGCAGTGACAGAAGTTATTCTGGACCACATAAATCCAGCATTGAAATATTAGTGACTTTAATCTGCATGTATTATGAACAAATTCGATGACCTGATGACTGGACGAAGACCCTCATTTTACCATTTAATCATTATTGGAAAATAAACCTCTGTTTGATTTGAAAAAAAAAAACACCTCAACTTTTATGGTCCGTTAAAGAAGAAGTTGGCTGTTGCGAATTGTTCTTCCTTTTTGAACCAGTGAGAAAACAGGGACGATTAAGTGTTACTACACACTCACGTTGTGGCATTCGCGTCTTATCACTGTACCTTCATCAGTGATATAAACAAAATTGGGAAGAATTTTACAGTTATTGGTGGACATTTTAATACGACTCTAACGGTTGTTGAAAGCAGACATCAAAGCGGTACGGGATCTTAACATGGTCTACATTTCATAAGGAAGGACTGTGTTGTATTCGTAAGACCGGGTACGTTGAAAGGTATGAACCTTTTTAGTTGTAATGAAGTACAGTAGACAGGCAGGCAGTAGAGTAAGCAAGATGAGCTTGGTAAACATACATCCCTGGCGGTAGGCCAGACACGCCAAGTTAGCTGCATGTGACTATAACTGAACATTGAGATAAACCGTTTCAAGTAGGGGATATTGACAGTATAACAACAACAACAACAGTGGTTCTCATCTTCTGAACCTAATAGCCACTAGAGACAGTTTATGCAGAGAGAGATAGAGAGTGAGGCAGAATGTTGTATACTCAATTTCGTTGTACAAGTCGCCAGCCGCAAAAAGAAGGCTGTGCATGTTACTGAATTCTGTCAACAGCCAGCACCGGCCATGTTGTACGTGTTTCTATGTAAATAAAGTTCAACCTGTTGAGAAATGAAGCCTGCTGTCATCATAGTTCATTTTGTCAACTGTTGCTCGGAACGAAGTCGTCGTATGTGAAGATTACTTATCAAGCAGTCTACTAAACTGGCTGTGATACGAAACCTATCATACGATCAACCCGAAGTACAAGTATAAAACAATAGACAAGTCAGTCAACGGCCACAGCCTTAATAGAAAACAATGACCTGCTAATACTACATGATGGAACTGCAACTAGAATTAATCCACAAGCTAACGGGGCAGACTCTGCAATAGACATAAGTAAAGCAACTAACAACCTAGCGAATGTAAATTGGGATGTGTTACTAGACACAAACTCAGATCATCTGCTCATTGTAATAACCATGCATGAAAACATCATTCCAAACCCAGGACCAGAGAAACCGACTTTCAACTATAAAAAACAAACTAGGAAACCGTCCAATCAGAGCTGGAGATGATGGAACATAAAGACATGGAATCAGATGATACTGACTTGTGGGCGGAAACACTGACCAATGAAATTCTTAAAATAGCAATAAAATATATACCAAATAAAAATATGCCACGGCACCTAAAACCAACAAATAACATTAATAAGAAAAGAAAAACTCAGAGGAATAAAGAACCAGTGGCCTGGTGGAATAAAAGCTGTGCAGAAATTCATGAGTAAAGAAAAATGGCATTACAAAAATATAGAAATAACAGAACAGAAGAAAACTATGATGAGTATAAACGTATTAGGAATGAATCTAACAGAATAATTTTAAAAGCCAAAGAAGCCAACTGGAAGGAGTTTTGTCAATCACTCAAACCTAGCACTCAAATTGAAGAAGTATGGAAACAACTTAAGGCAATCAAAGGGAACAATAAGAAAACAATAATGCAAACAATCAAACTACCAAAGAAAGCAAAAACTGATAAAGAGAAAGCTAATCCCTTGCTGAGTATTTCTATAAAGTCAGTGCAAAAAGTAGTCTAGGACAGGAAGAAAATGAGAGAAGAATTTAGGATACAGTATTTAAAGGAACTACCAGACTAGATAAATGAAACAAACTATTTAGATGCTGATATAACAGAGGAAGAAGTAACTAGTGCAATACACGAGAAATCTAATACTGCCTCAGGGCATGATTTACTTAGTTATGAAATACTTAAGAAAATACCCCAAAAAATTATGAACATAATAACTTCCCTTTATAACAAAATCTGCAGCTTAGGAAAGATACCAAAAGCATGGAAAGTAGCCTTGATAGTACCCATCCTAAAACCCAATAAGGAAGCCCATGATGCAAGTTCATATATACCTATTGCCTTAACATCACAACTAGGCAAAATACTGGAAACTGTTGTTAACAACAGAGTTAAATTCTACCTGGAAAAAAATCAGTTATATAGCCTAACCCAGTCAGGGTTTAGAGCAGACAGACGTACAGTAGACCAGCTTGAAAGATTAAAACACGATGTACGTAAAGCTAGGGTTCAAGAGCAAAGAGAAAACAATGGCGGTCTTTTTGGGTGTCGCTAGAGCATATGATTAACGCTGGAGAGATGGAGCTCTTTACAAAATGAAAAAGATTGGCATTACTGGTAAACCCTATAGGTATCTAGAAAACCTTTTACAGGGCAGGTATTTTGCTGTACAGGTGAACAATGATAAGTCAGAAATATATGAACAACAGAATGGGATTTCTCAGGGATCAGTGATTTCCCCTTCAATTTTCACTATAGCTCTTAATGATTTAGCAGATGAATTTAACGACATTAAGATCACAATTTGCAGTATCACAATTTGCAGATGACTGTGCCATTTGGCGATCTGGAAAAAACTTGGACCATGTTTACCAAAATCTTCAAAAACAAATAGACACAGTTTCGGAGTTGATGAAAAGTTGGGGGTTCCAAATTAATGTAAACAGAACAGAAGGTATGATATTCAGCAAAGGAAATTAAAACAATAATAACAAAATCAATATAACCATTAAAGGACAGAAAATATGTACCTCCTCAACAACAAGATTTCTGGGCATAACTTTAGATAAACAACCGAATTGGAATAAACATAAAGACAATTTAGTAGAAAGTTGTAGGGGACCACTAAATATACTAAGGATAGTAAAAGGTAATGGATGGTGAGCCAGCAATGAAATAATGCTTATATTCTACAAGTCTTTCATCAGGGGGAAACTGGATTATGCCAGCAGTCTATGACTCTACTGCAGCTTCTAACTAAGCAAAAGTAGACATAATTCAAAATGCAGCCACGAGAACCATTACAGGTGCATTTATATCAACACCAGTAGAAGCACTAGAAGTAGCTCTTGGCATACCGCCCCTTGGTCTAAGACGGAAAGAACTAAGATTACATTTATGGAGTAAAGTAGCACAAGAAGTGACCCACCCAGCACATAAAGCATTTGTCAAAAACCAACCAAGTGTATGGGACGTCCCCTTAAATAAAGATAGATATCCAACAGTTTTGTCAATCACTCAAACCTAGCACTCAAATTAAAGAAGTATGGAAAAAACTTAAGGCAATCAAAGGGAACAATAAGAAAACAATAATGCAAACAATCAAACTACCAAAGAAAGCAAAAACAGATAAAGAGAAAGCTAATCCCTTGCTGAGTATTTCTATAAAGTCAGTGCAAAAAGTAGTCTAGGACAGGAAGAAAATGAGAGAAGAATTTAGGGGCTATTATGAAAAATATGGGATTTCCAAACCACCTTATACAACTCATCGCACTGCTGTACCAAGAACAACAGGCAGCCGTAAGAATAGAGGGGGAAACATCAGAATGGTTTGAAGTACAGAAAGGAGTAAGACAAGGCTGTACCCTTTCCCCTTACCTGTTTAACATTTATGCCGAGAATATCATGAGAAATGTAAGAGATGACCAAGACCACACAGAGTTTGACTCATTTAACATCGGCGGGTACCAGATCCCGGAAATCAGATATGCTGACGACACAGTCCTCCTATCGACCAACCCAGAAGGACTTGAACAATTACTTCTGTCCACCAAAAAACACAGCGAGGCCAGAATCTATACCTAAACACCAAGAAGACTAAAGTATTGACAACAGACAAAGTAAAGACCAAACCAGAAATTGAAATTGATAACGAAGAACTGGGAAGTGTTAATGAATTTGAATACTTAGGATCAATCATCAACAGCTCTGGCGACTGTGCAGTAGAAATTAAAAGAAGACTTGCAATTGCTTCACATAAACTAATACAGATGAAAAACCTATGGCAAGGCACAAGCAAAGAAACAAAGTTACAACTGATCAGAGCATGTATATTCCCAGTAGCAACATACGGCTGCGAGACTTGGACACTCAATAAAACAGTTGCAAAAAAGATTACATCATTTGAAATGAAATGCTTCAGAAGGATGTTGAGAATACCCTGGACAGAAAAAAAGACCAACAGAGAAGTACTGCACTCACTAAACGTACAGGAACATTGGCTCCTAAATACCATCGCAATAAGGAAGCTGAAATTTTTCGGTCATATAAAAAGACATAATAGCCTGGAAAAAACAGTGATGGAAGGCATGGTCCCTGGAAAAAGGGGAAGGGGTCGACCTAGACGACGGTGGACCCAGGACATCACAGAGAGTCTGAACTTGTCTTTGGCTGATGCAGGTCGACTTGCCCAGAATCGTGATGCGTTCAGAGCAGCTGTAATGGAGACAACGTTCTGGAAAGAATACGTCACATGATGATGATCCAACAGGGTGGAGAACTATAGAAGATCTAACGCAGTTCAAAGAACTGTCAAATACAACTTTAAAAAGTAATAAATATTGAAGCAAAATACCACCCTGGGAACTAAATCACCAATCATATACTACTTACTTACTGAAAAGATCAAACAAAACATAGAAGATAAGGAAGCCCAAATGATAAGTAGAAAGTTCATAAATCAACTTACAAAACAAAGTCTGCCCGTCTACATCGATGGATCCAAGGGTGATGATGGGCAACTAGGTGCAGGATTAGTAATACTACAGTGGTGAATTAAATAGAGCTACAGTGTAACTGAAGTGGCTTCGATTTTTACCGCAGTGATGGTAGCAATTCTAAAAAGTCTAGCAATAATCGAAGATAACCCACCAGAAGCTGCTACGATATTTACAGACTCACTATCATCACTACAAGCACTAGAAAACCCAGGTAAATGTAGCCGGCCAGAATTAAAGGAAGAAATTCTAGCAATTAATACATCACTAGAGAACAGAGGATGTAGTGTGAGGCTAGTGTGGGTTCCAGCACACATAAGTATTGCTGGTAACGAGTTGGCAGACCAGAACGCCAAGAATGGAAGAATAAGTAAAAAATCGGTCTAATCCAATCTTTTATCACGAGAGGCCAAGAATGGATTAAACTCACTACCCTTCCTCACTTGAACACACCAATACACTATATCACCAAAGACTCCACGAAAACCACACTCAATAATGAGGTGCTGAAAGCTATCTCATCCACCAAGCACTATCTTCACTTCAGTGAAAGGAAACTAAATAAGGTATCAGTACAATAATACTATAATGTCTCAAAAATATATCACATATATTCAAACTACTAAGAGACCAGAGCAAGATCAGATACAACTAACAATCAACATACACACAAACTAAGTCATTCTTGTACAACAAGTAAAAAACAAAACAAAAGGAAAGAAAACAATAACAAACCAAGAAGCAAATAAAGAAACAGCACTAAACTACTTAACAGGTCAAAGTATATGATAGCTAGTAACAGTAAGGAAGACAGACAAGAAAATTAAATTCACAGAAAAAAACACAAGAAAATATCCATATAATATATTATACAAAAGCAGACAAACAATAACTTATCTAAAGCTCCAACGGCGCATGTGTATGGAGAACCTCAGCACTGACGATGAATGTTGATCTCAGAACAAACAAAACTCCACACTAGAAAACGTATAATCCACACGAATCTCAGTCCAGGAAACAGTTTACTATGCACATCTGAGTGTCAAATACTTTCCTCGAAGAATATCCCCGGATGAATATACTGTTTACTACGATGCTCACACAGCACTGTTCATAATATACACTGCAACGTGTACTTCTACAAAATTCAGCTGGACAGCTATTAACAGCAGTCTACCCGTCAGATGTACGTATAAGTTCTTGGCAATGTCACATGTGTACCACACGACAAGTCTATAAGAACGTTAGTTACTCCAAGGATCACAGCAGACTAAGGTAAAATGCACAGGACCCCGGCAAGTCGGCAGGACACACTGCTCAAGAGAATTCGCCCCTGGTCAGGCACTTCTGCGTAGTAAGGCAAAGTCACTGGCGTCGGCTTAGGAAGGTCACGTCAGAGACTTTCACCCCTGGTTGGGCACATCTGAGTAGTAGTGACAAGACCAGCAGTCCAACACGGTGACTTGAGATACCACAACCCTAACAACCTCCTATCGACTACAAACTCCTTACAACCGTCTCCTTCCACCCTAATACCAAGGTTGACCAATCTATCCCCCATCTGACATTTTCACATGCCGTCTGGGCCCTATCTCGATGGTACCAGCACCCCAAGTTCCGCTGCTCCAACTGGATCACTGCCAACAACCACCAAAAAGACTCAGAGATACACCAAACTGACCATCCTGACGCATGCTGTAACACTAGCTTATCACTTTAACACTCGTACACAGACCTGCAACAATACCAGAGCAAACACTTGAAACTTAACTGTACACTATTTCGCCGGCGATAGACTGAAAACATACAGAAAATAGCCATTCCAACTGTGATGTTGAAAGTAAGTCAGCGCCCGTAATCGTGCTCAGGTCACACGACCGTAAACAACACCGTAACAGACCCGCACACTCACTGACCTTCCACTGGACGAACAAAAACAACTCACTCCCGTGAATTGACAGAAAAAAATGAAGGCGCCAACACAGTGGCGTACCAACCATCTAGAATACTGTGTGCACCATTCCTAATGGCCTGATTATAGCCAGCCAGGCTTTAAGGCCTTACTATCAAATAACACAAATCAAAAACGCCAGCTAGCTGGGAAATAAATTATTAAATCATACAGGCTCCACGGCCTTAACAACACGAGTCACCCCAGATGTCAGAATAAAAAGGTATATGTAGATAATGCTACATAGCGCACACACCGAGCACACCAGGCTACTTGTGCTGTGTGTACAGACTCCCTACTGGTACTATGGGTTTAAGGCACACTCGCACTATTCTTCTGGCTGGCTATCACAGAGGTAAGACCACAGTACACAGTAGCTGACATGAGTAAGACGATAACGCCCAAATCAGGTATGATCCCTTTAATAACTAAGGTGCACACACATGAGCCACACACGGCTAACAATACACATGAAATGCAATACACAAGGTAATGGAAACACTAAACTACTCGTACTTGCCAAAATCACCAGTTCAACATAATAGCAAAACAGTCACCAACATAATCTAACCAGCGACTACAGAATGACTATCACCCACAGGCGACGCCCAATACTGCAACATGACGGTGCATAATTACAAGATTCTACCGTAAATAATATCCAGGAAAGAACTACTAGAACTAACATCACCAATCTAGTAATCTATCAATAATCCTGAACACCTGAAACAATCGGCAAGCAATGAACAAAAATGGCATTCATGTAATCCCAGCAAAACCGCCGACACAGGGCACGTACGTCCGAACAGGACGGCTGACATCTCGTAGAATAATTTGCGCCAAAAGTTTCCTATCGTCTTCCGTTTTGGCCCAACCCGCCAAACGGGTTTGTAATCTACCAGCGTAACCACTCTACAGCGTAACCAACAAACTATATTTCGGCGAATGTCTATCCTGTGACAGTAGTCCAGCATAGTAATGTGATAAGGGATATCCAAGTGGATCATTTATTATAATACTTATAAATTTGACTCTCATAGCTTGAATTTTGGTAGAAACCCAAAGACGCAACAATAGAGAATGCAGTCAGCGACCCATAGCTTGACTGCTTGCGTCAGGGTCAGCGAACCAGAGCTGACCAAGACCCTACTCCGCCTCCCCGTGGTGGTCCTGGAAACAGGCTGCATCATTGCAGTCTGCGTGAGAGAGTAAAGATCGAAGAGGGAAGGGAAACCCGATCTCAAAAAATGCCATGCTAAAGTCGGATGTGCCGGCCGAAAGGCGCAGATATCGCAGCTCCGCTGTAAACAGACACAACGCAACCAACGTCCTTTTCAGGACGAACGAGGAAGAAGAAGAAGAATTTTGGTAGATATATCCTGTAGGTATATACCTCCTCTTGCTGTATCCTGTATTAATGTTTTGTCTTGTATGTTATGTAATGTGTGACGGAAGATGACATGTCTAATTAGAGAATGTATTCTTGTTAGCGTTTTGTTTGGAGGGTTACAAATATTACATATGTGTAGTAACTTAGGGATAACATACATGTTTACAATAATGCCTCTACCGAATATTGTAGCATTTTTATATTTGTAGCGTTCTAATTTATTTTCAGTTTTTAAGATTATATTTCCCCACATTTCTTTGTTTGTTTTATATGGTATAGACAAGAAATTTATTCCTTATATTTTCATGTTATTAGTTTGCACTAGCTGTAAAGGAAAGTCTGTTTTATTTGTCCACTATCCTATGCCCATTATTTGTGATTTTTTCATGTTGATTTTTGAACCACTAGTTCTGCTAAATTTATCTAAGGTATCTAGGATATTTTTTATTGATGACATGTTTGGGGGGAAAAAGACTGTGTCATCTGTGTATGCTTTTAATTTCTTTTCACCAACACCTGGTACAAAGACGCCTTGAATACTTGTATTTTTCAGGATACTTTCTAATAAGGGTTCCAAATCTAGTACATATAGTAAAGGAGACATTGGACAACATAGTCTGACTGATCGAGTGAGAGGGATTTTTTCCGTTATAGTGTGATTTATCATCAATTTGCTTTCCGGAGTTTTGTATATGATCTTTATCCAGGTTCTAAAATATTGGCCGAAATTATTTTCTTGTAGAATTTTGTGTAAAAAGGAATGCGAAACCCTGTCGAAAGCTTTTTCCTGATCTATGGACATTATTGCTGCAGGTGTGCTTTTGTCAAGCGTGTATTGAATGATATCCCGAATGAAATGTGTATGTTTGTTTATGTTTCTATTTTTAACTCCACATTGTTGATCCTGGTGTATGAGTTTGTGCATAAAAGGTCGTAATTTTAATGTTAGGGTCTTGGTAAGTATTTTATAATCTGTATTAAGGAGAGAAATTGGTCTGTAATTTTGCGTGTATTTCTTGTCTGTGTTTACCTTGTGTATTACGGTCATGTAGGACATATTTAAACTATTGGGGAGTTCTTCTTTGTTAAAAGCCTCCTAAAGTGTTGTTAAAAGGAGTGGCACGAGTAGGTGAAAACATTTTGAGTAAAATTCCACTGATAGACCGTCTGGGCCAGGGGTTTTTTGTTTGTGTAGTGTGTTTAAGGCGGACTGTAGGTTATTTACTGTGAGATGTTCATCCAAAATATTTTTCTCATAGTCATTTAGCCGTGAGCTACAGGCTGGGAAAAATCCTCCTGTTGGTGACTGTGTAGAGTCTTGCGTGTATAATTGAGAGTAAAACATTATATCCGGGGCGGTTGTTAATTCTTTGTCCGCGTTATCGGCAATTTTGTGTATTTATCTACTCTTTTGTATGTTTTGTTCTATTGTTAGAAATTGTTTACTCGGTGTCTCTGGAAATGGGGCGTATGGTCTGGTTCTTACATGAGGTGCGTGAGGTGCGAAGACAGGAGGTGTTAAGAGAAGGGGAGGCTATTGCGTAGTTTATGGAAATAGTTTACATCTTTGTCTGGTGTTTCATATATACTGGAGGAAGTTAGATTTCATTTTCACTCAGTAACTTCGCAGTCAAGACTAGAACAAGCCTTCGTTCGATTTCTAGAATCTCTGTTAATAGAGATGTCATTTAGTATGATCGTAGTTGTTTAAGTTCTTAGTAGTTCTGTGTTGAGGTAAATCTTATATTATTTATCTAGTATTTTGTGAGTGGTAAAGTGTTAAATCGCTTATTTCATTTTGCTAGTTAGATTTGTGCAGAGAGTTAAATTATTAAGTCTGTTATATTCTCTAGTCGACGAGTTGCAGTGGAAAGCAGAATATATTATAATGTCTAGCTTTAAGCTCATTGTAGCTAATAAAGGAATTTGATTTAACTGCTAATACTCAGACGAGAATATTTGTATTAAAAACTAACTTATTAAATGACTGCTACATCTTGAGTATTGACGGAATGCGTAGGTATTCCTAATTCAGGATGTTTGATTTTAAAATATAACTTATTCCACGGGAAGTGTTAAACTATAAGACAAGCTACGCTTGCAGTTTAAATTATCAGTTATAGTATGTATAATTATTTGATATGTGTTCTTTCCATTTATATATAGTGGCCAAGATTACCATTGAAGATTCTGTATGGGCAAGTCCTAAAAATATTGTTTTTTTGTTCCCGAAGTGGCTACCAAAGCTGTGAGTATTAAAAAAAATGCACATCTACACTGTGGAATGAATAGAGTGAATGCAGGACTGAGCGACCCCTTTATGGTGGTATTTTGACACCCATTCATTTTTGCTGTCATAACATTTCTTTATGCAAGGTATTGCTAAATATATATATATATATTCCCCTTAGACTAGATCAGAGTATCCAGTCTGTGTATACCTTAAAGGGGAAGAATTTTAGACTAAATCATATGTATCTGTGACTCTTTGGGCTATCACTTTCTTCTAACGGGACTGTGAGCTATACATCGAGGGAAGGATCATACCAACGGGTCTATCATTATTGTAGCATTTCTTGATTTTTTTTGTTTATGATTTTTTTTGTATATGCTTGATGTGATTTGATATGTTGTGAGAGAGGTTTAGTCTTGATAAAAAAACTACTCATAAAATTTATTCCAGCGTGTCGGTCAGTTCGTTTTCCCAAACTCTTCATATAATCAGTGTCATAGTTTTTCGCACGTCTGTACGTCTAACTGTCGTCTTATGTGTGTATGTATGTGAGTGGATATATATATATATATATATATATATATATATATATATATATATATATATATATATATATATATTTCATATATATGTGTGTAGACTGTCTGACTCAATCTAAATCTGTCGTAGAAGATAAGTGAAAGAGAGAAGATTTCTTGATTTCAGAGACAGCCTCTATCACATTTCTACCATCTCACTCGTGGAAATCTATTGCTATTACTACTTCTCACTGTGACTATCACTTATTCTAATCTATTCAGAAGGGACCAACCCAAGTCTTAATCCCCCTATCGAAAATCTACGACACCAGGGTTTCTTGTAGAAACATAAGATCTGGTTTATATGTTTGTATTAAGGCTACAATCTTATCTGTCATATTTGTGAGACCTCTCACATTGAGTGTGTCATAACGTTTAAACTGTTTGTCATTGTAGTGGGCGGTAGGAAGAAGTGATTCTGTTGTGTTTATTTAGACCTAACTTTCTTGCAACATCGTACAAAACAAAGGTTCGGAAGGATAAGGGCAGGAAAACAAAACATTACCCTCGTGAATTCTATTCAGACACCTAGGTATACACCGATGTAAATATATGTATCTACGCGACTGGTCATAAATATATCTACACAAAGTGAGAGCGACCCAAAGGGAATTGTGGATGTATAAAGATAAATCAGTAGTGATGTTTTAAAATATTCGCAAGTCCCCGTTCCGTCTGTTCGCATCGTCCATGTAACAAACACTGTTCTTAAGAGGGAGTTCATTATGTATGTTTCAGAAGGTCAGGGTATGTGTAAGTGGGTTTCCGTCATCATCCATCCTTAAGGCAGTTACATCAAAACTTGGCTCGTAGTAACCTTCTTCTGTTGTAAGAGTCGCCCAGGAAGGGGAGGTATCTTCTTTGTAAGGCGTGCCTGGAGCCGAATCACTTGAATTAGAATTGGTCTGTTGTCTGCTGGGTTGACTGATGCTTGTCTCCGGAATAGATTGTGGAGATGGCTGTGTTGTTCTCCTGATTGTCGCCCGTGTACTTTTCTTTTTATTTTGTTTTCTCTTGTTGATAAATACTGTAAAATTGTCCTTGTTAGAGTTTTCAGAATCCGATTCCGACGACATAATGCTGTTTATATTTTCTGAAGAGTTGCTGACAACTGGCGGGATGGGTGTTTGGATTGTTTGTGTCGGTGGTACTGGTGGTACCGGTAGTAAAGAGTGTAACGGCTCTGTAGTTTGTCCATTGACAGAGGTTGTGCTGAGAGTTGCTGCTTAGGTTTTTTTTTTTTTTTTGGGGGGTGGGGGGTGGGGGGTGTGGGGGGGGGGGGGGGGGGGGGGGGGGGGGGGAGAATTGATGAACCCAATGATTGTTCAGTCCGCATGTTGCGCATGGTGTGCGTCGACCTGGAATAGTGACGAAGATTTTCGGATTTTTCTTCTCCTGTCCTTGTGACTGCAATTTCATGTTTAAATAGTGGGGAATGTGTCTAGTTGGATTACACAGAAAAGTCCACTTATCTGAGGCGTGTTGGAGCTGAAAGGCGTGATCCTCTGTGTTATCACACAAGGGACCTAATGACACATGAGCCTTTTTATCGCCCGTGATAGAGGCGACGATTGAAAGAACTGCTTCTTTTTAATCGTTGGGTGTAGCCTGTGTAACATACCCTGTCCACATCTGCGACTGGAACAATTGTAGAAGGCGGCCAAATATTGTCATTGAAAGTGGCAAAGGATATAAGTGTTCACTTCTTTAACTTGCGCATCAAACTCAATATTATTTAAAGTATTTGTATTTTAAATATGGTAAACACACGTTTTTTTAACAACTTAACAAATGTACTGATAAAAATAAGACATTCTTTTGTGCCTTCCTTTAAATTTGTATAACGAAATGATAAAAAATAAATAAAAAATGAAAATCTGTAATTTAGTTTAATATGTTATTAATAGTTGAATTGTTCCCCTTTGGGAGTAAATTGGATGCCTTCCCCTAACTTCTTTATCTGTGATGTTTAAAGTATCACATGGTTAAGTCCTTTTTTTTTTTTGCTTCATTTATTTCCGAGATTGTACATGACGTCAAAACCTGACAAGAGGAATGTTCTCTCGGTTATAAGTCGTGGTATGTTGTGTACATTGTTATATCATTTTGACCGCTGGTCAGTTATCTCTGTCCTTTTCTTTTTAAATTAGCGGGGGGGAGAACTTTTATTAGCCATGAAAAGGTATGTCTTTGTGAAGGACTGCTAGCTGGATGTTTTGCCGTTCCGTCGTAAGTTTATTCAATTGTTGCTGCATGTTCAATCCATATACTTTTTTATTTTGTTTTTCTAACTGTAATGATTTTACCTCTATATCTATTATTGATAGTGTACCGACGTGTCGTTAAAAGTACTACTAGCTTAAATGAAGATCCATGTGTGTTTTTTGTTTGTTCTTGTGTCTACCCATAGTCTGATCTTCCTTAACTCCAGCTGATTTATGACTTTATCAATGATGATTTGACGTATGGTGTCTAAAATTGCAATAAGTAATTCTGTCTTTGTATTTTGTATTGTTTCGCTGTGTTGTTTTGTTTGATATAACAGTGATAAACTGTCAGAGAGGATAGTGTGATTCGCTTGCATAGCTAGGCGGGGTTGTCGCACGGAAGGTCCAGTGTTTAAATCCTGGGTAAGCCACTCATGTCTGTTGTTTTTCTGTTCTCTAGTGTTCTACTTCTTTATTTCTGACGAGTGTTTGAAAACATACCTTTATGTTTGTTGCAAATTAATTTGTCTCTCTTATTCTATGGTTTTGGTTCGTTGTTGGTGGACAGCTTTATTTTTCTATCCGTAGTTATATAACTGTAATCTATGTAGTCAGTTGTTGGAGTTGGGATTTGATGTGTAGTTTCTGCTTACTTGACAGCGTATTTGTTGTCAAACTATTTATTGTTTTAGGTAATGGTTTCAACAATCCTTCTCATACCACTATGACACATATTAATAATTTCACAAAACAAATCTGAAAGCGTTGCAATTCTCCACCAGTCAGACCATCAGTAGTTCTGTATTACTAATCTATCCCAGTTAGATCGTATGTAGCTATGTCAACATTACAGATCTGTTCCAGTTATCTCAGCCCATCTGTAGATCTGTCAACACTTCAAATTTTTCCCAGGCTGATCATCTGTAGTTCTGTAAACATTAGAAAATTTGTCGCAGTTATCTGATCCCATCTGTACTTCTGTCAATGTGACGTATAATGGAAATATAGCCTACAGTATCAGACAGCCCTGAAATCTCGTTAACGGTCTATGATTCGCTAGCAAAGCCAAACGTTTTTCTGCTTGCATTACTCACCTTTACTCCACGCCCCTTTTCCTTGAGACGTAAACAAACAGAAATTTTACCAATTTCCTCGACCTGCCAGTCATAACAGGGAGCAAAATCTGGTTTGTTTACCTGAGTTTCTCACGCGAGAAGATCTGTCAATCATCAGATATCAGACAGATGCACGTGGAAAAAATCAGAACCTCTTTGAAGTGAGACGATCGGCAAAATATTTTCCCGAGGGACCATGTGATGTTCATACATACAGGGGGAGACTAATCCTTGATCTCAAGAAAACGGGAAAAATCTGGGAAGGAAACCATTTGCACGGTAAGCCTCTGTTGTCAATTAGCAACGGCCGACAGAGCGATGGTAAAACCTTTTATCTGGGGAAACGTAGTTTCCTGATTTTCTGCTATGCACTATAATGTGAAAAGTAACGGCATCTACAGATCAGAGAGACAAAAATTTATATAAACTGCGTCTTCTCAAATCAGTTATCAGTTGTCGCTCAGAATTTTTCGGAGTCTAAACACGTAGACTAGAATCAGTTTGTGGAAGGTGTGTTAATAGCCTTCGTGGGGATTTCATTCGGATTTTCTGGTAATAGAAATTTGAGCCTAAATGTTAAAATGTGTTAAGTTGTACCATTATAATTCAGTGTGATTTCCTAGCGTTAAAACTAGTGAAATAAAATAACGCTTAGCTATTTTCTTGCCAGTCGTTCAGTTTAATGTAATTTTCATCACCCGCTTTCTTACACAAGAAGATGCGGTTTAGCTGACTGAATAAAATGCTAGGCGTGACTGATAGTGGACCGTAGAATTCACGTTATATTTCCTTTTGTGCAAATATAAAAGTGACTATTGTGTAAGATCATGCAACTAAACAAACAGACGCCGACAATCTAACAGCTATTGATGACAGGCGATATTTGTTAAGTGCGCGCAGGGATAATTAAATACCAATTGACATCGTGCACTGATCGTTGACCGGAGCAGGAGGTGAAAGGCTGCATGCCTCAACCAAACCTGTATCCGCTAAGCAACGCGCGATAGGATAGGCGAGAGTCAACGTGTGCCTTTTATCTTAATCAGGACTGACGGAGAGGATAAGAGATAGTCTCGTCCTCTTCCGTGTATATATATATATATATATATATATATATATATATATATATATATATATATATATATATATATATATATATATATATATATATATATAAGTTGAGATATAATAGTACAGTAGCATTTTTTTCATAATGTTTCTCTATTCTTAAGCAGACCTAATCAAACGGCGACCAGCGGTCTATTTTGGTATATTTTGGTCTTTTTTCTTCATCTACCGATTGACTAATGTTGTCTTCGTCGTGGTTTATGTGTCCCCAAACTCAGTTCTGAACAGGACTGGCCAAAAAGACAAATTAGCATTTCAAATAAGAAATTTAACTGGACTTATAAATACGCAGATATTTGTTCAATTTAATCAGCCCACAGTGGCGGAATAAAAATAACATTTCTAGCAACCAGTTGTTTCAAAATACGGGAAATACTTTCTACTGTTTACTGTGAATACAGATCGCGGGTTGTTTTCTACACTAACTATTCGAGGTGACATTTGTCCATCCAGGAATCAACCACCAAATTTGGCGTGCCCCTCATAAAATCCTATTTGTTATAGCGGAAAGACTGGGGCCAGATTTAGATGATAAAACCACTGGAAGTTTATTCAGGATACTTGTATGTCCAAGGGATATATCACCCAGAAAAGGTAAGCGTGATTGAGTGGCCACTGTATGTCAGACAGAGATAGGGAATATCTTCTTAGGTATAGGCACTGTATTAACTTTGGTTTTGCTTAAATCTTGTTTATTTTACTGGAAAGCTTTAGTAGGAACTATTTTCTTTTCTTTATTTTCTATGCTGTAACATAGTGCTAGCCTTTGAGGTTATTAACTTGTTGGGTTCTTTTCTTCCAAATAAAGGGGTAGGGCACATGTATTGTATTCTGTTCATTTTCTATGTATGAATTTTGATTGTATTTGATCTTTCTTACATATAAGATGTTGTAAAGTTTAATGATAATAAACAACAACAAAACTTAACTTTGTGTGTTGGTCAGACCCATACTCAGTTTACAATAGTTTTTCAAGTTTATGTGTCTTGTTGTCACATAATTGTGTATGTGTAGTAAAACTTATATTTCTAGATATAGGGAGGGGCAAGATTGTCTTATACTAAAAGATAGTCGTATAGATAGGCAGTACCAGAGAAACTACTCATTCCAGAGACAGATCTCCTCCTTAAACTATCCACTCGTGAAATCTATTCTCACACCTTTACTTCTCACGTACTAGCACCATCCTGTACTCAGGCGGGACCATAAATATCTTTCACACCTATCTAAATTTACGACAGTCAACAATATAAATAGGTCCAAGTTAGCTCAGATCATCTGTAGTTCTGTCAACGTTACAAATTATTCCCATGCATTCCTCTGTAGTTCTATCAACATCACAAATCTGTAGCAGTTATCTCATCCCATTTGTAATTCTGTCAACAACATAAATCTGTCCCAGTTAGCTCAGCTCAGCTGTAGTTCTTCCAACATTACATATCTGTCTCAGTTAGCTCAGCTCATCTGTAGTTACGTTAAGATTGTGACGAATCGGTTGTGCACTTTTATAACTTTCTACCTCCCCAGCAGTATCACTTCTTGTCTATATTTTCCTCACCGATCGTCCCATGCTTTGATATATTTTTTGCACCTACATTCTGCTCTAGCCGCTCCCAGACTTGTGTACGTTTCGCCATGTGAATCGTCAAAAGCTAATTAGGCAGGTGAGGGGATAATTTATCACCTAAGTCGTTTAGCCACCTTTGATAAAGTCGATCTTTATTGACACAAGGTGATAGCGCAGGATCTATGAAAAGAAAGCCATATTGTCTGTCAGAGAAATCCGTCTGTGGGATTTACGCAAACACAGATGATAAGACGTAATCTTGTCCGCTGGCCTATCTTTGCATCAATATAACCGACAATCTGTCTTTGGAGAAAGTATCGTGGAAAAGCATCTAGACAGGAAATACGTTATCATATTTGTTTATGAGTTTGCATAAAGATGCAATCGGAAGTATTACTGCCTTTTTAGAAAGAGGTCACGAGTTGGAATTTTAAAATTTGATATTTCAAAACACGCGGGGGGATATTATGATTTTAACACCCAGACCCATTTAGTTCTAAAGAGTTTACCATTGGCTTAATGTGAGAGCTGGATTAGACTTTGACTTTCATTGGCAAATTTGTCCGAAGTACAATGTGGGATTTGAACTGGGAAATGGAAATATAATCTAGCGAAATCGGAGTTACAAATCAGACTGTACCGCCACGTCAAGCTAGTTATTCACCAAAGCCAGAAAGAACGATCGGACAAAGGTTTCCAAAATTAAAATTATCAGTGTCAGATCGAAGTATGTGGGCAACTTTTAAACCCGCATTTGTAAATACAAAGACTGGAAACTAAAAAAACAAGGACAGCGTATTTGGGCAACTTTGACACTTAAAAGTTGTCACAAAATTAACTATGATACAACGTTAAAATATCTCCAATGATACAACGTAGGGATAAAAACTAATGCGTAAGCTGCTAGAATACATGATCGCCCACGCCGCGGGTCATCACCCGCCATGGAAATTAAATTGTTAGACTTGAAGGCAAAACGGAACGGGATGAGAACGGAGATCAAAAGGAAAAATCTGACTGAACGCGTGCTTGAAACTAGCGAGGCTAAAAGGACGCAAATTGGTGGGGCAAGGAGGAAAAAGTCACGTTCCTCAAGTTGACATAAAGTAAAGAAATCGACAAAAGGGACCTTGGATATTATACGCCACAGTCATTTCTTGGACGCTTTTGCGATAACTTAGCCCGTTTATTTGAATGCAGTGATGAGAAGATTCTAGAAAATATTTGAAAAGTAACTTTTCTTAATAATAATGTTAGGAATATAAAACCTAGCTGGCCGGATGGCCCATCTTGAGCAGTGAAATAATATGCTTTCATTTATACAGACGGACAGATAATAAGAAAGATATTGACAAAAGACTGTGTTGTTCATATCAGCGAACGTCTGCATTGAAATAAAAAATGTCACTAATTTTCAAAAAATTGTGGCCTTGAAGACGCAAGTGCTAAAATCTAGTTGGAATGAAGAGACGGGGTGGGATGGTGAATTGTGGCTAAAAATAACTTTAAAGGCAAAATTGTGTAGGGGAAGGCAGAGTTGGTTCAAAAAACAAGTGTGTTTTTTTTTGTGAAACGCAAGTAGAGACGGACGGACCAACAGACAATAAGGCATACTTGACTGAGGTCTGACTGAAATGACTTATTGGTAGGATATTTGAATTTGAAAAAAGAAAAGGCAGTGATTGGCCATAGATGAATATATTATCGGCGCTCAGACGCGCATTTTGTGCCATTCATTATAAGTTGTCCTAGTAGACACAGTGAATTATTAAGTGGTGTAATTCCCAGAAGCTATTGAAATATTTAGAGGGACGCCATCATAAGGCCAGCAGCTCAGCTGAGTTTTGCTAGCATTTAACTGTGTTCTATATTCATAATTCTGGTAAGACTGAAATTATTTCTTTGTACATTTTAATATTTGTTTAAGGTTTCGAGTGATTTGATACTGCAATAGCATAATCTGTCCCTTACAACAAGTAAGGATTCGCTCTAGACCCCCCGCCCCAGTTCAGGGTCTAGAGACAAATAAAATACATAAACTCCAGCAAGGATTATGAAGGACAGATCAAGTGTTGATATCAGTGGAACATATCACCTATCCTATTCTATGGCAGGAAGCTAATGAACATATTTCAGAATCTGTAGTCTGGGAGAACTTAGCCTATGTGAAACCAACTTGGTAAGATGTGTTGTTTGGTCAGAAAGATCTGACCCGTCTATGTGGTGTTGTTGTTGTGTAGTGTTGTGTCCAGAAATGGTTAGAGGATGGAATTCTGACACATGACTAATACTTTGATTGCAGAGCTGTGAGTTTCAGTTGGCACCACTGTGGTGTCAAATGAGTTGTTGAATTTTACCAGAGTGGACCCGTGCAGTAACATTTTGTCAGAGCAGCCTATTATAGCCCCCAAGCACGGAGAGGTGGGGCCACCAGACTTCTGATATTGCCCCCAAGCACGGAGAGGTGGGGCCACCAGACCTCTGATATTGCCCCCAAGCACGGAGAGGTGGGGCCACCAGATCTCAGCACCAGAGCTACACCTTCAAGCTACGTGAGCGCCTGGTCTGCTGAGAATTCACCAACTCAACTTATTTGTTAACACACCTATAAATTTCCATCAAATAACTGGACAATGTGTAGTCACCAAAGACAGGGAGTGATGAGGCCACCCCAACAGCACATCCATTAAATGTTCTCCCAAATAGATTACAACTATAAACAGTAATAATATTAACTAGTCTAGTAACATATATATGTACACACCTTGCATTTATTATGTAATATTCATGCATTTCTTTCATAACTGCTAAACCTTTCATATGTTCTGGCCAAAATAAAACCTTGGTTCAGAACAAATAAATGTAAGAAAATTACTATCCAATTTTTACACACTTGAGTTAGTTCAGTGTATTATAACATTTATTAATATTATTAGACTTAGTAAATATCTGTGTGTGTGTATGTACACTACCACAACACATTACATATCATTACCCTAGACATTTAACGTAGCCACATTCATTAGTACAAAAAAGATAAGTGTGAGGTCGTAGTGGTAGCAAGAAGGGCCTTCTGACAATTCACAGCTACATTTTATCTCAGGAGCCTTCACAGCTGACCTCATGCATCACACGTAGTAATATCACCATCATACAATACCATCAAACCCACTACATATATTGGGGTCTCTTTGTCCCGGGATAATTAGCCCATTAAGTATATTAGGATCTCCTGGGGGGAGAATTAGATTAGGGGAACACATTATTAAAATTAAAAGTGTCCCTTAAAATTAAAAGTGTCCCTGAAAATAAAAGTTGGTGAATCTTCACAGCCAGTGGTAGTTAATTAATTAATTAGAATTATTTTAGACTAGAGTAATTAGAAGTACTTTAGTGGTTGGAAATTTTATTTTGCACATTGCTAGATTTGTTTAAAAAGTATGGCGGAGCTGGCCAAATTCAGATCAGCTGCTGTGTTGACGGCAAAGGAGATGGGAATGTATGGTCAGATTTTAATTCAATATGTAACGGCTGAATGTGATAAGTATATTGAACGGGAAGAAAGAAGATTAGAAAAAGAGGCTGAAAGAAAATTAGAGTCTGAAAGGTTGGCTGAAGAGAAGAGGTTACAAATAGAGGCTGAGACTAAGAGGTTGCAGATTGAGGCTGACAAAGAGGCTAAAGCATTGGAGGCAGAAGAAAAACGACAGCAAAGGGAGGCAGAAAATAGAAGGTTGCAAAGGGAGCACGAATTACGACTCAGGGAGCTGGAGCTACAAGGCCAGGCCCCTGAAAATGGTGCCAGCCCTTTTGCCTCAGATGCTACGCCCAGTCTGGGAGCCTCAACATCAGCTATGGGGTTTCATTTAGACCATTTTGTTGAAAAAGACGATGACATAGAGGGGTACCTAGGACGTTTTGAGTTATTAGCTACTACATATGGGTTAGAGAGAGAGAGGTGGAGTTTAAAGCTATCACAGGGACTGAGAGGTACTTCTTACGAAGTCTTCGCAAAAATGAACAGAGAAGACCAGGAGAATTATGACATGTTAAAGCATGCTTTGTTATTGAGGTACGAAAAAAATTGGGAATTTTATCGTAAGTAAATTAGAAATGCCAAACTGTTGTCTGGGGAGACATACCACCAATTCTCTGCCAGACTAGAAACCTATTTGGAGAAATGGACTGCTCTGGGGAAGACCCAAGATCTTAAAGAAATGATCATGATTGAGCAATTGAGAGAGTCCATGGCTCCAGACATGAGAACATTTCTCATGGAACAAGGTGCAGAGAAGTTGGGGGAGGTTTTAAATGTCGCTGAGAGGTATCAGGCAGCCCAGGCAGAGGTAAGTGGTGCTAAAAAGAAGCACATAGACACTTTTAAAGCTCCACAGCAATTTAATAAATTTGATAATAGAGAGCAGGGAAATAAAGGTAGGACAAACTTTGAACGGCCAAGAAATGACTACCGAGACAGAAACTCACAGTTCAATGACCAAAAATCCAATGAAAGAAAACCGTTTAACCAAGGAAAAAGATGGTGTAAATGGTGCAAGAAAGATAACCATAACACCGAATTTTGTAGAAGGAAACCTTCAAACATTGCTGCAATGAAGTCGGGGACTCAAAGATTAAAGGTTAATCCTAAGGGACAGCAGGAACCTTATCACCCCCCAGTTTGTGAGGATGTTATTTGTAATGGGGTCACCATAAGGTGCCTTTATGATACAGGTTTGGATTATGATTCAGTTGTGAAGTCAAGCCTAGTGGACCCAAGTCAGTATACCACAGAAACAGTGGAAATACAAGGGGCAACTAAGGACATACCACTCATGACACTTCCCATCGCAAGGATAACGGTGAAAACTCGCTATGTGGAAGGAGAAATCAGAGCAGCAGTGATAGATGAACCAATCTACCCTCTGATATTGGGGTGTAGATACGTCTTCTTGGGGAATCCCGAGAGACCTGTGATCATGGCGACAGTGCAGACCAAGTCACAGAAGAAGGAGGAAGAAGGTGAACCTATAAATGCTCATCCAGAGGAGATGAGGAAGGCGGAGGCTGAGGATAGGACACTCAAGCCATGTTTTAAAAAATTGCCCAAATGCCACACACCTCCGAGCAAGGGGGAATATTTTATGAAGAACAGATTGCTATATAGGAAGACAGGAACTAGATCCACTGGTCACGGACAGTTGGTTCTTCCCAAGATATATAGGGCAAATTTAATAAGGAGCTTACATGTTGGAAAAGATGGGGACCATGAAAAAGTCGGTACCATCTGCCAAAAAGTTGCTAGCAAATACTATTGGCCCGACGTAAATGTCGATATTGAAAACTTTGTAGAAGCATGTGGCATATTTCATGAGGGAACACCCACAAAGGGAAAATATGTGCAGGACCTAGAAACGCCACGGGGCAAAATTAGGCCTGGAAGGAAAACTAAGGATACTCAAGGAGACAAAGTGCAATGGGAGCCCCCTTTTCACACCCAGTCTTCACTTGAATGGATTAACATGGTTACTATGCGAAGAGTACAAAGAAGAAATTTTACCCAGGATAAGATGACAATCCCTCGGTCAGACTTATATAAACTGGAAGAACAGAAAAGAGAGCGAAGATCTCTCATAAGCAATCTAAAGTGGGGAGATAAACCCAAGAAAAAAATTGGTAGTGGTCGATTTGTGAGTGATGATTCTAGGAAGAAAAGTCCTCACTATAGTGCTTCTAATGGACGGGACCAGACGGGTTCCATGAAAAATACGTATGATAAATTAAAGGTCCAGATGTAGCACTATTAAGGACCTGGACAGATGAGAAGGCGGAAGAGACTGTTACCTCATCTTATCAATACGTGAACGAACTGACCACTCGTTTGAAAGCTGGATGGAAACTGGCAAATGATAATTTGAAACAAGCCAGGAAGAAACATGCAGCATATTTTAATAGGAAGGCAAAGGACAGAGAACTGGCAGTGGGAGAGAAGGTGCTGCTTCTACTACCCGGTAGCCAGAATAAATTACAAATTGGATGGCAAGGTCCATATACGGTTCTAGAGAAAGTGTCTAGAACAAACTATAAAATTGACAAAAAGGGGAAGGAGAAAGTTTATCATGTAAACCTGTTAAAGAAGTATCTGGACAGACCACTCCAGGAAAGCACCCCCTTACTGACCCTAGCTATCGCAACTCAAATGCAAAAGGACCCACTCACCTCACATGAATACCCATTACATCCTTGTGAAACAGCAGCACAGGTAAAAGTCAGTAAGCACCTGACTAAAAACCAGAGGGAGAGAGTTCAACAGGTTCTGGAGGAACATACAGATGTATTAACAGATAAACCAGGCCATACAAATTTGCTACAGTATGACATGAAACTGGTAGACTCAAACCCAATCTGTATGAGAGCCTATTCTATTCCGTTCGCGAAGGAGAAGGCATTGAAGGAAGAAATAGATTATTTGTTGAAGGAGGGGATTATTTCACACAGTGAATCATCTTTTAGCTCTAGTGTCGTATTGTTGAGAAACCCGTCTGGGGAACACAGACTGTGCATAGATTACAGGAAACTGAATGCTGTCACAGAAGGACAAGTGGATCCATTACCAGACACAAAACAGTTATTTGCCTGATTGAACAAGGCAAAATACTTTTCAAAGGTGGATCTTAGTAAAGGCTATTACCAGATCCCAGTGAAGCCTGAAGTGAGACCTTATTTGGCTTTTAGCACTTCGGGTGGACATTATGAATTCAACATGCTACCATTCGGATTGAAAAATGCTCCGAGTGTATTTTCAAGGATGATGCGCAAATTGTTGGATCCCCTGAATAACTCATGTATCACGAATTTCATGGATGATATTCTCGTCGCCACAGAGACATTTGAAGAACACATTGAAGCTCTAGAAATGTTATTTAATAGGCTTAGGGAGGCGAACTTAACTGCTAGGCCCACAAAATGTTGCATTGGATGCAAAGAGTTGGAATTCTTGGGACACACTGTATATCAGGGTAGCATGACCCCTGATCCCAAGAACTTGGAAAAACTGCAGAGAGCTCCTAGACCACAAACAAAAAAGGACGTGCGATCATTCGTGTCGTTATGCGGATTTTATCAGAAATATATCAAAGATTTTAACTCTAATTGTGCTCCTCTGACTGATCTGACTCGCAAGGGACTTCCAGATAAAATTAATTGGACTGCGCAAAGTGAATTAGCGTTCCAAGACTTAAAGGAAAAACTCACTAGCAAGCCTATTCTCAAACTACCTGATTTGACACAGGACTTTGTTTTAAGAACCGATGCAAGTAATGTAGGACTCGGAGCGGCTTTGTTGCAAAGATCATCTTCACCTGATGGGGAACTGAAACTAGTCGCTTATGCAAGCCGCAAATTGAATAAGGCGGAACAAGGATACTCCACAAGCGAAATAGAATGTTTAGCGTTAATCTGGGCCATAAAGAAGTTTCAAATCTATCTGTATGGTAGGACTTTTGTGGTCGAGACGGACCATCAGCCTCTCGTATTCTTATCTCAGGCTAAGCATGAAAACGCAAGATTGCTGAGGTGGTCTTTATTGCTTCAACCTTATCAGTTTAGTATCCAATATATCCCAGGCAAATTGAATGTCGGTGCAGATTTCCTCAGTCGGCACCCCTGTGATCAAAATTAGAGTAATGGCAGGCGTAAGGAGAGATTTTATCTATGTGTATCAATGGTTTTGGAACTTGCCGTAGGCATGTTTTCAAGTGGGGGGATGTGTCACAAAATTAACTATGATACAACGTTAAAATATCTCCAATGATACAACGTAGGGATAAAAACTAATGCGTAAGCTGCTAGAATACATGATCGCCCACGCCGCGGGTCATCACCCGCCATGGAAATTAAATTGTTAGACTTGAAGGCAAAACGGAACGGGATGAGAACGGAGATCAAAAGGAAAAATCTGACTGAACGCGTGCTTGAAACTAGCGAGGCTAAAAGGACGCAAATTGGTGGGGCAAGGAGGAAAAAGTCACGTTCCCCAAGTTGACATAAAGTAAAGAAATCGACAAAAGGGACCTTGGATATTATACGCCACAGTCATTTCTTGGACGCTTTTGCGATAACTTAGCCCGTTTATTTGAATGCAGTGATGAGAAGATTCTAGAAAATATTTGAAAAGTAACTTTTCTTAGTAATAATGTTAGGAATATAAAACCTAGCTGGCCGGATGGCCCATCTTGAGCAGTGAAATAATATGCTTTCATTTATACAGACGGACAGATAATAAGAAAGATATTGACAAAAGACTGTGTTGTTCATATCAGCGAACGTCTGCATTGAAATAAAACATGTCACTAATTTTCAAAAAATTGTGGCCTTGAAGACGCAAGTGCTAAAATCTAGTTGGAATGAAGAGACGGGGTGGGATGGTGAATTGTGGCTAAAAATAACTTTAAAGGCAAAATTGTGTGAAGGGGAAGGCAGAGTTGGTTCAAAAAACAAGTGTGTTTTTTTGTGAAACGCAAGTAGAGACGGACGGACCAACAGACAATAAGGCATACTTGACTGAGGTCTGACTGAAATGACTTATTGGTAGGATATTTGAATTTGAAAAAAGAAAAGGCAGTGATTGGCCATAGATGAATATATTATCGGCGCTCAGACGCGCATTTTGTGCCATTCATTATAAGTTGTCCTAGTAGACACAGTGAATTATTAAGTGGTGTAATTCCCAGAAGCTATTGAAATATTTAGAGGGACGCCATCATAAGACCAGCAGCTCAGCTGAGTTTTGCTAGCATTTAACTGTGTTCTATATTCATAATTCTGGTAAGACTGAAATTATTTCTTTGTACATTTTAATATTTGTTTAAGGTTTCGAGTGATTTGATACTGCAATAGCATAATCTGTCCCTTACAACAAGTAAGGATTCGCTCTAGACCCCCCGCCCCAGTTCAGGGTCTAGAGACAAATAAAATACATAAACTCCAGCAAGGATTATGAAGGACAGATCAAGTGTTGAGATCAGTGGAACATATCACCTATCCTATTCTATGGCAGGAAGCTAATGAACATATTTCAGAATCTGTAGTCTGGGAGAACTTAGCCTATGTGAAACCAACTTGGTAAGATGTGTTGTTTGGTCAGAAAGATCTGACCCGTCTATGTGGTGTTGTTGTTGTGTAGTGTTGTGTCCAGAAATGGTTAGAGGATGGAATTCTGACACATGACTAATACTTTGATTGCAGAGCTGTGAGTTTCAGTTGGCACCACTGTGGTGTCAAATGAGTTGTTGAATTTTACCAGAGTGGACCCGTGCAGTAACATTTTGTCAGAGCAGCCTATTATAGCCCCCAAGCACGGAGAGGTGGGGCCACCAGACTTCTGATATTGCCCCCAAGCACGGAGAGGTGGGGCCACCAGACCTCTGATATTGCCCCCAAGCACGGAGAGGTGGGGCCACCAGATCTCAGCACCAGAGCTACACCTTCAAGCTACGTGAGCGCCTGGTCTGCTGAGAATTCACCAACTCAACTTATTTGTTAACACACCCATAAATTTTCATCAAATAACTGGACAATGTGTAGTCACCATAGACAGGGAGTGATGAGGCCACCCCAACAGCACATCCATTAAATGTTCTCCCAAATAGATTACAACTATAAACAGTAATAATATTAACTAGTCTAGTAACATATATATGTACACACCTTGCATTTATTATGTAATATGCATGCATTTCTTTCATAACTGCTAAACCTTTCATATGTTCTGGCCAAAATAAAACCTTGGTTCAGAACAAATAAATGTAAGAAAATTACTATCCAATTTTTACACACTTGAGTTAGTTCAGTGTATTATAACATTTATTAATATTATTAGACTTAGTAAATATCTGTGTGTGTGTATGTACACTACCACAACACATTACATATCATTACCCTAGACATTTAACGTAGCCACATTCATTAGTACAAAAAAGATAAGTGTGAGGTCGTAGTGGTAGCAAGAAGGGCCTTCTGACAATTCACAGCTACATTTTATCTCAGGAGCCTTCACAGCTGACCTCATGCATCACACGTAGTAATATCACCATCATACAATACCATCAAACCCACTACAAAAGTAAACCCGCATTTTTAAATACAAAGAGTGGAAACCTAAGGAATCATATCACCCGTCATAAGAGAAAAATTAAAATTTTCCAGACCAAGTGATTCGACAGCATCAACGTGCTGTGCCCATTCTAACTGACCCAGGAGATTGTGTTCCCAAAAGTTACTTTGGGGTAAATGTAAACATTTATTTTACCATGTGAATTTGACATGTTTTCCTTGCTCAGTGGCTATATCTGAGGCTGGAAACCTCACCCTATGACAATAGTGTCGTGAATTCTGATTCAAAACACGTCATTCATACCAAAACGGCACGCCAGACTATATAAAGGTGTAGGCTAGACGGACGAATGAAAGGTCATCCTTATTCACGTTGTTTACAATAGTATTAGGCATCTAAACATGATCGGACTTCAAATCAGTGTAACCTAGTTTAATTTGAACAGAAACTACAGAATTATGTGCGAAGTACGGCATGGAAAATGTCTGTAATTTTATAGTAGGACTGTTCCTTTATAAGAATGTGCAAAGACTTCCACGAAAAGTGTTATACTAACAGAGAAAATTTGAGTGGAATGCATCGAGACATCAGACAAGTCGAAAATTTTGCTGTTTAGGCTGCGCCTACGAAAGGATGGACGTAGGAAAGGAATAGACAATTATCTAGAAAGATAAAGAAGAATCCAGGGCGTACTTTAAGCCTAAGATGAAGTAAATCGGTGCAGGAATAAAGGAGATATGAAGATTCCTAATTTTCCAATAATGGACAAGTCGACAAAATTTTGCCTGCATTTGAGAACGCAAACACACTTCAGTCTTATTGTTCTCCGAGGCATTCATCTGTGACCTATATAAAGACTTGCCCTCTTTCGAAAGGAGGTCACAAAATTTCAAACTATAGCGAGAGCACCAGTTCTGTCAGTTAGACTCCCGTTGCCTTCTGCCTCTGAGTGCAGACTCAATGACCATTAACAGCTCGACTGTATGTACTTGAGGGTAAGAAAGAATGTATAAATTTATATATTTCTAATTAATTAATCAACTTGTGCGTTAGGAAGTGTGTAACTGTGTTATAAACCCCTGTGTAATTATTGGAGGCAATCCGAGCCTGTGTATATTCAGATAAATTGAGAATGGAAGCGGAAAATGTGTTCATAGTTTTAGAAAAGCATTTAAAGAATTATTTCTTGAAGGAATGCAACACACACAAGGAACAAAGGACAGAATGACGTTCGTCCTGAAAAGGACGTTGGTTTCGTTGTGTCAGTTTACATCAGAGCTTCGATATCTGCGCCTTTCGGCCGACACATCCGACTTCAGCACAGCATGTTTTGGGACTAGGTTTTGCCTTCATCTTCAATCCCTACTCTCTCAGCCAGACTGCAGTGATGCAGCCTGTTTCCAGGACCACCACGTGGAGGTGGAGTAGGGTCTTGGTCAGCTCTGGTTCGCTGACCCTGACGAAAGCAGTCAAGCTATGTATGGGTCGCTGACTACATTCTCTATTGCTGCATCTTTAAGTCCCACATGGTAACAAAAATATTTACATTTACCTTAAAGTAACTTTTGGGAACACAATCTCTTGGCACAGTTAGAATGGACACAGCACGTTGATGCTGTCGAATCACTTGGTCTGGGAAATATTTTTTTTCATTTTTTATTGGCTCTAAACTGATGCGTGGAATGAAAACTCGTACACATTAATTACTGCCTGTGATGATTTTGTTTTGTATATTTGAAAAGTTCAGCCCTCTATCTTTACTAGTTAAACACTTTCATTAAGAAAAATAGTAATTTGGGAATATCTATCTGTTGGGTATCCATAATACAATAATGTTGACTATATTCTAGGTCATTTAGTGGATTCTTTTTTTTAACTATGTGATGGTGGGCAGAAACAAATGGAACGAATAAATAGGACTAACGTCACAAACAGGTTAATTAATGACGCCATAAAGAAAACATTATTTGATACATAACAACGTTTTTATTATAATAATTTTAAAAAATTATCAGAATACATTTAAACGAATGAGTTATACCCCTTGATTCTTGTCAACCAACAGTTTTATTCTTGGTAAAGTTTCTGAAAGAGTCTTCACTTATCATTTTTAAACTCCAGATGTTTTTCCTTGCTTCGGATTAGAATAAGAACTCGTCGTTTTCTCTTTCATTCCACAACTTTGTTTTTCACTAACACTACTACGTTTGGAATATTTTAGTTGAATTATATACTCTTTCATTCCACAACTTTGTTTCTCACTAACACTACTACTTTTGGAATATTTTAGTTGAATTATTTACTGTTTCTGTTCCATTCCACAACTTTGTTTCTCACTAACACTACTACTTTTTGGAATATTTTAGTTGAATTATTTACTCTTCCATTCCACAACTTTGTTTCTCACTAACACTACTACTTTTGGAATATTTTAGTTGAATTATTTACTTTTTCATTCCACAACTTTGTTTTCTCACTTTTTTGGAATATTTTAGTTGAATTATTTACTCTTCTTACTACTTTTGGAATATTTTAGTTGAATTGTTTACTCTTCCATTCCACAACTTTGTTTCTCACTAACACTACTACTTTTGGTATATTTTAGTTGAATTGTTTACTCTTCTTCCATTCCACAACACTACTACTTTGTTTCTCACTAACTTTGTTTCTACTACTTTCCATGGAATATTTTAGTTGAATTGTTTACTCTTCTATTCCACAACTTTGTTTCTCACTAACACTACTACTTTTGGAATATTTTAGTTGAATTGTTTACTCTTCCATTCCACAACTTTGTTTCTCACTAACACTACTACTTTTGGAATATTTTAGTTGAATTGTTTACTCTTCCATTCCACAACTTTGTTTCTCACTAACACTACTACTTTTGGAATATTTTAGTTGAATTGTTTACTCTTCTATTCCACAACTTTGTTTCTCACTACTTTGGAATATTTTAGTTGAATTGTTTACTCTTCCATTTCCCACAACTTTGTTTTCTCACTAACACTTACTACTTTTGGACTATTTAACACTACTACAACTTTTTCTCACTAATATTTTTTGGACTAACATTCCACAACTTTGTTTCTCACTAACACTACTACTTTTGGAATATTTTAGTTGAATTGTTTACTCTTCCATTCCACAACTTTGTTTCTCACTAACAATATTTTAGTTGAATTGTTTACTACTACTTTGTTTCTCACTTACTACTTTTGGAATATTTTAGTTGAATTGTTTACTCTTCTATTCCACAACTTTGTTTCTCACTAACACTACTACTTTTTTGAATATTTTAGTTGAATTGTTTACTCTTCCATTCCACACTTGTTTCTCACTAACACTACTACTTTTGGAATATTTTAGTTGAATTGTTTACTCACTAACACTACTACTTTTGGAATATTTTAGTTGAATTGTTTACTCTTCTATTCCACAACTTTGTTTCTCACTAACACTACTACTTTTGGAATATTTTAGTTGAATTGTTTACTCTTCTATTCCACAACTTTGTTTCTCACTAACACTACTACTTTTGGAATATTTTAGTTGAATTGTTTACTCTTCTATTCCACAACTTTGTTTCTCACTAACACTACTACTTTTGGAATATTTTAGTTGAATTGTTTACTCTTCTATTCCACAACTTTGTTTCTCACTAACACTACTATGCTCACTAACACTACTACTTTTGGAATATTTTAGTTGAATTGTTTACTCTTCTATTCCACAACTTTGTTTCTCACTAACACTACTACTTTTGGAATATTTTAGTTGAATTGTTTACTCTTCCATTCCACAACTTTGTTTCTCACTAACACTACTACTTTTGGAATATTTTAGTTGAATTGTTTACTCTTCCATTCCACAACTTTGTTTCTCACTAACACTACTACTACTTTTTTTAGGAATATTTTTAGTTGAATTGTTTACTCTTCCATTCCACTACTGTGTTTCTCACTAACACTACTACTTTTGGAATATTTTAGTTGAATTGTTTACTCTTCTATTCCACAACTTTGTTTCTCACTAACACTACTACTTTTGGAATATTTTAGTTGAATTGTTTACTCTTCTATTCCACAACTTTGTTTCTCACTAACACTACTACTTTTGGAATATTTTAGTTGAATTGTTTACTCTTCTATTCCACAACTTTGTTTCTCACTAACACTACTACTTTTGGAATATTTTAGTTGAATTGTTTACTCTTCCATTCCACAACTTTGTTTCTCACTAACACTACTACTACTTTTGGAATATTTTAGTTGAATTGTTTACTCTTCTATTCCACAACTTTGTTTCTCACTAACACTACTACTTTTGGAATATTTTAGTTGAATTGTTTACTCTTCTATTCCACAACTTTGTTTCTCAATAACACTACTACTTTTGGAATATTTTAGTTGAATTATTTACTCTTCTAACACTTTGTTTCTCACTAACACTACTTTTTGGAATATTTTAGTTGAATTGTTTACTCTTCTATTCCACAACTTTGTTTCTTGGAATATTTTAGTTGAATTGTTTACTCTTCTATTCCACAACTTTGTTTCTCACTAACACTACTACTTTTGGAATATTTTAGTTGAATTGTTTACTCTTCTATTCCACTACTTTTGGAATATTTTAGTTGAATTGTTTACTATTCCACACTTTGTGTTTCTCACTAACACTACTACTTTTGGAATATTTTAGTTGAATTGTTTACTCTTCTATTCCACTACAACTTTGTTTCTCACTAACACTACTACTTTTGGAATATTTTAGTTGAATTGTTTACTCTTCTATTCCACAACTTTGTTTCTCACTAACACTACTACTTTTGGAATATTTTAGTTGAATTGTTTACTCTTCCATTCCACTACTTTGTTTCTCACTAACACTACTACTTTTGGAATATTTTAGTTGAATTGTTTACTCTTCTATTCCACAACTTTGTTTCTCACTAACACTACTACTTTTGGAATATTTTAGTTGAATTGTTTACTCTTCTATTCCACAACTTTGTTTCTCACTAACACTACTACTTTTGGAATATTTTAGTTGAATTGTTTACTCTTCCATTCCACTACTGTGTTTCTCACTAACACTACTACTTTTGGAATATTTTAGTTGAATTGTTTACTCTTCTATTCCACAACTTTGTTTCTCACTAACACTACTACTTTTGGAATATTTTAGTTGAATTGTTTACTCTTCTATTCCACAACTTTGTTTCTCACTAACACTACTACTTTTGGAATATTTTAGTTGAATTGTTTACTCTTCTATTCCACAACTTTGTTTCTCACTAACACTACTACTTTTGGAATATTTTAGTTGAATTGTTTACTCTTCCATTCCACAACTTAGTTTCTCACTAACACTAACACTACTACTTTTGGAATATTTTAGTTGAATTATTTACAGTATGTCCCAAAAGTCTGGATTCATAGAGAATTGGGCTGCTACTTGTCTATGTGAGAATCCCTGTCTTGTGTACATGAGAACAATCTGTGTGCGTTAATCTGCTGCAAATGTCGAATCCATATTTGCACAGACAACAATTATTACGTAAGTTAGAAAGGCAAATAAATTTAGATAAGGCAATTTGCCTATATTTCCAGACGTTTGGCCCATCCTATATTTCCAGACGTTTGGCCCATCCTATATTTCCAGACGTTTGGCCCATCCTATATTTCCAGACGTTTGGCCCATCCTATATTTCCAGACGTTTGGCCCATCCTATATTTCCAGACGTTTGGCCCATCCTATATTTCCAGACGTTTGGCCCATCCTATAGTTATTGACTAAATATTATGTGTAACCATGTGCGATGCTTCTCGTATCCCCATGTGGTAGACACACCATAGGCTGGGAACTAAACGCACTAAACCTATTATTTGAAACTATTGCTTTTTAAAAACTATTTGAGGATTACTGAACCTTAATTACTTATTTTAAATCAGAAATAAATAAGTATTGTGAATTTTTTTTTTAAATTGTTTTGGGGGCTATGACGTTTTATCCCAAAAAATTTGTCCGTTGCTTATTTCAAGGCGGCCCCTGTAAGCCTGGGACTCAAGGCCCGTGTCTAGTGGGCCTAATGAATAATCCGGCGCTGATGACGGGTTTAGTTGACAACTACCTTACCTACATTAGTTAGTCAATTCTGATATTCACTTCACATCTTTTATTATACTGTCTCATTGGTAGAATGGTTACATCACTTTCTTCTCAATGTAAAGTTTCCGGGCTCTAAACATGGTAGCCTTATGCTCCAGGCTACCTAGCTGTAAGTTGGTACCTGGTTTGCTACTGAGTTAGTGAGGGTAAAGGTAACACTATCTTAAAAAGCTGGTCATATAAAAATGAGATATATTTTGGGACTACCTTTTTTTTTAAATGTCTAGATATTGAATCCCTCATTAGTTGATTGTTTCATACGTGACTGTGTGATCTGCTGGTACAGTAATCATACACATAGACTACCACACGTGTCAGCGCAGAACGTATACTTTTCTCACACATTTAATACTATAATCGAGCAACACACACTGACACCGATTTGTTCTCAGGATGTTGAACTTTCACTCCAGTCCCAACAGACCATGCTACCTAACAGTACGTAACTGAATATGATAATCTGCTTGTATGAGACCATGTAACCATGATGAACGGTGTCTCGCGTTTTATAATGTTGGCCACAACTTAATTATGTAAATCGAGAATCAGCTTCTTCATGTTAGAACAGCACAACGTCTGTGAAGCAATGAAGTTAATATCTGACGGTTTAAACCTCTCTTGGTATATTAGAGGCACTCGTACAAATGACCAAAAACACATAAGTCAAGTCCCTGTACATCAAAACATAGAATTTCTTATCTTTGCTCTTATCTGCAACTGCTGTGTTTCTTGCTGAATAATATGTGCTCTGGTCTAGTTTAGGGTTCCCATAATGTTTTGTTCAAAAACCGGGACATTTCCAAATTTTTACCTAAAAAACTCGGGACATTTTGTAAATAAACGGGACATGTTAAAAATTTAGGTAAAGCACAAATAAATATATTATATATTATATGTTGCACTTAAAATAAGATAACTGGTATAAAAATACACACATTAACTAACACAACTTCCACTTTAAAAAAAGAATTCTAAATTACAAACATACTTAATTAGAAAAATCGCATCTTTAAAAAATACACAATAGTCAAAATAATATTTCAGATTCATCAGAATATTTATCAGATTTATGGGCCTGTTCAAGAAGTTTTTTTTTCTTCTGATATTTGGACATAGAACTCAGCACAAGAGAAATCCTTAAAATTGGCCTTTATAATGGCAAGCTTTCAGTGTCTCAATTTTAAGTCTGTTTTTTTTTTCGTCTGTCCAAAGCGCATTTATTAATGAAAAAATACGTTCAACAGCTGCATTGGATCCTGGCAGTGCCAAACAAAAACTAACTAGGCATTTCAGGTTCTCAGCATTTATATCCTGCTTTGTAAAATGAGCGAACATCTCACACCATTTTTCACTGACACTTTGATCCTTCAGTTCACTCCACACATCAAATTTGCTTTCACAATATTTTTTCACACATGCAAACTCATCAAATAAGTCCTCTTCATTCACAGTAAAATTTGGTGGCACTGTCTTCGTGAATATGTAACTTTCTTGGATGTTCTTCCAAGTCACAGACTCCTTTCCCTTCAAATTGATCCAATCCATAGACTGAAGAGGCGTAAGAAATGGTGTACACCACTCCTGAATATATTCAATGCAGGTGTCATAGAAATCTACTGCATAGCTTTGAAACTTTTCAACTGTTATGTGCCCTTCTTTTTCTAATTCTTGCAACGGATTTCTCACAGTAGTAGTAAGAAACTTTTCTGCCTTCCTGTAGTTAAATCATTTGGTAGATGCTCACTGAACACTGTTTTGATCGACTTTCGAATTTTTGTTCGAGATTCACACCGAGGGTCCACTGTAACCGGAAATTGATAAATTAACACTACTAAAACACGGAATAAAATCTGTTACCCAAAGATTTTTTTTTTTAGGAAGGACCCTTAAAAAGCGGGACATTTGGAATAAATTCGGGACACCAGGACATTTTATTAAAAAAACGGGACTGTCCCGGGAAAAACGGGACGAATGGGAACCCTAGTCTAGTTCCATGGTCTGGGATGATTTGTAACAAAGCATGCTCAAGAGATTTATGCGATTAGGGACTGTTTATTTTCGGCAATTATAAGTGCAACTACATTGTCATTAAAAGGAAACAGAGCACGAAGTATTTGCTCTTCACAAGTTTTATTATGTACAAATCTTTAAACTCTTTAATAACTACAATTAAAAAATCAAGACGTTGCATAAAATGCCAGTCTGTCTAAATAATTTAATTAAGCTCCTTTAGTCTTACAAAAGTTTGTAATATAATTAGGCATTATTGAATCAGTTTAAAAAAAAAAAAAAACTTACTTTAAATATTTTACAAGTTTATTAATTGAATTGTTTTCCTTGAGTAGAAAAACCGTTATCTTCCCTAATACAATTATTGTAAAATGTACATATATACTGTTCAAAAAAAGAAACGCAACTTTTTTGGTGTTACTTTTATAAAAGATATTCGCTGATTGGACATCAGTCAACCTATCGACTGTGTCCAACTGGTCATTAACTTCTCGTGGTTACCTGAATTGTACTCACCTCATGATTCGTGAGGTCATGAAAGAGGTCAAGGTCAAAACAACATTTTTGACAATAACTCGTGACAGGTTCAAGAGAATCCCATGAAACTTACTGAACACAAAACTCTCTGACCATATTATAGAATGCCTATAAAAGATTGACGCTCCTCGAATAAATTCAGTTGAAAATTCAATGCGCAAGTATGGCTCATCTCACTACAGAACAACGACTCATCATCATTGGACGTTTACAGTCTGGACAGTGACAAAGTGTAGTGGCCAGAAAATTTAATGTGTTTAGAAGCACCATTAGTCGCCTTTGGAGGCGATTTCAAGAAACTGGCTCAGTGGCAGACCGGCTGCGCAGTGGAAGACCCAGAGTCACAACTCTTGCCGAAGACGGCTTCATACGGCTGCGTCACCTCAGGAATCGACTTGCATCTGCGTCCTCCACAGTCTAGTCAATGTCAGCAGCTCGTCGAATTTCAGATCAAACTCTCAGGAACCGGCTGCACGACTCTGGTCTTTGGGCTAGAAGACCCTACAGAGGTCCTGTTCTTACGGACCGGCATCGCCAGAACCGACTGCAGTGGGCGAACCAGCATCGTCAACGGACCGTTGAGTGGGCGAACCAGCATCGTCAACGGACCGTTGGGAATGACTGGAGACGGGTTTGGTTTAGTGATAAATCATTTTTTGTGCTCCAGCGACACGATAGACGGAGAAGAGCTTACCGCAGAGTCCATGAGCGCTACGCCCATAACAGCGTTGATGAGGCTCCTCCACATGGTGGTGGAGGTGTACTGATGTGGGCGACGATCAGCTTCATGGGAAGAAGTGACCTGGTGCAAATTGAAGGACGCCTGACTGCCCAACGATACGTCGCTGAAATTCTTCGTCCTCACGTCCTTCCACTTCTGGCTGCACGTGGGTCGATTTTTCAGAAGGATAACGCTCGACCTCATGTGGCACAACTCACCACCCAGTTCCTCGCTGACAACAACGTCCAGACCATTCCGTGGCCAGCCATGTCATCAGACATGAACCCCATAGAACACTTATGGGATGAACTCGACAGACGACTCCACCAGCGAGACGTGGCTCCAGCCAATCTCAGACAGTTGTCTCTTGCACTGCGGGAAGAGTGGGCAGCCATCCCACAACGACAGATCCAACGGCTAATCGGATCCATGTCAAGGAGATGTCGTTCTGTGATAGAAACCAGAGGAGGACATACACCTTACTGAAACGGAGGCCTCAGTTGCAAAGAATAAAAGTCCAAACCAAATTTAATGAACATCATTTCATTGTTAAAGTCTGAAAGTTTCTTCATGCCAAGATTGAAACATTAATTCCGTAAAATACAATTTTGGTACAAGTTTGAAATTTGGTGTCCATTACCACTGCAATAATGTTGCGTTTCTTTTTTTTTTGAACAGTATAAATCGTACTACACGGGGTGTTAGAACTACAGCGAGCTATTTCTGCTTCGTGTATTGATGATATCACTATTTCTTCACCGTCATTTCACTCCTTTATACTCTATTTTACTTTTACTGGATCTTTGTAGTCCATTATCTGGAGGTACTGGCAATAATGCCACAGAGAAACACTTTAAAATAGACGCCTGAAAAAAAACAAATAGAATAACATTTTCTTATTCATTAAGACTAGCGGTCATATCCGGTTTAGCTTGGGTTTGATGCGAATAGGTTAGGAAGATTCATGTATTTTTGATTTTAATTGTATTATTGCATTGATGTGTGTATATGTGGCAGATGGAGACCGACTAACAGTCAAAGGGAATGAATAAGGAGAATTATAAATAGGAAGGTTCAGATAGAGTACAAAAATGGGATGCGCGAACAATAATGCGCATGAAATGGGTGAACGATAATCCAGTGAAGCACGCTTTCTCAGCAGCAGTCCAGGGGCTGGGGTAGTGTGCAGATGGCACGTACGCTAGTAGCCATGTTGAAGGCAGTACTCAAGTAGTTTAGTTGATGAATATTTCACGGACAAGAAGTAGTTTGGGTAATGATTAACCCGAAATATTGAATTGTGAGAATTCTTGTCTAGAAGTAGAAACGGTGTGAGTTAGATTTTATTCAGAAAGGGAAAAGTTATGTAGAGTGAATTCTAATACATATACATACAGTAGTCCTACTGTTCTTCAGTGAGGAAAGGGAAAGTAACAGCCCCGGAGAGGTCCGGTTCTACCAGTAGATAACCTGAACACTGAGAGGATATATATATATATATAAAACGAAGATAGCTGTATACCGCTCCACCTATGTCCCAGTCTTGACATATGGATGCGAGTCGTGGGCAATGACTACAACCCACAAAAGCCAGATCCAAACCTCAGAAATGAGGTATCTGAGGAAAGTGGTTGAAGTAACAAGAAGAGACATGGTCCGCAACCAGACGATCCGTCAAGGCCTGAAATCTCATCCGCTGCAGACCCAAATAGAACAGTCCCAACTAAGATGGTTTGGCCATGTCTGCAGAATGGGAGAAGATCGGCTACCACGACAAGCATGGAAACAAAGAGCCAGGGATCCAGACCTCCAGGACGACCCAGAGTCCGCTGGGAGGACAACATTAGACAATCTTTGAAGGACCGAGGACTAGAATGGAACCAGGCCAGGAAGAAGACAGCTGATAGAATGGTCTGGCGCTCTCTCTTCCAAACCTCTACTCCTCACGGTAGAAGGGGAACGACTAAGTAAGTAAGTATATATATATATATATATATATATATATATATATATATATATATATATATATATATATATATATATATATATATATATATATATATAATCTAAGAAATTGTAAGGAAGAAAGAACAGAAATAGAGACTTTAGTACCTGAGGGATAATCTATGGTTAAAAGGTCAGAAGATGTAGATTCGATACTGAACGAGAGAGAGAGAGTGAGTGAGGGAAGGAATACATACTGAGACAGAACTTACACATTGTATATTCTGTGATGGGACCAGATGTGGAGGTCAGAGCAGACAGCAATGATCCTATCACGTGTAAATAAACAGTATTTCAATTACTATGGCGTTATCGCATCACGTGCTGTGTGTGTGTGTGTGTGTGTGTGACTGTTATAATTATGCAGCATGTCAATGCTAGCTAAAGAGGTAAAAAGGCCTGGGCAGACATTGCCACATAATATGATTCATGATACAGCGACCAGGCTGTCACATCCCTTAAAGAATTGATGCCGAGACCAACCTCTAACAGCACACACACATTGTTTATAAACAGTAGTTCAGCAACTATGCTTTATGCTGTCATACAGCCTCGCTTCAGGCAGAAGACACAGATACGTTTTGACGCAGTGACAGATTTAAACAACCACGGACGACAGATAACCATGATAATACAGAATAACACAGACAGAAGACACCATAATACGTTTTCGGATCTGTGACAGACCTCACTAACTACAGACGGCAGAGTACAACTCAAACGAAATTCATATTTACATTTCGATAACATATGACAAACGCAGAGTGACAACAGTGGAAGTTGTAAACAGAAAGAAAAAGTGAACAGTATCGGAACCAGCCAAGCGAAAACGCCACCTCGGAAACCAAGTCAGAATTTCCTTCTTTCAAACTGACTGCACGAGAATACGTCGCCACAACAAGGCAAGATTGACATTCGCTGTTCTGTAACAACAACTCGGAAACAAATTGTTTTCCTTCACACCTTCCAGCACAGGGGACGACTCATCACAGCAGACGCAGAATCAAGAGACAGAATAACGTCATCAGCAAACAACGCAGCAAGAAACAAAATCTCAACAATAGATACAGAAGCAAGAAACAGAACAACTTCTAGTAGCAACATTGTGGAAAACTCGAAGTGATGACATCGAGAATCACCAGATCGACAATAAACAGAGAAGCAAGAAAGGAAATAACGTCAACAATAGACACAGCAGCAAGAAACAGAACAACTTCGTGTACCAACATTGTGGACAGCTCAAAATTTTGACATCGAGAATCACCAGACCGAATCACAAGCAAGGCGACAAAACATTTTTTTCTCTCCAACCACCTGTCCGAGAAAAGGTCATCGCAGCTGTACGTCGTCACCGGTCAAGCAAGAATACTTGTGAACTCCTGTAACGTACTGTGCAGTACAAAAGTACCTGGAGCACAGCGGTTATGAAGGTGTAGCAAATCTACAAGTGGACATTAGAAAACAAGAGCGCTCCAACGAAGAATCAACACAGTTAGATAAGGTATAGATACTGTAGTTACCATTTTAGTTAGTGATATTAGTTACGGATTAAGTGATACGGTGTAAAAGCATTAACACTACGATAATAGAAATTAATAGTTAATAAATGACCACACAGTTGTGTATTAACATTAGGTGCATATAATCTGTGTAACAGAATTTTTATTTGCAGCTCCCACCCTACCCATAACAACTAATAATAAATTTCTTTTGGTTGCAGGTACAAGACAGTTTGATATATATATATATATATATATATATATATATATATATATATATATATATATATATATATATATATATATATATATATATATATATATATATATAATTTTTGTTCTTTTGATTGTACCTGATTAGTTAGCAGTAGAAATAAGTAACTATTTTTCAGATTGTATGATGGCACAGGCCGAACAGACACAGTATAACATGCAAGACAGTCAGACTCTAGCCCTCGTAAAGACGATTACCAACACATTAGCCAAGGTAGACAACAGTGCTAAATACGAAAACATAAAAGGTAATGTAGACTTGTTTTCAGGTGACCCACACGCATGCCGTAAGTGGCTTACAGACATTGACAGATATGCAATGTCAATAAATGCAGATGAATTTGAGAAAGTTAAAATTGCGATTTTTTCGTCTGCTGCTCTGGTCACTGATTTTATGAGAAGGCGATTGGACACATGCCCCAATGAAACGTGGAAGGATCTTAAAGCAGAGTTAATTAGACGGTATTCCTTTGTGTCCGTCCCACAAATTGCCTGGCATCAGTTAAGGAAGCTAAAGCAAAACAAGAATAAGACTACGCAGATGTTCAGTGATAGACTGCTGAATCTTGCAGAAGCAAAATTCATGGGCCAGGAAGTCAACCTCCAAGAAAGGGACAATCAACTGTTAGGTATATTTATTGATGGGTTGACTAATAATACACTAAAGTTAATGTTGTTAAGGAAGGATTACAAGACACTGAAAGAAGCAATTTCAGCTGCCGTGGCAGAAGAAAATGTTAGAAAACGCTTAAACATTCGATTGGGACAGGCAGAAACACAGGAAAAAGCAGAAGAACCGATGGAAGTGGATCAGGTAGACAGAAGGAGACAGCAGCAGGGTAGGTATATGAGTGGAAGACAACAAAGAGGAACATTACAGGTCACATCTAACGTTAGATGTTTCCGCTGCCAAAAGATTGGACACATAGCAAGATTTTGTGAGCAACAGGAAAGGTACGAGAGAAAAAGTTCATCAATGGGTCAGTACTCTTATTCTCACCAGACAGGGTCTAGATTTAGGGATAACAGAGGTCCTGCTTTCTATGATAACACCCGAGCATATACACAAAACGCCAGAGGAATACACCACCCTGTAGTCTACAACACTATTAGACAAACACAGAACTATGGTCACACGGGGCCGTACCAGGGAAATGGCGGACCTGTCCGATAGAAAGAACCGTTGCGGATAGGATAGGAAATAGGTCTCACTAGAAGAAAGGGGGAATATTGCATGAGAACAGAACAATCAAAAGCATATGACAACAACAATGCGTGGGCATACAGGAAGGGCAAAACAACCAGGTAGAAAGAAATGGATACCGTACAGATCCAAGCTCATGTCTATTAAGTATAGGCGGAAAGAAGTATAGATCATAGCTGGACTCCGGGGCTAGTTTAAGCCTCGTAAGGTTTGGAATATATAAGCAGATTAGACACCTAACCAAGTTTGCAAAGACACGCATTCAGGTAACATCGGTTTCTGGAGAAAACCTAAAAGTAATAGGAATAGCAACGATGAAAGTCACTATTGGCACCAAGGAAATTGAACATAGTTTTTTCATAGAAAAAGGAATGTCACGAAACTTTATCTTGGGGAGAGATTTTTTACAGAAACACAAGATCAGAATGTACTTTGATTTACACAAAGTAAAGATTTACGACGAATATGTCGACATGGAAGACGACTGTTAAACTCTGTTTTGTTGTTTACTCATACTGGCTACTAGTTGTTGAATCACGCTTTATTTGTTAAATGACGTGAATGTCCACCAGTTGATAAATGTAGATGTTGGGACTGGTGTAGTAAAGTGTAACGATTGTCAACTCATTAAACCCAGCACAGTTTTGGTCATACAGGTCATCTTGTCCTGGAACGTGATGAGGCTCCGACAAGAATGTGAGTGTAAACAATGAGTGTGTATCTGAATGTCAGAACGCGAATGGTAGAATGATTCGATAGAGTTGACAGGTTGATAGTACATCACTCATACTCACACTGTTCGAATTCAAGAAGTACTGGAACTACGGTGGTCTTTTTATAACATTTAATGGGACGCACACTTGGACAGTACGTGTATGGTTACAGGAACAAATGTCGACATAGACAGCATAATGTTGATCACAGGCATATCATCTTAAGTTAGCATTCATGCTTGGCAAATATCATAATGGAGCATTCGTAAATAAGCATTCAGAGTTCCATCATGTAAATCATCTGGCTTTACTGACTGGGCACGTCAGACCATAACCAATATATAGGAAGGCTCCTAGACCTAACCTCGGCTAGTGAATATCCCTTCACGTAAAGTTCAATATATATATTTTCCATAAAGATATAGGAATCCCAGACATGGGTTCTCACATGTAGCAGTGATCTCTTGGTTCATCGAGCGATAGTACAGGCATCCCTTTTTCTCACTCGATAAATACAAAGTATATGAATTTCAACATGGCTGTTCTTCTCTCGTGAGTTTCACTCACTATAGGACCCAGACCAAAATTGGTCATTCGTTAAATGTCCTCATTTCTTCATGACTTCTATCATAGAAGTAATTGAATAATATCATATAATCTAGTGTTGATACATAGGAATGTCGTCTTCCTTTGAATAAATATTCTTTTCAAAAGTACCACTGTGCATCTGTTTATCAACAACGATGGCGAAGCCCAAGTTCATAATAAATTGTGGTTTTACCTTTCTATGCGAAATATAACTTTGCCATTCCTTGGCAAAAGAGAATAAACACTGGGGTAAAGTACATACAACATGTCTAAATGACTATCACTTTTCCCCATCCACATATAGATCATTTTTTTCGGCGATAGGCCGTCTACCACAAAATTCTACATCCAGACAGGATGACAGCCATGAATCACACCCCTTGCTAGCGATACTTCCGCTGCATAGCCTTTGACCTTTTCTAGCGACAACCAACATAGTTCGACTTAGAAATGTAAAGATATCCATATATAAGACAGACTCGTCCTACTCATACAAACACTACGTATAAATTCAGGCCATAGATATACTGAAGCAAGAACAATCTATTCCTACCCAGCCAAAGAATAAATCGCAGTAGGCCTAAATTCGTCCGCGGAGTCCGATCGAAGATGACGGAACTCATTCAAGGGAAGTAACTCAAAAATGACTTCTCCTTAAGCACTTAAAAAGGAAATACTTTGATTACAAAATATTTGCGAACATAATAAGTATATAAATGTATTATATTGCAAGATAGTAAAAATTGCCCTTTACAGTCTTACCACACCTCCCGGGAAAAAAAAATAAAATTTTTTTTTTAAATACATCTAGGAGCAACGTAGAATAGGCTCACAACGCAAGAATACTGCGCAGATGAAAATATCAGGAATAACTATAATTCCTAATATGACCGGTGAGAATATATATCTCAAAATCTGAGAGAAATTGTTTCTCTACGAATAAATGTTTCCAGGAAGGTGTGATGTACGTATAATACAATTCTGGTAATTATACAATGCATACCAAAAATTCACACTATAATCTTAAATTTATGATTTATGAAGAAACAATCATCAAAGAACAGCGGTGAATTAACATCAATAAACCGCTAAGTAGCGATACCATCATTCTATTATTAAATTACAAATGTGTATCTTAGTAAAGAAACAAAAAAATAAAACTGTTGTAAAGTTATACATATTAAAAAGATCCAATATTTAACAGTTAAGTGGCATCATGTGGGCATCTGGACAGAATGTCCGCCATCACATTTTCTGAACCACGGATAGCTCGTACCGAGAAATGAAAAGGTTGAAGAGCGATTGCGTATCGAGTTGATCTCGAGCTCTTCAAGTTCTTACTTTGGATAGCCGTAAGAGCTTTTTGGTCAGTTTCCACTACGAAATGCGCGCCCAGAAGGAATCTTTGGAGTTTGAGAATTGACCAAACCATTGCCAATAATTCACGGTCTAAAACCGAGTAATTCCTTTCTGCAGCATTAAGTTTTCTGGATATATACATTACAGGATGCAGAGTTCCAGAGTACTCTTGCATTAGTGCCGCTCCAATCCCAGTGGATGAAGCGTCACTACGAAGAACAAATGTCTTATCTGTTGTAGGTAACACTAAAATAGGTGGTGATGAAAACATAGTTTTGATCTTCTCTAGTGAAGATTGGCATTCATGAGACCAGTGAACCATGTTAGGCGACCCTTTCTTTAATAGTGTAGAGAGAGGTGCCATGATAGAGGACAGATTCGGAATGAAACGTCCATAAAATTGTATGAGACCTAAAAGACTTCGCACTTGCTTTTTAGTCCTAGGGATAGAGATGTTAAGTATCTTAGTGATATTATGGTCTTCTGTCTTCAAGAAACCGTGACCTACTCGATGGCCTAAGAAAGCAATTTCGCTAAAGCCAATACAAGCTTTAGATGGTTTTGCTGTCAGGTTATACTCACGCAGAGTTGATAATAATTCAACTAACCCTGAATAGTGATCTTCCCAAGTATCGCTGAAAATACAGATGTCGTCTAGATAAGCAATGACATCTGACCGATACGATAGGATTCGACGCATCATGCGTACAAATGTAGCTAGTGCGTTCATAAGGCCGAAAGGCATAAAATTCCATTGGAAAAGGCCTCTGGGAGTAGAGAAAGCGGTAAGAGGTTTGGCGCGTTCGGATAATGGAACTTGCCAATATCCTTTAGACAAATCAAGTTTAGTGAAAAAATGCGATTTAGAAAGACGAGTAAGTAACTCTTCTAGTAAAGGCATAGGTTCAGCATCGAACTTCGTAACTTGATTCAATTTGCGATAGTCAACGCAAAGACGTATGTTATTGTCTTTTTTTCGAACAATAACCATCGGCGAAGAATATGCAGAAGTGGATGGTTCGATTATTTGTAAATCTATCATTTCATCCAACTCCTTTTCAACCTGTGTTTGGAAATGTATAGGGATAGGATAAGGTCTAACCCTAATTGGAGTATGTTCAGTTAGAACAATGTCATGCTCAATGACATGAGTTTGTCCAGGGATGTCAGTGAGGACATCCTGAAATGTTTGTAACATAGACGAAACTTGTCGCCGTTCTCCTAGAGACAAATCAGGAGAAACAGTAACGTCTTTCCATGATTCACTAGAATGAAGTGGGATCATTGGAAGCGGAAGATTAACATCCGAAAAACTTGTTTCCTCATCCTGTATTACAGACAGTGATGAGTAATGACCATGTTTGACATGAGAATCGTCCGTTGCCTGGAAAATAGGCTGTAGATAGTCAGGACGTTCATGGAACTCCGTAAGCATATTGATGTGGAAGGTTTTATGCTTCCCGTTGATATCGACGATGTAGTCAACATCTGAAATTTTCGATATTATATCGTACCGACCTTTCCAACTAATAAGGAGTCTATTTTCACGACAAGGTAGCAAAACAAATGCTTTGTCACCAGGACAAAGTTGTCGTAAAGTTCTCTTCTTATTAGCAAATTGTCTTGCCTTCTGCTTAGCAAATTCAGAAGAGGACGTTGCCAATTTGCATGCTTCGATAATCTTCTGTCTCAGCGCGATGACATACTCGTAAGAAGATTTTGTGTCATCGTCAATATTGTCAGCTGTTATAAGATCATGCAGCAAAGACATTGGGCCGCGCGGTCGCGCGCCAAAGACAAGTTCAAAGGGAGAAAACCCTGTATGTTCATTGGGGACCTCTCTGTACGCGAAGAGGGCCGCGGGTAAAACCCTATCCCAATCTTGAGGATGATCCTCAGTTATCTTCCCTAATAAGTTCTTAAGTGTTCTATTTAGTCGCTCGACCATCCCATTGGACATAGGATGATAGATGCTACTCAAAGATCTCTCTATCTGTAGAGTAGACATTACTTGAGACATGGTATCCGATATCAGTTGGGTGCCATGATCTGATAATATTTCTCCGGGGAATCCCAGCCGAGAAAATATAAGCCAAAGAGCATCTGCAATGTCAGCGGTAGTAATGCTCTTTAGAGGGATAGCCTCTGGCCAACGTGTGCACATGTCTACACACGTTAAGATAAACTGATGTCCTCTAGCAGATTTGATCTTGAATGGACCAATGATGTCTATCGCCATTTTCTGGAATGGACGAATAGGAATATCTGCAGCCTGAATAGGCGCAGCATGACGAGGACCTTTGGATTTGACTTCTTGACATACTTTACAGGATCGACAATAGATCCGTATGTCCTTGTTCACAAAAGGCCAAAAGAAAGCCGCAAGAACTCTTGACTTTGTACGGGAAAAACCCATGTGACCAGCACACTGAGAGTCGTGTGCATGTTGTAAGATCTTAACTCTCAAATTCTTGGGTACAAGAATCTGAGAATGACTTGACTTAGTGGAGTCTTGCACCATACGTACAAGTACGCCATTCTTCATTGTAATCCAAGATTTACAATTTGAATCTTTATTCGGATCACCTTTCGTTACAAGAGTGAAGAATTTCTTAAGAGTCGGATCTTCTTCTTGTTGTTTTATAAACGAGTCACGAGAAATTACCAAGGGATCATCTTGGTTATGCACTTCATTATCTTCAACAGATGAAGTTTCAGGCATATTGAGAGCTTGAGCTCTAGTGACTACCGCATTAGCAGATTGCATATTTTGATTTTCCCAAACGGAAATTTGCTCCGGAGTGCATTCTTTGACTCCGTGAATGCGACCGATGATAAGATCAGCGATCGGATTCGGCAAAAGACATGCGTGTACATCTCCTGTGAAGAAAGGAGTAGCAATCCTAATGATAGCGGTAGAGTATTTCTCTATGGTGCCGCCAAATGTTACGCATTTGACTACTTTGCCTGTAGAATGAGAAGGATCTATGAGTGACTGCCTAACCCCAATAGTTGTGCATCCAGAATCAAAAAGTACTGAGACTGGATTGTCATTTACTAAACCTTTGTGTAAGACAAGAGAACCTCTCCCATCATGCGCGATTGACGCAGGAAGAGCGGGAAGAGGATGCCCACAGCTTAAAGTAGACACTGTGGTTGGCTCAAATAATGTTTTGCATTGGGGGCACTGAGATGCTCTCCCAAAATCAAAAGCGGCACATGCCATATTATTAGAGTCATCATTATCTTTATTTTGTTTATAGGCTTCGTGGGACTCTTGCTGTGCAGAGTTCGCCTGGTAATGAGTTTTATGTTTTTTGAATTGTGCTCTACCTCTGTTATTATTGCCTCTGTACTTATCATTGTTTCCACTATTATAACCTCTACTCGGGTTTGAATCATAGCTCCTTTGGTTACTATCATCATATTCATTATAATGAGTATCTCTGTAATTATGATCTTGTTGTCTCCATGAAGGAAAACTTGGATAGTTTCTAGAATGACTTCCTTTGCGAAAGTTCCTGTAATTATGACCACCCCTGAATCGAGGGCTGTCAGCTCTTCTCCAGGTATTCGAAGAAGAACCCTGAAATGATTGGTTACCTTGGTTCTGATAACTGTAATAGTTACCTTTTTTATTAAACTTATTTTGAGGTCCTTGGAATTTGTGAGAGTGATTAGGGTTGTATGGTGTTGCAGAAGCAACTGGCATACCTTCTTTAACCTTATTGTTGCTAATAGCTACGTCCGGATGTGCAGTGACGTATTGGGTACAATACTGTTCCATTTCTTTTAGAGACTTAGGTTTACGCTCATGTAAGAATTCGAGGAAAGGTTTATTTATACTTGACATAATCTTGTCTCTGAGTATCAAGTCCATAAGGGCTTCATAAGTCTTTTCTGTTTTGGATAGCTCAATCCAACGATCAAATGTAAGACGTGTCCTTGCAATGAATTCTGAGAATTCTACACCTGCCTCAGGCACCATTGTCTTAAACAACTTCCGATAACCCTCTTCAGACAACTGATACTTCTTTAATAAGGCTGCCCTAATAACATCATAGTTATCTTTGTCAGCCTCTTCAACCAAACTTAAACTAGTCAGAGTAATCACCTTTCAGATTTTCTGATAACTGGTTAGCATATTGTGATTTGTCCACATTATGTGCTCGACACGAGCGTTCAAATCTATTTAGCCAGAATGTTATGTCATCACTGGAAGGGTTGAACGCTGGTACCTTGACCTTGTAAGTAAAGGGTTTACCATTACCACCAGATGCTTGATTACCATCACTTATGTTTGTTAACTTTAACTTTTCTAACTCAAATGCTAAAAGTTCTTTTTGGTGTTCATGTTCTCTTATTGCTTTTTTCTCTTGAGCTTCAGCTTGTAATTTTCTCTCTTCTGCAGCAGCTTCATCTTTTCTTTTCTCTTTTTTCCATTTCCATCTGGAATCTTTTTTCATCAGTCTGTATCTGCAATTTCTTTTGTTCATACTCTCTTTGTAATTTTTTTTCCTCAGCTTCTAATCTTTTCTCCTCAGCTGCTAATTTCTTTTCTTCAATCAATGCTTTTCTTTCTTCAGCAGCCAATGCTTTGTCATATTGAGCAACTGCCCATTCTTCTAATTGCTGACCAGTCTTATCAAGAATCTTGCCTTGTGTGATAAAATAATCTAAAGTAGACATCTTGTCTAATAAGATCAGTAATTTGCAAAAGTAAATAAATTCACTTTCTTAGTCTTAATCAAAGACTTTGTATGATAACTTTGTAACCTGTGGAAAATAGTACTTAACTATCCCAATCACTGTGGGAAACAAGCCTTACAAAGGTCTTGTATAAATCCTTATATAATAACAGCTATAAGTTGCTGGTTCACTCTATAATATAAGTGCAGTGCACCAGAAATAGTGTTTTATATCATCAACTGTGTACCTTTAGTAATAGCAATTAACTATCAGTTGATTCTTGTACATCAATTTATATGATCAACTATATTTCAAATAGTGTATGTCGATCAGGCACAAAACAAAACAGTTATACAGGAGAACATGAAAACATTTGCGGAAATGAAATAAATGAAATGGGAAAACAATAAAAGATAAACCGCAAGAGGATAACAAATACAAATAACGCCACAGTATATAAATATAAATTGAGAATAGAACTGAAAGATAGAATAGGGTAGACCAACAAATTACAAACAAATCAAAACAAACGAAAGAACAGAGGAATATTACAAAAACAACAATGAGTACAGTCTTCACAGCTAACACTAATAGCAACAGCTGTCGCAGCAAATTTTCAATCAAGAAAATTGCACCTATAGAAACGCACACATCAGACCCTCTATTACGTGGGATACTCTGCTGTGTGACACCGCCCAACGAAAACAACAACCCGCTGGATACAAACAAATATCACATATAAATATTTAAACATAAATACATAATTGCATAAATAGTATGGCAATATGATGTAAATAGAGTGTTGCAGAAAGAATGTGTTGTAAAGAAGGCTCAGTTACACTGCCTAATAGTACAGTACTGTGGTACTTTATTAAACAAATACTTCTGGTCTAATTATTTTAAATTCAACACAGAAATAGAAGCTCCATCGTTGATGTGAATGATAACAATCGATGTAGGACTTCTCAGTTCAATAACATTTCCTTTCGCAAACACTGTCAAATATTCTCCAGTCCTGATGTGTAATGTTCTATGTTTCAACCAAGCTTGCTGTGTAACACTGTCAGTTGTATGGCAAATGTCCAACGAACCAAATGTCAACAAACGCTGACCTAGTTACCGCATACTCTCGACAGGACAGGTCACGCTGACATCACTGTAGAGTTGTACTGCTGATGTATTTGTGTGTCGTAACAGACCCCAAGGAACGTCTGGTCTCAGTAGTTTACTTCTCAATATGGTCACTGTGCAGGTTGACCCAGGAAGCTGGCACACCAGTTGTTAAACTCTGTTTAGTTGTTTACTCATACTGGCTACTAGTTGTTGAATCACGCTTTATTTGTTAAATGACGTGAATGTCCACCAGTTGATAAATGTAGATGTTGGGACTGGTGTAGTAAAGTGTAACGATTGTCAACTCATTAAACCCAGCACAGTTTTGGTCATACAGGTCATCTTGTCCTGGAACGTGATGAGGCTCCGACAAGAATGTGAGTGTAAACAATGAGTGTGTATCTGAATGTCAGAACGCGAATGGTAGAATGATTCGATAGAGTTGACAGGTTGATAGTACATCACTCATACTCACACTGTTCGAATTCAAGAAGTACTGGAACTACGGTGGTCTTTTTATAACATTTAATGGGACGCACACTTGGACAGTACGTGTATGGTTACAGGAACAAATGTCGACATAGACAGCATAATGTTGATCACAGGCATATCATCTTAAGTTAGCATTCATGCTTGGCAAATATCATAATGGAGCATTCGTAAATAAGCATTCAGAGTTCCATCATGTAAATCATCTGGCTTTACTGACTGGGCACGTCAGACCATAACCAATATATAGGAAGGCTCCTAGACCTAACCTCGGCTAGTGAATATCCCTTCACGTAAAGTTCAATATATATATTTTCCATAAAGATATAGGAATCCCAGACATGGGTTCTCACATGTAGCAGTGATCTCTTGGTTCATCGAGCGATAGTACAGGCATCCCTTTTTCTCACTCGATAAATACAAAGTATATGAATTTCAACATGGCTGTTCTTCTCTCGTGAGTTTCACTCACTATAGGACCCAGACCAAAATTGGTCATTCGTTAAATGTCCTCATTTCTTCATGACTTCTATCATAGAAGTAATTGAATAATATCATATAATCTAGTGTTGATACATAGGAATGTCGTCTTCCTTTGAATAAATATTCTTTTCAAAAGTACCACTGTGCATCTGTTTATCAACAACGATGGCGAAGCCCAAGTTCATAATAAATTGTGGTTTTACCTTTCTATGCGAAATATAACTTTGCCATTCCTTGGCAAAAGAGAATAAACACTGGGGTAAAGTACATACAACATGTCTAAATGACTATCACTTTTCCCCATCCACATATAGATCATTTTTTTCGGCGATAGGCCGGCTACCACAAAAATTCTACATCCAGACAGGATGACAGCCATGAATCACACCCCTTGCTAGCGATACTTCCGCTGCATAGCCTTTGACCTTTTCTAGCGACAACCAACATAGTTCGACTTAGAAATGTAAAGATATCCATATATAAGACAGACTCGTCCTACTCATACAAACACTACGTATAAATTCAGGCCATAGATATACTGAAGCAAGAACAATCTATTCCTACCCAGCCAAAGAATAAATCGCAGTAGGCCTAAATTCGTCCGCGGAGTCCGATCGAAGATGACGGAACTCATTCAAGGGAAGTAACTCAAAAATGACTTCTCCTTAAGCACTTAAAAAGGAAATACTTTGATTACAAAATATTTGCGAACATAATAAGTATATAAATGTATTATATTGCAAGATAGTAAAAATTGCCCTTTACAACGACATACATATAACCTCAGTCATAAGGCTACAAAGAACAGTTACCTTACCTCTGAACTCAGTCAGTATAGTAATAGGAAAACTGAAAAGTTCCCCGTACTGCACGATAGGACAAACAGTGAGAACTATAGAATTTCCTGACACGGACATAGCAGATGAACCGGGAATATTACTTACAGAAGGAATAGCTAACATAGAGGGCAGATACCGGTTCCCAGTAATGCTTGTTAACACGGCGGAAAAACAATAAGAATACCCAGAGTGTTTGCGGTCGGCAGAACACAAGATATACAAGATAACTGTCACGACGAAAACAAACAAGTATATCCGAATAAAAGGAGAGGGGCACAGGTAATACGTCACAACAAGTGGAAAATAGCTGGCCATAGTCAAGAAGGGAGGACATACCAGATAGGGAATGGCTTGCAGGAGTCAACAGCTAAGTGGCGAAGTGAGAATAGGGGTCGGTATAGGAGATAACAGCCACAGCACAAACGTAGCAATGAGGAATGGAAAAGACTGGGTCTCGCATGTTGCAAAAAAAAACTTGAATACAGTGTAGCAACACTGCACGGGACGCGAATAGATGAAAAACAGAATACACACGCGGAAGGAATCAATAGTGTTGGTACGTGTATGAGGTATAAAGGACGAAAACGGAAAGCAACGCATACCAAAATGAACGAAAGGATTATAGAATTAAAGAAGCAAATTATAACGACACCCCAACACAGGAAAATATTGCAAGATTTCATTGTTGAAAATCGTGATGTTTTCGCATTGAGTGACATGGAACTCGGCAGGACAGATACGGTGAAAATGGAAATAGAAACAACGACAGACACGTCTATCCACAAGAAACCATACAGGACACCATTGAAAAATAGGCAATTTGTAGAAAGAGCCATAGAGGATATGTTAGCAGCCGGGATAATTGAAAGATCGAGAAGGAATGGGCATCGCCTATAGTCATAGTCAGAAAGAAAGACGGGACACACCGCTTCTGCTTTGACTACCGGGCCCTCAATACGATTACGAGAACAATATCATACCCGATTCCCCGCACCGATGACATCCTGTTCACTTTGGGGAAGTCCCAGTGGTTCACGACATTGGATGCAAGATCAGGGTTTCGGTACGATCCATTGTCGGAAGACGCAAAGAAGAAAGCTACCTTCTGCACCCATGTAGGGACGTTTGCTTGGAATGTCATGCCGTTCGGGCTGAAATGAAGCCCCGCAACCTACATGGCCCTCATGGATGAGGTGCTAAAAGGCATGCAGAAATTTGCGTTGGCATATATGGACGATATTCTTGTGCACACACCGGGATCCATACAGGACCACTTGCAACATGTCAAGATGGTGTTCGACAGACTTCGCCAGCATAACGTAAAACTGAAAATCAGCAAATGCAATTTTCTGAAGCAAGAGACAAGATACTTAGGCTTTGTCATAAACAGGGACGGAGTAAGTCCGGATGAGGAGAAAGTAAAGGCGATACGACAGATACCACCACCCTCGAACGTCCGCCAGGCGCGCAGATTCTTAGGCACATGCGGATATTTTCGTCAGCATGTCGTAAACTTCTCTCAGGCAGCAGAACCCCTGATAAATCTAATAAAGAAGTATGCTAGATTCAGATGGACAGACGAATGTCAGCGGGCATTTGAATATCCGAAGAACTCCCTGATGGAGATACCGTATTTGGCACACCCGGACCCAGACAGGACAATGATACTGTATACAGACGCGTCGGACACGACAGTCGGTGCATGTTTAGTTCAACCATCCTTACCAAACGAGGAACCCATTTTACCGAACATCCGAGATGAGAAACCGATTGTATTTCTGTCGCATAAGCTCAGTAAGACGCAGAAAAATTGGGCCACAATAGAGAAAGAGGCTTTTGCGATATATTTCGCAGTACAAAAGTTAGACTATTATCTGAGAGGGAGCACCTGCGAAATAAGGACAGATCATAAACCATTGATACATTGGCTCAACAAACCGTCGGAACAATCAAAGAAGATGCAGACTTGGGCTCTAAACCTGCAAAACTATGATATCATTAAGAAGTATATAGAGGGAAAGAAGAATACGTGTGCGGACTTATTATCAAGAGTCCCTTACGAGTCATTGAATACGCCACCGCAGAGGGAGGATATACCGGAGATAGACGATAGGTTTAGACACAAAAAAATCATAAAATCTAACAGAAGAGACCATGAACCATTGGGAGAAATAGAAGAGTATGTGCAAGAAGACAACATAGAGTTAAACAGAATAAACATCAAAGATGAGCAAGAGAAGGATAACGAAATCCGGAAATTAAAACAAAAAATTTGGAATGGTCATAAAGAAGCGGCAAATTTCAGAATCAATGCGCAGGACAGAGTAGTAGAATACATAAATCCAAAAGGAGACGGGGTACCAAAAGTGTACATTCCTAAACAACGGGTTCAACAAGTGTTAAGGAGTTACCATGACGAAAATGGCCACGTAGGAAAGGATAAAACGTTGGAAATTATAAAACGCAGATATTTTTGGCCTACGATAAACAAGGACATAGTATCACAAGTGGATGATTGTCTAGTGTGTAAATCTATAAATCTAAGGGCTATCAAATGTCCCATACAAGAAATGGACACGCCTCAGTACTCAATGCAGAAAATCAATTTGGACATATCAGGACCGTATCCCACAACGTTGGCAGGCAACAAATATATTCTTCATGTAGTAGATATGTTGTCAGGATGGCCAGAATGTTACGCTATCAACAGGCCACGGCGAAAACGATAATATACCTCATGATGAGAGAATTCATCCCGAGGCATGGGTGTCCGTCAGTACTGTTGACGGACAATGGAACAGCATTTACAGGCACAGAATTCAAAAGGTTTATACAAGAAATGAATATAGCACACATCAGGATCTCTATATATATAGACCAAACAGTAACAGGAAGAACGAAAGGCTACATGCTACATTGCACAATATTATGGCCAAAGAGACACAAGGGAGAGCACAGTTTTAGGATACACATCTGCCGCATGCATTGGAAACGGTGAGGATGAATTCAAATGACACCATGAAGCAATCCCCATTTTACATGTTATACGGAAGAGAGCCGGTTATGCCTTTGGATAACATACTTAGACCGCGGAGAAGATATTTGGGGGAGGATCCAACGGAAACCCTTATGCATGAGAAGCACAGAGCACACAGGTTGGCCCAACAAAACATAAAAACGGCGACCTTGAGAAGGCAACATCAGGCAAACAAAGGGACAACACTACAGGAGTTTAAACCGGGGGATATAGTTTTTTTTTATAAGAAACATGTGCCTAACTCAAAGTTCGATCAAAAATGGACACCTGGATTCCAGGTCGTAAAACGGTTGTAGGAAACGACATATAAAATATGGAAACAACAAGACAGCAAAAGAATAAAAGCACACGTACAACACCTTCGATTACAAGGAGAGCAACGAATAGACCCACCAACCACGGACGCTACAAAAAGATCATCATATTGGGTAGTACCACCAGAGAGAAGGGAGCAGAGTGAAACAGACACTAACTCAAGTAGGTCAGGTGGACCGAATATAGGAGGACGGAAGATAACGACTAAATCTCTAGTACACCTAGGGCCTAAGAAAACAACACAGCAACGACCACCAGTAACAGGAGGGTGTGGTTTTTTCCCACACACAGAAACAAACATACGGGAAGAGCGAGAAAATAATGATATAAAGGGTGCAGACTCACATTTTACGCGTACAGGATTGATGGAAAAGATAGAGAACAACAAAGAGATTACAGAGGAAATAAAACAGCTACGGAATGAACGCGAGAATTCAGATAGCGAAAGCGATATTCCAAATATGGAATACGTGCAGAGGTTACAAGACCGAGAAAATAGAATACGCGAACAAGAACAAGAGATATGGAGAGCACAAGAACAAGAAGAGGTGGAAGAACAGATAGATACTGAGCAACAGGAGGAAATAGTTCCTCAACAGCAGGAAGAAATGGAGCAGCAGAGTAAACGGAGCACAAAAAGATATCGGTCATCTTCTGATGAATCGACAGATTATAATATGCCATTAGCAAAGTTAAGGAAAACGGCACAATCAGAGGTTCGACCAAGATGGAAGAATAAGAAGGAAGCTAGACATAGACAATTTGAAAATCTGGAGAGGAGAAAGACGAAACAGGGAGGTGTAAGTATAGTACACGAAAAGTACCAATTTGACATAGAATCAGAATTCGATTCGTCAAGTGGGGAAGATAGGGTTATGGACTCCGACAAATATGCCGAAGGATACAGGTCGGACGAGCTCGATCATAGAACGGACGACGAAGGCAATATAATTTATTGGCCGAAAAATGAGAAAAGTGATCCTGGATGTATAAATCAGATAAAGACGAAGAAAATTACCAAAATGGTTGAACCAAGTGTAAACGAGATAAGGAAGGCAATAAAATGTACCCTAAGAGGAGCCGATTTTAACACCTTGACAACAAGGAAGGTGCGGAAATTGCTGGAAGGAAAGTTTGATACAGATGTATCAAAAAGGCAAAGAGAAATTCACAACCTTGTGATCGAAATGATGGATGAAGAAACAGATATGGAGGACACAGATAATAAGGATTACAAAGAAGAGTATAGATTGACCAGAAGAAAAAGTCGACAGGTACTTAATAAAGCAAAATATGTAATGTCTGAGGAGAGGGAAGGTAATCAGACACAAAAGGACTAATAGAAGAGGAGAGAATTATAGAAGAAGCAAGGAAGAAAGGAGGAAATATAGAAATAGGAGTGCAGACACGGCAGAAACGTGCAGACAATATGCGGAGACGGTAAGTCACGCTACATGGAGGGAGTCGTCGGATAAACGATGGAAGGAGAAGAATGAAAATGGCGGCGTTAGCTAAGCCGTGAGTAGACGTTTAGGGGAGTCATTCTCCACTGAAATTAACAGAAACCATAGGGAGATAGATAAGAGATGAGAGTCACGGAGAAGTGACGGGAGTATTGAGAAGCCACATGAAGGATGGCACAGACATATAGAAGAGATAGTTCTAGAAGGGACGTGTGTAGAGGTGAGAAACCATGGAGAAAATGGCAAAGGGGTATTTTTTGCGGCAGTGGCCGGGTCTTATGAAGACTTTGGGGAGAAATCATATTTTTTTCTCCGTAATACAAGAAGAGAAGAGAAAAGTGTTAAGAACGTTCCAGGGAGGGAACGAAAAACATATAAAAACGTTAAGTGCGGCGTTTGCCAGACTACAAATGAGAGTCTGTGGAGGGTAACCCTCACCGAACATATACAACGGAAATTCAGACACGGGGAGACAGAGTGTTCTCGAAAAGGAAAGAAAAGGAGATAGCACAAAGAGAAGTTCCAGAGAGGGAACGGACATTGAGAAGTCATAAGAAAGGTACAAAGAAGAAAAAGAGAAGTGAGAAGGCACAGGAACATGATACAGATATGACGTCACTGAAGAAACAGTGACACAAGAAGAAATATGGAGAAACCATGAAACAAAGTGATAGGAGTGGACGTAAAAATAGAGTAAAGAGAAATGGACGTAAGTAGGAAAAGGAAGTCAAGTGACAGGTCAGCAGCAGAAAAACACGCAAGTAGGTAAAAACGACAAAATAGTTTAAGATGGGTAGACCTAAGAAGTTTCAAATATTTCCGCGTAGGAGACTATGGTTAGAGGTCTAGTTCAAAAAAAGGGTGTAAGGGAAGATGGCAATTCAGTGTTGCCATGATAGTAAATTGCTCACGCCATCATGAATTATGTATTTACAAAGACACGACAGACGATATGTTTGGGCTTTATATGAGAGAAGAAAAAGGCTAAACAATTCACACCAGGTGTGTGGTGACGGAAAAGAATACAATATGATGAGTTTACATGTTTTAAAAAACAATGAAGACCACTAAGGAAGTGGAATGTATTACATGTCAAAAGTATGTATTTGAAATCATGTAACATGAGCAGATAGAAATTGATAATGTGCTGAGCTAGGGTTGTAACTGAACATAGCTAAGGATATATTTTTTTGTTTTTGTTTTGATACACAGTTAAGTACAATAATGATTGGTACAGTCATTAAAATAAATTTTTTATCCTACGGATAAATAATTTATTTTTAGGGGAGATAAGGAGATATATATGGCAGATGGAGAACGACTGAAAGTCAAAGGGAATGAATAAGAAGAATTGGAATGGGAAGGTTCAGATAGAGTACAAAAAGGGGATGCGCGAACAATAATGCGCGTGAAAGGGGTGAACGATAATCCAGTGAAGCACGCTTTCTCAGCAGCAGTCCAGAGGCGTGAGTTAGAGAGTGCAGATCGCACGTATGCGAGTAGCCATGTTGAAGGCAGTTCTCAAGTAGTTTAGGTGATGAATATTTGACGGACAAGGAGACGAATTTAGGGTAATGATTAACCCGAAATATTGAATAGTGAGAAATCTTGTCTAGAAGGAGAAACGGTGTGAGTTAGATTTTATTCAAAAAGAGAAAAGGTACGTAGAATGAAATCTGATACATACATAGACAGTAGTCCTATTCTTCAATGATGAAAGGGAAAAGAACAACCATGGAGAGGTTCGGTCTACCAATAGATAACGTGAACACTGAGAGGATATATATAACAATAATCTAAGAAACTGTTAGGAAGAAAGACCAGAAAGAGAGACTATAGCACCTGAGTGATCATCTATGGTTAAAAGGTCAGAAGGTGTAGATTCGATACTGAACGAGAGAGAGAGAGAGAGAGAGAGAGAGAGAGAGAGAGAGAGAGAGAGAGAGAGAGAGAGAGAGAGAGAGAGAGAGAGAGAGAGTGAGAGAAGGAATAAATATTGAGAAAGAACTTAAACATTGTATATTCTGTGATGGACCAGATGTGGAGGTCAGAGCAGACAGCAATGATCCTCTCATATGTAAATAAATAGTATTTCAGTTACCTACGGCGTTAAGTCATTGCTCGCTGTTTATGTAGCTGTCATAATTATTCATCACGTCATTGCTAGCCAAAGAGGCAGAGAACCTGGGCAGGCAGGAGGCCATACATTAGAACATTGATATTACGAATCCGCCGGCCACATGATAGAAGTGACAACAGGCAGGCCGTCACACTAAAACAAGGGGGATAGTCAAAGACCGTCCGCTCGCAAGAGACAATGCTCTGATGCCGTTTCGGCATAGCTAGGGAGGAAACCGAAGAATCTTTTTATCTCGTGAAGCCAGCTCGCAGATTCCTCACGAAACGCCCAAGATGTGACTTTTGACATCATTCAGAGAGATCACGCAGAATTTGTATATATACTGTGTACACATTTAGTACGTATCAAGCCTCTCAAGAAATTTTGGATAATCTTAACGCGCACGCTAGAACCTATGTGAAAAAAAAATAGTGCTTAATGGCGTTCGCGGGGATTATTCGGTTTTTTTCCTGGTAAGAATAGGTTGTGCTTAAGTATTAAATGTGTTAGAGAGTTACCATGTTATACACTGTGAGTCCCTAGCGTTAAGATTAGCGGAATAGCAAACGTATATATATTTTCTTACCAGTGGTTCAGATTAATATCAAGAATCCATTAACTAATTTTCACTAGAGTATACGGCTGAACTGACTAAATACATGCTTTGAGGGACGGATAACGTGACAGAGAAAAATGCAAATTATATCTTCATTTGTGTGTAATTATATAGTGACGAGCATTTAATATCATGTGGGAAAGAGAAAAAACGATAGCAGCCGAAAAAAATCAAGCTAGAAATCACAGGCGAGTTTTGTAAGGAACCGAAGTCATAACTGAATTACAACTGACATTGTGCGCTGATTGTTTACCGGGGCGGAGGTAGAAAAAGCTGCATGCTTTTATCAAAACCCGTACTCGTCGAGCGACGCGAAGAATATTATAGATTAATAC